>JAQMRL010000002.1:27786081-28218581 GCA_035578175.1 Catonia carolina | reverse complement strand
TTAAGGAAAATTAGAGATGGTATTATAAAAATACAAAATTCACAAAATCTTGAGATCGACTCTCAAAGTTTCAAAATTTTCATTGAAATTTTGTAGTCATGGTATGTGGGCGTAAGCACGTCAATGGGTTTGAACCAAGTAAATTATTAAAGTTAATAAATAATACGTTGTTTTTGTCAGTTACCACTTTACCTTCTGTTCTATGTAACTAAAAATTTCATCCGCACATTTCTAGCCTCGGTGGCGTTACTTTTAATTCGTGTTTGCAAATATTACTGGGTGAATATTACAGTAAAATTTACATACAACGCAGCTCTCTAACGAAAATATCTTATTATTTTTTTCTCCTCCTAATGGGATTTCCTCCTAGGGATTTCTGTTCTGACACCCATCTTTTCTTTAGCCTTCCAATATCTCTGCTTCCTTTTGGTTTTTACTCTCTTGCTAAACCAGGTAAGTAGCTTTCAGGCATTTCATTTAAACGATCGACCAATTGGGCATGGTATATTTTTATTTTTTCATTAAGTGAAAAAATTTTCATACGTATCTTCATTTTGCATGCGGTCTTGGGTTCGAATCCCATTCAGGCACGGCATATTTTTGTGCGTTACAAAAAAATAATTTCATCTTCACCGTCTGCATTAGCAGTAATTGCAGAACAGTCGAACGTTAAACAAAAAAAAAGATCCTATCTAGTCTTGTACAGCCCTTCACGGACCTTACGAATTTCGTTTCCACAGTTTGGATGTTCTGTCCTTCCTTCTCCTCATTGCCCATGCTTCATTGCCATACGTCAACGCTGGAATTACCACCGTCTTGTAAAGCTTTAACCTTGTTTCGGGTCTTGTCTTTTGCCTCGGTATCCTATGAATTGTCCCACATATTTAATTAAATTTGATTAGTTTATTTTTCACGTTGTAGTTATCTTCATAATGATACATACACGAAGGTATTTGTAGTGGTTTACTTGCTCTAGTGTGCGTCCATTAGTTACCTTTTTAAATCTTATTGGAGTCTTACCACAGAATGCCATGACTTTTGTCAACGAAAATATCTCTATAACGAAAGTACTTGCTAGCTCCTGTCACAGAATGCCATGACTTTTGTCAACGAAAATATCTCTATAACGAAAGTACTTGCTAGCTCCTGTACATATCTCTAACAATAAATGTCTTTTACGATTTATTTAACAAAACAAAATCTTGTTATTTATTTAAAGTATTTCATTTAACGATAAAATATCAGTTTTTTTGTAAAACTAATTTAGAAATGTTTCAATTCTTTACAATAGAGTTACCGTAGTATTTCGAATGTATCAAAGTTTCTGTGAACTACAATATAAACAATAGCATGTCACTAAAATTCCAGCTATTCTAATCTTTCACTTTAGACCATAGATTAATAAGCTGAAATAAAACTATACAACGTGTGCTATATTATTAAGAAACATAGAAGACTGAAGATGACTACTAAGAAAAATAATCAATAATGATGCAATTATATTTCTTGCACTGTAGTTTGAAAGGAAAATATTATAATTTCACTAATCTCCCTGTAACGAAAGTTCTCTGTAACGATTAATATTATTGCGGCCCCTTGAACTTCGTAACAGAGAGCGCTTGCTGTATTATAACACAGACGAACTTTTGAACAATTTCACTTTCAGATGGTAAAAAAATAATGTTTATCTCAGTAGAGTAGATACCTCCTATTTAATCCCTTAATGCAAGTATCGTATTTAAAATGCTATATTTTCTCTAGATATCACTTAGAAAATTCGCATGACGATTTTCAAAACTGTAGTTCTTCAGGAAGTTACAGTGGAGCATCAGTTATCCGAACTAATTAGGACCAAAGAGGTTCTGATAATCAAATAGTTTGGATAATCAAATAAACTAAATACTGTAATTTGATACACTGTACCATAACAATGTAATATAACCTAAATGGTAACAATTAAATGTAACCTAAATGTTTAATAGGTTATTAAAGGCTAACATAAACTTTTGTTTAAAAGAACACTAATTTATTGCATGTATTGCAAAAGTAGAGAGCGGTACTAAAGATAATAAAAAAATAAACTGAAAAATACAGAATTTCAAAACTGAATAAATTAACGAAATAAACTATGGTAAAAAATCCTTTCTGCCCATAACAGGCAGGTGGAGTGTCAAATTATTTACACTCAATCTGTTCGTTGCAAGGCTAAAGTAAATAGTTCTGTTTCTTATCACATGGTCAGCCAATTAAATGACTGAATCATTTAAGAACAGAAGAGGTAGAGGTGTAAAAGACATTAATCAGAGTTATTTCCTCTGAAAGTAACGAATTTCATTATACAGCCAGACCCTGTGGTGAATGAAGTGAAAGTGTAATTTGCAGAGTGGAAAATATGTGCTTTTCAGAGGGCCCGGCATGCTGATAAGCGTACTTTTCCACTCAGTGAGGAAGGGAATGGTAAACCACCTCACTCCTCGTTTTAATTAGTGAAACCTCTACAGGTTCAAACCAGCCTTTCGGCTGATGACTTAAACAACAACAAAATCCTTTATGAAATATTTTTTAATGCACTTGTACATACTATACAGTAATTTTTAAAAAAAACTTGGATTTTGCTCCTAACAGTCTCCACTTTTACAAAGTTGAACGAGGAAACTAAACTGTAGTATAAATTTTTCGATGAACTGTATGTCCGTATTTTGGTAGTAAATATGTATTTTTCTTTATCGATGGTGGTTCGAATAATTGACCGTTCGGATGACTGACATTCGGATAATCGACGCTCCTGTGTATATAGAGACATATGTACTGATTAAGGATTGCCAATCATTTTTATTCTAAGGTTCAAGTGAATACAAATGGTTTAGTTTTTCTGTTTAACCCCTAAGGAACAAATCTGTCAAGTTTCATTTCTCTATGTGATTGGTGAGTTAGAGCAATAATGATGAGTAAAATACGTTAGTGAGGACTAACTTTTTTTGTATTTATACTATAAAATAGATTCCTTTCTACAAAACTGGTAACTTTTTAAATTTATGCTTGAAATATTGCTAGGATTATTGGTGATTACCAGTTGGATTTGAAACATTTCAATATGAAATAACTTAGGGTTGTTTCCAGATTTTAGTCGAGAATCGAACCAGGGACCTTCAACTTGTCAGTATACCAATTTATCGACTCAGCTACTGAGATTACATTTTTATAAATATTTCTATTGTAACTACTGATTACTGATTCACTTCCGCTACTTTACATAAATATATCTTCATTCTACTATACGATTTAATTTTCTAAAGAACTAAAAAAATTATCTGAAGTTAAAATTTACACAAAAATTACGAATAAAATTCATAGGAAAGCAGTTACATTTGCATGACAATGTAGAAGAAGCTAGAGTTACATTAATTTAGTGCACAGTACGATGAATAATTGACTTCATTTGATACAAAAGATATGGTTTGTTAAAACTTAGCAACGTTTAAAAACAATTGCGTTACTTGAAATGCTATAAAACAACTTAACCATTTACTTCATTATTATAATATTACTGCACCCTAAATAAAAATATATGAACTTAGTTAAAAAAATGCAAATATAACAATAAATTAAAGACTCCTGAATGACAATTTTTATTGTTTGTTTTTACGTATATGGAGCACTGCATGAAAATAATCAACTAAAATGTTTTTCTTGTCTTTTTCTGGACGATCCATTTTCATGATCGGTAACTAAAAGCTTTTCTCATCATTACAAATATAGATAGATTGATTTTACTCAGGTTTGTATGTAGGTACATGTTAACCTAAATCCTAATGTTTTCGAATACATCATCATCATCATCGTCCTTCAAGGATTAGGCTCTGTTGGCCTGTTCCGGCATCCATTTCTTTCGTGGTCTTCCAACGTCTCGCCTTTCACCGGGTTGATACTCCCATGCTAGTATGGGAAGCCTATCTCTTGGCATGCGGAGTAAATGACTGGACCAGTTTCTCCTGTACCTTTTCAGAGTTTCTAGCAAAGGTTCCACTCTCAGGTCCGCTCTTATATTTTCATTTCTTATATGATCTAACCTAGAGTAGCCCTTGATTGCTCGCAGAAATCTCATCTCAGCTGCTTGCATTCGAGACTCAGTTCTTCTATTTGGTACCCATACTTCGCTTCCATAGGCTATCAATGGTATTGCCATTGTTCTATAAAATTTTAGTTGGGTATCCTGCCGTGTTTTCCGCCCTATAGCTCTTCTTATAGAACCACAAACGGCGCTGAATTTAACCAGCTTCTCATTCACATCATCCTCTTCAACAAATGAGATACGGCATCCCAAGTAACTAAAGTCTCTTACTTGGTCCAGAGCCTGATCATCCAGCACAATTTTGCATCTAATTGGCCACTTTCCTCTGAATGCCATAACCTTGGATTTATGAGGTGAGATCTTCATGCCAAAATCTAAACCAATTTTATTCAGCTTGAAAAGTGCATATTGTAGTTTGTCTTCAGAGTTGAAAATAATTACAGTATCGTCATCATAAATTAGAGAGTTCAAGAATACATTATTGCAAAGTTGAATGCCTGAGTCAACGTTTTGATTCCAAATATTTAGAATCTCGTCTGTATAAATATTAAAAAGAGTCGGAGACATTGGACAACCTTGTCTCACGCCTTTATTTATTTTTATTTTTTCTGTTTTTTCATTATTACCGAACATAACTATTATATCAGTATTGGTGTATGTACCCACAATCGCCGCCACAAGGTGCTTGGGATATCCTTTCTTGAGCATCACATCCCACAATTGAGCTCTCAAAAAGTTATCAAACGCTTTTTGCCAATCTATGAAGGCCATGTGCGTTTCACAGTTGTACTCTCGATTTTTCTCAATAAGTTGTTTCAGTGTAAACACTGCATCCATACAGGAACGCCCTCTTACAAACTTTCAAAATTTAAAAATTCTATCTCAAAAAAAAACACTTTCAATGACTTTATAAAAACATTTCATATACACAATTTCTACATTAAATTGGAAAAGTTTCAAAGACTTATATACATTATGAGGAAAACGCTTGTTGGTAAAGTGCTGAATGATACAGCTTTAAAGTTTTACCACACCTTGGTTTTTACAGTTTTAATTAATGATTAAGAGTGCTGAAACCTCACTGCTCGACAGATATTAATAATAGAAGCTGCTGAGATAAAAATATTAAGACCGTTTGCAGCGTATTGATTACTGGATCATAAAAGAACTGAAGGTGTATTACATGATGTTTTTGTTCCAGAGGTGATGTCAACTATTCGGATATCAGGAAAAGATGGTATAATCATTTGTTGCGAATGCGGAATAGGTGAAAGTCCAAACCGGCGTTTACTTACAAGATAACACGATATTGGACGACCTGGAAAGAGATGTGCATTTTAACTGCTTTAAGAAATAGTAGATTACTAAGTTTTTAGCTGCAACAGGTCAGAAGACCTAATCCGTATTAGGTATTTGTGATAATTATTTCTAAACGAAAGCGTTATCAGATTCCCGCGACGATTCTCTGGGCTCCACTGCATTTGCAGCTAATGTTTTCCACTTTTTACGGCAGGAAATAATTTGCATAAAATTTGTGAAAATTGTAAATCATTTCTGTATACTGAAACATTTCTGGAAAAGGCATTGTGATTTAGATTTAAAACTGATCATAATTAAGCCAAGTTTTATAACCAACTGATCTGGATCACCATAGTACAAAAAGTGTATAAATATCCGGCTCAACTTTTCCCTTCTAAAACGTATTTAAGTACACATAAATCCTTGTAACAGGAATCGGATAACAAGCTAAATCTATTATATTTTTCTTATATTAAATCAACCGATATCCAGTAATTATGTCGCTAATATCACTTTCTACGACAGTTTATCTGCATTTCCTACAGAATTTTTATCTAAGGAAGAATATTTTTAGGTACAGGACTAATTGGTTTAAGACACTGGCAAAGTAACAACTTTTTATACAATAAGGTATCAGCTTTCCGTCTGAGTTCTTTCAGCTCATGCTCGAAGGCTAAACCGGAGATCTGAATTCAATTTCCGACAAAAGTCATGCAAATTTTATTAAAAATTACATAACGTTCCATTTACTACTGCACATTTTAACGATCAAGTAGCAAATACGTTCTTCTTCTGCTTCTTCTTCTCATCATAAAATATTAGGCACTCGACCTGTTATGTCATCCAGCTCTTAAGATCACTAATCCTTTCATACTTTCCTTGGCCTTCTCATGCTCCGCATTCCCCTCGGGTTGTACCCCTCGATCATCTTTGGAATCCGGTCCACAATCATCCTACCACTGTGCATCAATCACAGTCCTTTTTAGTTGTTGACTCTTACACAATGAAAAACGGTCCAGTTGCTGCTGCCTAATATCTGCATTCTGCAGTCTATCCAGTCTGGGATAACCCCCACCCCACATACCTCAGAAACCTGCATAAGCCTTGTGAAAAGGTAACGATATGAAGTGATAGAAAGATGAAAATTTACAAGACCTGACTGGAAATCGAACCTTGGTCGTGGGCATAGAAACCAGTTACGCAGACCACTACATCAAGGGGCCGGCCCTTATAAAATTGCAACAACTGCCTGATTATTATCGGTTACAGTAGTTTATACAACACTATTCAACTTTTGTGTGATGTGAACATTTTCAGTACGGAGTCAACCGAAAACAGACGCTCTCAGATTGGCAGTCGAGGGCGGCCGACCTAGTCACCGAGATGGCCAAATTTGTTCTTTAAAAGAAACTCAATACGTAACGCAGTAAAATCTTTCCGCGTTAGAGTACAAAATTTAAGTTTCTGCTCAATAACAGTGTTATTATGGCTACGTAAAAATATTATGGTTGCAGTTACAAAGTGAAAATACCGCCTTAGCGGCCTGTTCGTACAGTGCTTCCCGAATTCGATTCCTGGTCAGGTTTGACACTTTCATCACTCCTTTTCATCTGTTATTCTTCAATGTCTGCTTCAGAGTTAGTACTTAATGAAAACAACAGGAGGACATAAAATAAACAAAATAAATCTCAATGGTAGAGTTAAGTGGTAGTGGTAGAGTAGCCTAGGGTACTAGTTTCAAGTACAACATGGAAGACTTCAGGTTCGATTCCCTGTTAAGATGTGAATGATATAAACACCATTCAAAACTGCAGTTACTTTTAAGTAACGACACTAAATTAAAAAAAACCATGAACTTCATTCTGTATCAAATTAATAAATAAAAAATTACGAGAAAATAAATTTTTAAATTTTATGTGAAATCACGAGCAATAATAACAACAGATAAGGGTATCCTGAAGAGAAAAAAATGTTTATAAAACTTTTATGTTGTACGCAAGAAACATGTACGGTACGCAACTTAACCTATTATCATAATAATTCAATTTAAATGTCATACATGAAAGTATTATCGAAGAAACTTGTTTTACTTTTAATTATACAAAAAATATATCAAACAAGCTCATAAAAAATATTATTAAAAAATTGTAACGGTATAACATTTTGATAACCTACCGTGCAATTTAAAGAATAGAAGTCAATACGGGAAAAAATTGAAAAAAGAAAACTATCAATAAAAGTTATAAATATAAAAAAATATTGACAAATGGTCAACCGTCCTACAGACTGGTAAAAATATTAACACAGTGTGATCTCACCTGACATAAATTACAAATCCCGCGTGTGTTAAAAGAGTACACTCACGTGAATTCACAGTTCCGCGTTTCACATTGTAATCATTTTGAACGGCACCGTCTCTGCCGGCATACTGACAGGATGAAACGCTTAGCGCCGATCCCCACTACTTACCAAATAAACGTGGTACTCCCACTCCTACAAAACTTGAACCAACACTTTTGATAAATTTCGGCCTTGTTGCAGTTTAGTGTTTTAAAATACTAATTACTACCTTTACGATGAACGAATACGCTACTAAAAAAAATATTATGAAGTCTTTAACTAGAACATCAATCCAATATGTTTCATACTGCAATGTTCGTACAGAGTTTAACATACGAGGTATGGCTATTAAATAACGAGAGAGACGCTGTAAAAAATTGTATTTTTATTTTATACATCACTTACTGTCACCTTCAATATACACTCCTTCTCTATCCCTACAACGCTCCATGCGAATTTTCCATTGTTGGAAACTGTGCTGGAAGTCATCTTTTGTCAGCTCCTTCAGGACATGTGCCGCTTTCTCATTTACAGCTTCCACAGCCTCAAATCTTGTCCCTTTTAATGCAGATTTCAACTTAGGGAACAGGTAGAAGTCACATGGTGCAATATCTGGTTAATAAGGTGGATGTTCTAACACTGAGATGCTGTATATGGCTAGGAACCTCTTGACAGATAACACGGAATGAGCTGGCACATTGTCTTGGTGGAGAACCCATGACTTTTCCTTCCACATTCGGGTCGTTTTTTCCTTACTCTTTGAAGTAGTTTAGAAAGTACCTCAAGGTAGTAATATTGATTAATTGTTTGACCTTCAGGAACCCAGTGAAGGTACACAATCCCATAGAAATAAAAAAGAAACAATCCTCATTGTTTTAAATTTTGACTTGCTCATTTGAGATTTTTTGGCTCTCGGTGAAATTGGGTTCTTCCAGTGCATGGATTGGTGCTTCGTTTCCGGATCATGAGTAAAAAACCACGTTTCATCACATGTTATTGTCGTTTCAAAAAATTTGGGTCATTTTCAATTGTTTTCAAAGTATCAGTACAAACATTTTTGCGAGCTTCATTTCAAACATTTTTGAGAGGCACAGAAGATGACTTCCAGCACTGTTTCCAAGGATGGAAAATTTGAATGGAGCGTTGTACTTCTTTTGCCTCGTACTTCTTTTGCCCATAACAGGCAGGTGGAGTGTAAAATTATATGCACTTGATCTGCTAGTTCCAGGGCTATAAAAAATACTTCTGTTTCTTATCACAGAATCAGCCGATTGTATGACTGAAGCATTTAAGAACAGGAGAGGTAGAGATGTAAAAGACAGTGGCGAGAGTTATCTCCTCTGAGAGTAATGAATTTCATTATACAGCCGGACTCTGTAGTGAATGAAGTGGAGGTGTCATTTGCAGGGTGGAATGTAATCAGAGGGCTTGGTATGCTGATAATCATAATTTTCCACTGGGTGAGGAAACCATGGTAAATCACTTCACATGGTAAACAACAACATCTTACTTTAACTCCCACATTTAAAAAATTTGTAAACTGTGGTAAACCTACCTTTTCAAATCTCAATCCAATGTTTATGCTACCTTGAATGCTTTACCTACACTGTCTTTTCTTTCGCTTATATGGCCATTTTGTGTCATTGTAGTTAATTTTTACTTTCTCTTGCTCAGTATGAATTTATAGAGAAGGAAAGCATTGTTTCCATACTGATTTTTCCATTTTAACCAGAAATACACATTTTCAGGCCACCTGAATCCCAAAAAACATTTTTTTCAGCATTGGTCTGTTTGTGTGTATGTGTTTGTATGAACAAGATATCTCAAAATTGGAATATCGTTCAAGTTGAAACTTGGAACTTAAGTTAGGTACCAATAGGGGATCTGACACGAAAATTTTCATCAAAATCGATCAACCAGAAAAAACAGGTAGTTAATTTATGCTATTTTTCTTAAAAAAGACTCCTATGATTTTTTTAAATCACTTTGTTTACTACATTTTTTAGTCTCTACAAGATAGGGTAAGCGCATTTCTAAGGAAATTCTTGGGGAGGATGTGCTCTCATGGTAAAATTTGGTTGTTTTAAGATTGCGGCCTTAATATGCGTTTAAGGGAAAAGTGTATAGACTACAGTAATCGAAGTTGTAGAAAATTAAAAAAACCTACAACTTTTATCTCAATCATTCTTTTTACTTAGTTTGGCATAAATTAGTGATTTTCTGTATTTTGCTTACTGAAATCAGCAAAATGTGGGATTATTTTAATACTGCGGCCTTAGCGCATTTTACGACATGTGTAAAAAACTGATATAGAAAATAATAAAATCTTACAACTTTATTTCAAGCATTTTTCTGTACAGAGCCTAATCTAGCATCAGTTTGTGATTTTCTGTATTTTTAAGTCCTACAGAGGTTCATTTTCATTTAGCGTCATTCACTCTTGATTGAAACAGATAGTTTTTTTATGTTGCATCTTTACTCATGATTAAAATAAATGGTTTATATGTTTCATTATTTACATTGGCAAAAGAGAGTCGTGCGAGTGTTTCACACCAGATTTTTATGGATAGGGTTCTTTGATCTCTTCGTCATCCACAACTTTTTCATGTTTTCAGATTTTAATTTCCTTGCTTCATCTAAAATCACTCTACTACTGGTGTTTTTATTACATTTAATGTTTAGAACAGGTTTTATGTCTTTGAGCTTTTTGAGTTCATCTGTTTAATTTTTTAAGTCTTCTACAGTGATTTGTAGTTCTTTCATGTCTTCTTTGATTTCCATACTCCATTTAATAGCCCCTACTGCTTTTGCTATCCCAGAGTTTTGCCAGTGTTTGTCTAAAGGTAATGTTACCGGGGGTTCTGATCAGAAATCTAAAAAAGGACATCCACTTCTTTCTAAATGTATTGGTTACTGGTTCTATTTCCTTGTATACTGTTTCATTCAAGGCGATTCCCCAGTGTCCCTCTTAATGGTGTTTTTTGTTTATGCAGGTTCTAATTATTCCTTTTTCAACTCTAAGTATTTTGTTTGTTAAGGTATTTGAGGTTTTAAAGATGTTCTTGCTCGCATTTTGTGTGATCTCTGGTTGTGTAACTGTCTTGTGGTGTTTAATGGCTATTGCAAGGTATTTCTTTAATATATGTTCTTGGTTTTGTGTTGTGCCTTGACCAATTTTTTCAGTCTATCAACTCAAGTCTAGTTTCTTTTAAAGTTGTGGGTTATTATTCCTCTCAGGTATTTGAACGAAGTTTAAATAAGTTTAGTTAAGGCTTATTGACACATTCAACTTGTTGTCCGGCTATAATATTTTCAGGGTGAGAGATGGGTCAGTAATAATTATATAAATTTCTTTGAAAGAGATTTTTATGTGTTTTTGTCCAGTGCTAATAATAGTTTTATTCAGTATAATAAAAATAGAGGATCGGTACCTAATTTTGGAAATGCAAACTTTGAAGCACTTCAAAAATTTAAATATGTTAGAGTTGTTTTGTTTGGTGAATTTAATATTAATTTAAATTGGTGTGTTGAATAACAGATGAAGTCCTCGACAGCCCATAGCGTAGTGGCCAGCCCAACTGGCTTCTATGCCAGAGGTCTTGGGTTTGATTCCTGATCAGACCTGGCATTCTTTCATCACTCATTTTTATCTATCATGCTTCATAGTCTGCATCAGCAGTATTGTGCAAAACAGTCAGACATAAAAAAATATTATAACGATCAATCTAAAAAAAAATTTATGGTTTGGCGCCTATATGGATATACATGGAACAAGAAAGATTACCTCAGTTGTCGCAAATAACAACAAACGCGATATTAACATAAATTCAGATTTTGGGGCAAAGGAAAGAAGAGTTTGGTGAAAAATGAAAAGGCTGGAGAAAAAGGAGAAAGAGCAAAGCAAAAAGATAACTTTAAACGTGAGAAAAGTTCATTTAACATGTTCCTTAGAAGGCCAAAATGATAAACAAATAAGGGAGAAGAAGGGGAAAACCATTCAGTTTTTCAGCCACTACACAAAAATTTTCCCTACAGTTAGGGAACTAATTTTGGTACAGCTCTGAATAAAATAAATCTTAAATTACTGCTAATATAGGATTTTCCTACTTGAAAAACAAAGAATAAAAAAATTTGTGAACTTTTCATTTTATGAAATGTGTTTAAATGTAAAATATACCTTATGACTGTAGTCAGACTCAATTTTAACAACAACAGTCCCAGTGACTTGCCATGAGGTGTGCCACCTGATACTCCACGGTTTTATTTTGGGTGGTATCCCATGGAATTATATTCTTGACTTGAGAGGGATTTTCCCTTAACCCTCTTTCAAGAGTTTTTCCATTATTGGTTGCTCATACTTTGTACCCCTCAAACCTTTTGCGCCTTTGGGCTTGTAGGCCTACCTATTAAGCCCATTAAAAAAAATTCAACACAAGCTTTAAAAAGTTGTGGTAATCTAAAATTGTTTAAAATAAGCTATAAAAATACTTGATTGATGAAACATTTCACAGCGTACAAGAATTCCATTCTAAGTAGTTTGTGGTTGAAAAATATATAAACTTCTTAGCAAACGCTAATATAATATTTGATAAAAATGGTTGAATGACTTGCTTATTCAAGTAAACAATAAGTAGAGTCACAAATGAATTGGTAAGTAATGAATTTAACAGTGTTAAAATTTAGGCATGTCAGTTTTATCTTAACATGCCCTATACACCATTCTGGAGTTTCTTGAACGCAGCTATAAAAAAATTATAAAATAAGCCCTAGGTGTAATTATGAAACAGACAAATATTCAATATAATAACAAGTTCTATACCATTTTATTGACTTTTAAAAATTTCAGCCATTATCATCATCCACCATAGTTCCATGGACACCTGGATCTTTTCTGGTATCCAGCTCTCTTCAGTTAACCAAAATCTCTTCTTCCCAACAGTTTGCATTAACTTACTTGCATCAGCAAATTATTTACCTGCATTCATAAGAGATAGGCTATCCAATTTCCTCTTTATTGCTTAACGATACTACTTAACCCTTTTGCTGCCACCATTATTTTCATTACATGATTTCATGTGCCGATTTATGTTTTACCATTTTTTATAGTATTTACTCTAAATATATATGTATAGGTATCAGACGAACTAATGTCCCATAGCCGAACGAGTAAAGACCTTTGGGCACATGCGTGCCCAAAGGTCTTTACCGTTATAATCAAAATCTGAAAACATACTACTGTCGTTATCTTGCTTGTTACTGCATGCAAAAACGCTTGCTCACAACAATGAGTAAAATTAAAGACAATGTTATTGGAACGGTACGTATGGCTTCTGCAAGTGAGAGCGTTATGCATTCTCTCACTCCCACAGCTAGGGGACATTAGTTCATCTGAATAGTGTACAAAGTGCAAGATTTTGCAAAAACAGTGATTACTTTATGAATCGAATGTTTACTGTGTGCTGAGGCCAAAATAGTAAGGATAGGTTCACTGGCGACTTTTAAAAAGAGATATGAGAGCGTGCTAGGCAGACCCGAAGCATATATGGAGCCGGCACAGGAAAAACACACCTGACTCCGAAGGGTGTTCAGACCCAGCAGTAAAAAGGTTAAAGGTATTATTATTTTTTTTTGGGTTTAACATCTGACTGTTCTGCAATTACTGCTAATGCAGACAGTGATGGGTGAAAAGATTTTTTGTAATGTATGAAAATATACCGTGCCTGAATGGGATTCAAACCCAAGACTTCATGATGAGAGGCGAGCACGTTACCAACTACGCCAATGTGGCCGGCATTTAAAGGTATTAGATTGAGCTTTTTTTTATACCAGTGCTCTTTAAAGAACATCTCATAGTACAACTTTTTACTCAATGCAAAAGTAAATCTAAGAAACAACTTTACAACGATTAAATTGATGTGTAAAAAAATAACATATAAATTTACAATGCTACATTTTACACTCCTCAAAAATTTCATCTTGGTTGTCTGCTTTGTGCTGCAGAACCATACCTCACGATAATACGTTTTATGAGTACACCTGATACTTGATGAAATCAAAAATTTTATATAACAATTAAAATTTTACTAAAATTTTTATTTATTTTTGAGATAGTCAGAATAATAATTGATAAAGAATATATTATTATCTTCATTTTTTAGGATTTAAAAAAACAATCATTGGTTTAGAAAAAAAATGTCTCAGACAGATAAACAGAAAGACAAAGTTTCAAAAATTTTTGAAACTGATACAAAATGTGAAGAATTGTTAAATATTTGAAAACTGTTTGATCATTATTTTTTATTGTAATATTTTCTTTTGCTTTGATGTAAGAGAGTAAAAATTGAGTTCAAACTCACATTCTTGTTATTAATAAGAACTTAAACCTTCGGCAACAGGTAAGAGAAAAAATTTGTCATTCAAATTACATATTTGTTTAGGATTTTACAGTATCACTGCTCAAACAGGGTAGAACCCTGATTCTATTGTGCTTACAATATCTCTGCAGTTTAATCTCTTTTTAATCCTTCAACATGTTAAATTGGTAGTAGCCTAACTATGGTGTAACTGCTTGGAACATTATACAAAATTTTCAGATCCAATTTCTTAATTGGACCAGTGATTTTTGATTTTGTAGCAGAATATAAAATCAACTCAGTCACTATCCTAACTAATTCTGTGTTGTTGTTTAGGTCATCAGCCAAAAGGCTGGTTTGAACCTGTAGAGGTTTTACTAAGTAAAACGAGGAGTGAGGTGGTTTACCATTCCCTTCCTCACTGAGTGGAAAAGTACGCTTATCAGCATGCCGAGCCCTCTGAAAAGCACATATTTTCCACTCTGCTAATGACACTTTCACTTCATTCACCACAGGGTCTGGCTGTATAATGAAATTCGTTACTTTCAGAGGAGGTAACTCTGATTAGTATCTTCTACACCTCTACCTCTTCTGTTCTTAAATGATTCAGCCATTTAATTGGCTGAACATGTGAAAAGAAACAGAACTATTTATTTTAGCCCAGCAACGAACAGATTGAGTGTAAATAATTTGACACTCCACCTGTCTGTTATGGGCAGAACTAATTCTATAGTATTCAAAGTATTTTTAAAACTTTGTGGACTAGGTAGCTCTAAAACTATAAGTTTAAAAAAAAAAAAAAATTAAGTTATTGTTGTGGAAAAAATAGATAGATTCATAGCTTACCTTTGTTTGTCTTAGTTGATTATTATTAATCAATTAATGAAATGACAGAAACACAAGAGAAACCATCAAATAGTAGTTTTAAATTACACATATCAACAAATAAAATGGTCTTTGGGGTCCTTAGTTATCTTATCTGGCAATATACTCAACTCTCTTCTTGATGTGCCTATCCGTTAAGAATGTTGGCGATCATCATGGCAATCTTCATCTTGTCTGCAGCAACTCGGAAAAGCCGTACCGAAGTTGTATTGTACCAGACTCTGAGGTTCTTCAACCAGGATGTTCTTCTTCTACCTGGTCCCCGCTTTCCAAAAATTTTCCCTTGTTGAATGGCTTGCAGGAGGGCATATCTGGTTGCATTTCTCATAATGTGCCCGAAGTACTGTAGCTTTCGAGACTTGATAGTGGTCAGTACCTCCCGGTTCTTCCCCATTCTTCTGAGAACCTCTTCATTTGTTACTCGATCAGTCCAAGGGATCTTCAGTATTCTCCGGTACAGCCACATCTCAAACGCTTCCAATTTCTTGCACATATCCTCGTTCAGGGTCCACGATTCAGCACCATAAAACAGAACAGAGAATACATAGCATCGCACCATTCTCACTTTTATACCATGAGAGAGGTAGTGGCTTTTGAAGAAGGCCCTCATCCGGTTGAGGGTGGATCTAGCCTTTCCAATGCGCGCTCTTATCTCCTGGTTGTTGGTCCATTCCTCATTTATAATGGTTCCAAGATAATTATAGTGCTTTACTCGTTCTACTGGTGTTTGGTTGACGTAGAGTTGACCTTCTGTTATCTTCTGACTAATTATCATGAGCTTAGTCTTCCTTACGTTTATGTTGAGTCCATATTGTTGACTGTAACATGTGATTTTGTTCATAAGGAATTGAAGGTCTTCTAAGTTATCTGCAAATACAATGGTGTCATCTGCATACCTGATGTTGTTCAACCAGTGCCCATTTAGTAGGATGCCCTTCTCAACTTCCTGCAAAGCTTCGCCAAATATTCTCTCAGAGTACAAATTGAAGATTAGAGGAGATAAAATAAATACTCAACTACTAAGGTGAATATCCTGGGTTTAATTCTTTACTAATCTGGAAATTCTAAGCACACTCAAATGGCTAGTCACAAATAGATTAATTTTAATGTTCTTTTAAAATCTTCTTCTTCTTTGTTTCATGAATTAGGCAGCTTGGCCTGTTCTGGAAACCATTTTCTTTTCAAGCACCCAACACTTCTCTTACATGGTGGGTTTGTACTCATGGGCTAAACGGGACAAGTGGTCCTCCCTCATCCATTCCAAATAGCTGCACCTGTACCTCTTGTGAATTTTTGTTCTCTCATCTAGGCTATAACGCCCATCTTATCAAGTATATCTGCATTCCTTAACCTATCCTCCCATGTATAACCCAGCTACGTTAACATTTGATGCGGAAACTATGTGAACTACTGGAATTCATCACTGAGCACACGCAAGCACTGAGCATGCGCTGCCTATGACTCCCTCTGACCGAGCTGATGTACAGTAGCCCAGTCTAACTGTTATTATTAATAGTTTTCTTTTTTTTCTTTAATAGTGTTCTTTTTTCTTTAATAGTGTTCTCTTTTAATAGTGTTTTCTTTTAATAGTGTTCTTTTTTCTCTTGATGTGGTTGTATTTTTTAATTAGTGCTTTTATTACTCTGCCAAACTGTAAATTTTGCGAGGATAGCAAGTACTAGTGCAAAACAAAGACCTACAATTCAGTCAGGCTCGCGAAGTAATAGCGAATGATATTCAGTAATTTGATGAAGAAAAGGCTAAAGGATTTCATAAATTTACAATAAACAACGCGACTAAATGAGCTGCTGCTGAAACTGGAAAATCAGAAGCAACAATTTGTAGTATGCGTAAGGAAGCAAATATGGGCAAATCTGCAGGTAAAAAAGTTATCACTCCTGGGAAAACTCGGTGAAATAGCAAGAAAAAAATTGTTCTGGATGATCGATTTATGTGCAGTTCGCAATACAGTAAAACATTTTTATAATGTGAAAAAACAAGTACCTACATTGTGATCCTTTCTCTCAGAGTTAAAAAAAGAGATAGGTTTTTTTGGAGGAAAGGAAGTTTTACGGAGAATAATTCTGAAACTGGGATTTCGCTTCAAAAAGTGTAAAAATAAAAGACTTTGTTCTGATGGAAAGAAATGAAATCGTTGCTTGGAGGGCTAAGTATCTAAGAAGAATGAGACAGAACGACACTAGTGATGATAAGCGCCCTGTTATTTATCTCGACTAGACATTTATCCATCCAACTTACACAGTGAGTAAGTGTTGGTAGCATTCAAAAATTGATGGTGTTTTAAAAAATTGATAGCGCTGGATCATTGTTCATGCAGGTTGGGGCAGCCCTTCAATGTTCACAAAAACCTCATCTCCATCCCCTGCAACCTATTTAATTTCTACTTCGAAACTGTCCACACCTAACTTTCATTTAATACCACAGGTATCACCATCATTTTATATAACTTTAAATTTGCGTCTTTCCTAGTCCTGTGCTTTAACATTTTACGTATCATCCTGCAAATATTCTTAAACTTATTTAGTTTATTGGTCACGCCCTGTTTGCAAAAGACACGTCACATGCCAAGTATTTAAAATTAGATACCTGCTCCAAAATTTTCCCATTAATTACTATTTTTGACCTCACCGGGAATTTTCTTAGAAACATGATTACTTTAGTCTGTTGAGGAGATATTGTCAAATTGTAATCTGCACATATGATGATTCTAGCATAAACACCCCTCTTTGTAACCCTTCCTCAGATTCCTCAATTATAGGAATGTCTTCAGCATATGCTATAATGTTAAGTACAACACCATTACTCAGCCATACTCGGGATTTAAAAACTTGCCGCTGCCTGTCAATAGCATCATCCAAATAAATATTAAAAGTGTTGGGAAGAAACAACAGCCCTGTCTCACACCCTTGTTGGTTCTGACTTTGTTTACATCTGTCCACCTGTACCAACAACTACCGTCATGCCCTTGCCTAAGCTCTTAATTGGTCATATAAGATTGACGAGGAATCCCTTTAACATACACCATAACTTTTTCCTATCCAGGTTATCAAAAGCTTTCTCAAAATCATCAAAGGCAATGTGAAGATCAAAGTCCACTCTCTTCTCAATCACTTGTTCCAAAGTTAAAATGGTATCTGTAGTGGATTGATATTTTCTTAAACCCATCTTCTCTTCTCCAATTACATGCTCAGCTATTACCTTAATCCTGCCATTTATTATCTTGGAGTATATTTTATATGCACTATCAAGCAAACTTATGCCTCTGTAATTATCACATTTTCCTCTGTCCCCTTTTTTAATGTATTTTAAAATAAAGCAATAAAAGAGAAAAAGAAAGAAGGCATCTAATTGATGTAGATTATTTCTGTCCTTAAATATATTATGAATATACTGACAAACTTGGTGGGCTGGCCTATGGTGTAAAAGTCAGTGCAACTGCCTTCTAAGCTAAGGATTCCAGGTTTGATTTTTGATCAGGTCTGGAATTTTTTCATCACTCATTTTCATCTATTACCCTTTTCACCATCTCCATTAGCAATTGCAGAACAGCCAGGGATAAAAAAAGTAAGGACAAAAGAGAGATGACTTAAAACTGGTGGTAGGATTTAACTCTTTATAGATCTTTGGTAAGTACTCTTACCACTGGCAATAAGGTCGATTTTCTTTAAGAATAAGCTAGCAGTTGAACCTTATTGGCTTTTTATGGTGTTATATGTTCTCTGGTAAGTAGGCTATCCACATTTCAAAATTAGCGTGCAGCAAACATTTTCTTCGTGAGTTGCACGAATGTGGTAAGTATTCAAAACAGTGTACGCTACCGCTTTGTTTTGTTGTTACTTTTGTACAGTGCTTAGAAAATTCTAGTTTTTTATGGAAAAGCAAGCATTCATGCTAATATAAAGTTATGATAAGTTATTCTACGCATTATTTTATTATATAGTACTACAAATTGTTTTAACACATTCAATGCTAAGCAATTATGAGTTATCTCTCCCGTTGGGCTGATTACTTGAGCAGTTTGTTCGCCGCTTGCTTTATGTACCCTCTACAACTTATGTTACTTAACGTTTTTATAGATTTATTTTATTCGCGACCTATACTTGGATTTATGTTGGCTAATAACACAAGTAAACAATTCAATGGTATTTTAGGTTTATTTTCGCCTGTTATAATAGTCTAATAATGTATTTCTTGTTTGAATTTTTCCATTCACCTTTATGATTTACGCGTAATTTGTTATATAATTTTAAACTACAAATAATATACTTTTGAAGTAAACACTAAAAGTGTAAGCTATTTTGAAGTGATACCTGCAAATATACTAAATTCACAACTTCCATTGTACCCTGAAAACCCGTTAAAAATACTGAACGAGCATACTATACGAGGGTAGAAGATCGGATGCCGAAAATTAAAAAATGAACTGCACGGGTTCAAAGAAAAACCCTTTCTGAAGGCTATATAATAGCAACAAACTGATATCCAACAGGCGGTGTCCCTCTGGAATTACATAAAATTATAACAAAACAGAATGCGCTAGGTGAGTCGGCAGCCTGGCGGTAACACCTACCTAGTGCTATAGACTCGCTAGGCGAGTCTATAGCACTGAATGTGTTAATAAGCATTCTTACCACTAAACATTATGTGATTTCCTTTTCAATAAAAGTTCCTTGGTAAGTATACGTACCAGGGCTTAACATCAAAGTAAAGAAATATCTTACTGTTCTGATACTAGAAATACATTATTCAAGTCCCTGTACAGCAAAATTTAACATTTCACAACATATATATTTTATCCCGTAATACTGCATCATAAAGGGTTAAGAGGGCAGGAAAGGTGCAGAGAAAGGAATTGTGGAGACAAACAGGAAGACTTATATTATCCAACATTAAGTTAGATGATGGCAGGCTAATGAAAAAGATATTTTGATTTTACTGACTGTTATACACTCAAAGGCTAATGTTGTTGGTGAAAGGTGATAGATGACAATGAGTAATGAAAAATGACGTGACGAAGAATCGATTCTGGTACCCCTGGCACAGAAGTTGTAGTGGTAACCAATACACCAGCTTTGGGCCGACCAATAAGATTATGAAGTTATATTTTTGTACATGGTTAAGGATGGGAGTTTAATATGTAATACAACTTTTTTCTTCTGAAATGCCTTAAATAATATTTGCAATCGAGGTTGAAAAATTACAGGTCTACCTACCTGGTTTAGTAAGTAAAGTGATGATTTCACAAAAATGAGAACTTCTTTTCTTCATTGGGGGCATAAAAAGCCAAACTAGGATAAATATAAAATTGTGAGTCATTAATCGATTGTAATTTACTAATCTAAAGATCAGATTAGTAACAGTAATAATAAGTAACAAATTTAACAATCAGATTTATGAAAGGCAGACAAAGTGTCCTCAAGTCAGTTCTACACGTGTGTACTGATGTCATGTTTGTAAGGCACTGGTGCAACTTTGTGTCATTTATTATGTTCAGGAGCAGATGTTCAAGAAATCTAAGTAATCTGAGATGAACCATAAATATCTCATTTTTCAAAATATATCGTAATAAATCGTAGCATTTAACTAATTAAAGCACAACACTGTGTTTTATAATTATTTACTAACATAAGGAATTGATCCTGGAACCTCTTGCATAGAAGCTAGTTGTGGTTTTCTTAGGATTTACATTAGACTATTTTGGACATTATTGCTGATGCGGATGATGAAGGCTAATAGATGAAAATGAGTAACAACAAATGCAAGACCTGACTAGGAAGCCAGTTGTGCTGACTAGTACACCTATGAGCTGGTCATAACGTGTATTGCACCAGAAGGCATTACCAAGGAGTTAGTGGTACCCTAATTTCTCTTGCCATCTCCATAATTTTGTTAGTTTCTTATAAGCCATTCAGCAAACGTTGTTATCTTGAAAAGTAGTGTTCAACTTTTCACATCACAGCAGCACTTGATACCAAAATATACTTAGGTTAGAATTACATACACAATTTAAATAAAGTAAATTAATATTTCTAAAACAATGTAATTTAGTTAACAGAGTTACATATATGAAAGAACTAATTTTGAAATATGAATTCCAGTGTATTTATTAAAGAATTGTTCTGTTCCTGTGATGATAGGAACATTTAAATAACATTAGCAATATCGGAAAATCATAAATTATATAGTTTTTAACCGTTTGAAACTGGTGTATAAAGATTATTCAGTAAACAGGAGACGTAGCAAACTTGTAAACACTCTCAACTGAAATAAAGAAGCCGCCGTCAGTTATGACGGCCTTCTAGATTAAAAGGTTTGAATCCAAAACTTTTGGTTACATTACGCACTAAAGCAGATAAATACAATCTGTAAAAAAGAAATAAATGGAAAAGTAAATCTAATTCAACCAACATTAGTACTTTATTTAAAGTTTTATTTTCACAGTAACAGTTATTCCTTAGAACATAAAATCTTCAAGGCACTCTTACCACACAAAATTTTTTAATGTCTCGATTAAAATATGCTGATATTTTGTCTGATGTATTTCAGTTTTAAGATTTATAAATTTTTTAGTATAATATATACTCATATGGTTTGACATTTTTGTTAGCTTGTCAGAATGGCCTTAGAGGTTCATGGCACTGAATTACAGTTCATTCCGTTCATCATGTTCTGTGCTTCTTCGGCTTAGAATAACCAATTTCGTTTATGTACTAGTTCAAACATGTATATTTAGTGCGTCATGAGTGAAAAAATATATAAACTACAGTAGTTAATGAATTTAAAATGTTTTATTTTGATATTCAGACTTTAAATTAACGAATGGGTGTTATCAGCTGAATAGGCCTTGGTGAAGGTGGTCGAGTGAAAGCTAATTGTTATAAGTTATTGTTTTTAGGGAGCAGATCTATTACAAAATGATGAAAAGCAATCTCCCTAAGAAAGAAGGGAAGATGCGGATTCGGGCTTTTCCGGTAATTTGTTTTTTCTTTTCAATACATTCTTAGTTGTAAGCTTGTACGATAATTTATACATCGTAGGTTAGATACCAATTGACGTAAAAATAGCTACTCATTTGGTTCAGATATCTTTTTAATTTGTACGTCAACCTACAGGATAAATTTATTACAATATTTTTTTTTGTATGATCTCAAATTAATTGTTTGTCGAGTAACAGAGTATAGTTTTAGAAATGGTTTTGGAAGGTAGCAACTACCTAGTGCATTTATAAATAGGAAGTCGTTTGTAGCAATAAAACTGGGAAAACAGTTTGCACATCTTAGAATAAAATGCATTTGTTGCAAGAAATGCTATGTTTTGCAACATAATTTTACAAAGTATTTATACTGCCAATCAAAATAACATGTATGAAATATGCCTAGTTATGTCTTTTGTGTTGGTGGTAGGTTAGTTTCTTCAGCTTGTGTATCTAACCTACTAGCTTTGTATTGTACTGTGTTATTTTATCACAGACTATTAAAATGGCTTTAAAATTGGGGTTTTCCCTTTAACAGCTGTGTTGAATTGTTAAATAGTAGAATAGTAGCAAATTTTGACCTTAATTGTCAAGTCTGTATTTATGATTGACATACAATTTATTTATGTTTTGTTCTGAAATAAATATTTTTTGTAGTTATCAGAGATAGTATGTTTTAAGGTTATCAATCTCATAAAACTTGTATTTATGGGAAGTAAACGTACTAGAATATGTGCAAAGTATAAAACTTTTTTAATTTAAACCTGTTAAAGAAATGCCAATAATAAAATTTGTAGTAGAATACAGAACAGAATAATGCGATTTAAAGTTTCATGTTTTTTTTAGTGCTTAGTTTAATTTCTTTGTGAGTTATCCCATTTTAATAAATTTGATATTTTAAGAAGGTAGTATCAGCTATTTGTATTTTTACAGTATCTGATTTATGGAATTGGTTAATTTTGTAGGATTTAAATACACGTGGGTTGTTCATGCGGGGTTTAAAGTTTTTAATTGGAAATAAACTTGATTACAATTAATATTACTTGATTAAATTATAAGGTATTTGTTGGAACTAAAGTTCGTAATATGAATTCTATAACTTTAGTTTAGTAGATCTTAAATTTATTCAATTCATTCATTCGATTTTGTTTTTAAATTTTTGTTTGTTATTGAGGCTGGTGATAGCTTGTTGGATATATTAACTTGTTTCTTATTGAGTTAAAATGCCTGTAATTAAAAAAAAAACTTAAAAGTATACATTGGGCTTCATATTTTTCAGTCTATACGTACAGGAGGTATTATCTTGTATCAGTAGTTTTTGGTAATATAAACCAACAAAATTTATGATTGTTGTTAAATTAGTTATCTACTCTTTTAAGAAATAAATGTAATTGTTTTCTTTACCTATATTTATAATTAATTTTAACCAAAATTTCAGTTATGTTCCTTATAAGTTTATACGATAAATTTGTTAATCCGTGAGTTGGTTGGGATTGAATGATTGAGAGTGAAGGTTAGGATTACTATACCAGTATTATTAAAGAAATTGTCAAATTTCTGTATTGTCCGTCGTGTAAGACTAATTTGTGGCAAGTTTATGGTAACAGCTTGATTTATCAACTTCTTAATTTTTATTTACTAAGAAATGTTAATATTCATTTTAAGCCAAATGTAATTAGTGGCTAAATATTGAAGTGCAGTTTTTCACGTATACCTTCAGTAGTTCTCTTGTTAATCGGATCTATTCCGTTATCTCACAAGAAATGTACTGCATTTAACAAGTGTTATGCGGGTCGCGTAACCCATTATTGAACGCGAAACCTAGTACTGCATTTCACTTCTTCTTCTTCAGGTGCCATCTCCGCTTCGAAGGTTGGCAATCATCAGAGCGATTTTTGTCTTTGATGTCACAGCCCTAAACAATTCGTTGTTGCTGCAACCATACCAATCTCTTAGGTTTTTCAGCCAGGATTTTCGTCTTCTTCCCAAGGATCTCTTTCCTTGGATTTTCCCGTGGACAATCACTTGTAATATTTTATATTTTTCTCCCCTCATGACATGTCCCATATACAATAATTTTCTTTTCTTCACTGTTAATAGTACTTCTCTTTCTTTATGCATACGTCTCAACACCTCCACATTCGTCATCTTTTCCACCCATAAAATCCTCAGAATTCGCCGGTACAGCCACAATTCAAAACTGCATTTCACTACATATACATAAATACTACATACAATACATAATATTTATTTAACTACTAAACTATTTATGACTCATTCCATTACGCATAGCCATTACTCATAGTTAATGTTGTTACTGTTTGTTATTACTGTTATTATTATTTTATTTTATTTAAGTTTGTCAACATCTCCTTCTCCCTTCCTCTCATGGCGGTTCTGCACATGACTACGGTATTCAGTGTTATTGCATTCGTTGCGTTACAAACATGAATTTTGTACGTTCAGTCGAACGTGTTTCAAACGAAGAACATGCTGTCGTAAAATCATGTTTTTAGCGATTGGTCTGTGTGTGTGTGTGTGTGTGTGTGTGTGTAAACAAAATATCTCAAGAACGGAACATCGTACGAACTTGAAACTTAAGTTACATACCACTACCGGACCCGACACGAACATTTTCATCAAAATCGGTCAAACGGAAGTTGTAGCTTATTCGTGTAATTTTTCACTTTTTTGCGATTTTCTCAAAAACTGGTCTTACGATTTTTTTTAAATTGCCTCATTTACTTAATTTTTTTATGCTCTACAAGATAGGGTAGGAGTCATGTTTGCTGAAATTCTTGGTAAGGCTGTTTTCACGTAAAAAAAGTTTTTTTTTGTAAGATTTCGGCTTTATTATGCATTTTACCGCAAAATGTATGATATATAATTAAAGTTGTAGAGAATTTAAATCCTACAACTTTTATTTCAAACATTTTTTTTGTATAACAGTTTAGCGGTAATTAGCAATTTTCTGTTTTTTTTCTCACGAAAACTTGTGAAAAATTAATTTTTAAAGATTTTGGCCTTAGTATTCTATGCATTTAACGACAAAAGTTTATATAATAAAATTTATAGGAAATTAAAAGATCTACGATCTAAGATCTTAAGATCTAAGGCTTAAGATCGTAAGCCAAACTAAGATTGATTTTCATTTGGCGTCTTTCATATTATACGATTAAAATCAGGTTATGTTTATTGAGGATGACGCAAGCCGTCACTATATACGTCTTTCATATTATGTGATTAAAATTAGGTTAGTTTATTGAGAATGACCAAGCCGCATAACAAGTGCTAAATGCAGTACATTTCTTGTTGGATAACGGAAAAGATCCTGTTAATCTATAATTTTCCCTACACAGCCAGCTCTTAAAACATGAATATGCCTGTAATATGTTGTAAAAATTTAACGTGTGCCTACATTAATTATTTATACTATTTTTCAAGGCTGATGAGCTCTGAACGTATGCATTGCCCCCCACCCACTTTATAGCTAGCCAATGACTTGGCAGCAATGTTGCCAATACTTGCTCTCATAGCTCTGTTAAATATTTTTTTAGCCACGTTTTTGATCTTTCATTAACAATTATAACCTATAAACGCACAATCAGCTGATTATATTATAAAGTATTGCATGTTAACACACTCTAATCAATGTGTTCTGTACGGGATGCTAGATGAGAGTGAACTATTACGGCTCTTATATGCATGTGCGTGTAATGTTTGTCAGGTACAATCTGGCAACGCTGGTAAACATTCTGATTGGTCTAAACGTGTGGAACAGCAGAGCTCATCAACCGTGAAAAACATATTAGTTAAAATTTGCTTGTATATTTGATTAATGCTAATGCTCAAGATTAGTGGTGCTGATAAACTAACAGGACTATACTTATAGCATTAAAAATGCTGTTAGGCGTTGGGATTTGGTAGCGTAATAGTAGTGTGCTAGCTTGTAATGCAGAGGTCGTGGGTTCGATTCTCAGCTGGGTTTTGGAAATTTTTCACAAGTTAAAACTCACCATAGGTGCTAATAACAAAACTGTTGATGTGACTTTATATAAACTAAAAAAAAGGATGTTAATGCTGTAGTCTAGTACTATTCCTTGGTACATGTAATTTTAACATTAGGCCTACTGCACGTACAATACCAAAAACATTCCAGGTGTAAAAGTTAACTGAGAATATTATCATATTGTTATAATCACACAATACAAATCATAATATTGAGTATGTATTCTTAATTGTCATATTTTCACAAGAAAATTAGGGTAATGGGGTTCTGCAGTTTTTATCTGCCAGATCTAAAGTTGTTATCGAAAATAGGGTGGTGAAACAAGTCAGCCAGCTTACTTTTCTGGGTTTTAACATTATTTTTTAGGGGAAGTGAATGAGAATGAAAAAATAGAGAGATTTAGCTTCATCAATGGTACATCAAAAGAGAACGTTAAAGAATAAGGCGTGAATGATACTATTTTTAAGTTCTAAAAGTTGTGTCCCCAGTTTTTTGTTTGATGGTGAAATGTGAATGATGGAATTGTTTACGATAGTAGTTTAATGAGTATCTTTTTACAATAGGGGCTATGGTGCTGAAATGTGATTTAATGGACCGAAACAAAAATGTAGAAGTGTGTAGGGAACTTGGAATCGATAACTTAAATGACAAAGTTAAGGCATAGTATCAACTAGGCTACATCGAGGAAGGTATTATCTCATGTACCATACCTGTCATTTGCTTAGATATATATATATATATTCATGCGAGGATTTACAGCTCCAGTGGTATCTCGCTTCCGAAGCACTACCTCGCCAGTTCCCATCGGAGAGCCGCCGCAAAGACCTCCTTCTGCACGTCATCCAACCATGTCACTTCCGGCCTACCCTTCCTTCTTCTGCCGGCTGGAGTCCACTCCCATACCCTCTTGGGCGACCTACCATTCACCATCCTCTGCAAATGGCCAAACCATTTTAACTGCTTCCGGGTTATAGTATCCATGATATTTCCTTGAACGCCGATTCTTCTCATAATTTCTGAAATTGGAATTCGATCGATCCGCGACACACCACAGCTCTGCCTCCAGAAATCCATCTCCACCGCTTTTAGGCGATCCTTCTGTCTCTGTCAATATCCACACTTCCGCACCATAGGTACACACACTGGCCCAGGATAGCATGATAAACATTAATCTTTGTCTCGTTCCATATTTTATCATACCAAAGGATAGAATTTAACTACCCTATAACCCTTCGCCCTTGCGATGTTTTGTGCTTAGATATTTAAGTCTTAAACATTACTTACTTGTATTACATATGCAGCTGATTTGACCATTTTACTATTTCAGACCGCTATGATAATCCTACGCCTAATTTGTCATTTCAGTAATTTATCACTTTACTGCGATATTAAAAAATAATTTTGAATTAATTCATCTCTGTGCTGTAATGGTAAGAGTGCTAGTCTGCAAATCAGAAAATCCCTAGTTCAGTCCAAGCTATTGATGTGATTTAGAATTAACTTTCAATTTAAATCCTTATTCTTATATGTCATGGTTTTTTTGTAGGATTATTGGCCTATTTTTTTATTAGTTAGCTACACTGTATAATTTCAGAAATGTGAAATTTTTGTTTTGTTCTAAGTTTATTACATATTTCAACGATACAGAAATATGAAAGTTTTTCAGTTAATACTGAGTATTTTTCAGTACTTTTTACCAATTATATTTACAGTATCTGCAGATTATACATTGATTTCATTATCTGCATTAGTCATGCCATTTAGTACACTGTGTATATATACTTTTCTGTTGTAAAATTAAAAGATTTTGCGCTCAGTTAAATGCCATTTTACCTAATACTGTTTATTATAGTGACCTGTTTTTCTTAGTGTAATTAGTGTTGGATGTTGTGCCTAGAAACAGTCCGGTATTAATTTTAATTGTTCTACGAGAACTGTTGGATAAATAGAAGTGAATTAATTTTAACAATTGGTAATCTTTATTAAGTGGTAGCTGTTTATTATGAAATACAGTATATTGTCATTTGAAATATTTTTAATATAGACCCTAGTCCTATGGAATTTTCATATACTAGTAAACAGTATATTCTCTTCCAAGTTTTCTCGGATTGGGCCTAACACAATTCCTCTCCACATTTCTCCTCCATTGGTCTCTTGGCATCATATATTTTCTCAATTTATCCGTAACTGAACCCGTCCACTTCACTCTTGGTCTGCCCCTTGGTCTTTTTCCTTCCATCTCCGAATAGGCTACAGCATATATTTTGGTAGTCTACCCTTGGCTGTCTTGACATGATCAAACCATCGTAGTTTACTCTGTCCACTCTTCCTTGTCAAGTTGTCCATCCTCAATGGTTTCCAAATTTATCTTTTCTCTTTCCTAGTGTACTCTTCTTGAATTTCATTTCTGCTGCTTGCATTTTACTGTGTCTTCCCTCCTTTCTTCCTTCCTCCCTCCTGTTCATGTTTCTGCATAAGTCATTATCGGCATGAAGTATGCATGATACATAATTTTTATACGATGCATCGGAAGTTCTTAATTTCAGACTTTAGTTTCTCACATTTTGGAAAAAACTGCTTACTTTCTGCTACCCTCTTTAATTTAACTTCGCTGTAACTTTTAACTCATTTTCCAATTTACTTTTGTAAATTGTAAATTTATAAAAATTCTCCAGCACTATACCAATTTATCCTTATTTTTTGTCCTTAAAGATTAATTGAATCAAAGTAGAGATCTGAAAAATATACATTTTGTTCTGTAATAAAAAGGCTAAAGCGAAATTATTTTGTGGGAGAAACGAGAAATATAGCAAGTTTTGTTCATTTGAAACAATGGATAATTGAGTCAGGCGTTTTATTGAATAAAATTTTAAAATAATAATTCATTTCTGTAAAACTGGGCAAGAATTTCTATTATTGGAATTGCATTTTTGTTTTATTGAATCATATTTCTGGGCATTCTCAGTTTGTAAAGTGTACATGATAAAACAGTCAGTTATTTCACATGAATAATGAATATACATCAGTATTCCATTTTCATAGAAATGGCAATAAATGCACAAAATTAAAGATCATGTGTTTGTAAGTTGTACATGTGAAAATTCTTTTCGTCCATACAGTATATGAAATTTCAGATTACGGAGAGTGTAATTCATGCCTTTCCAAACACATGTAATTAGATTAAATTCTTTTCCTTTCTGTTTATTCATATTGTTCATAACAAGTTGAACAGTCTGTCTAATCATGTATCTGATCTGTTTAGTGTTCTTATTTATAGCTTACTTATTTTTGCGATTTTTAATTTTTCGTGTTTTATTCATTGCAATATACAGTAAGACCCCTCTACTTCGGACGTCTGTAATTCGGAAGAATTGATAAGTCGGACTGCTTTTAGAATAAAATATGTATACCTAGTACGAATGCAATATAAAATAACAAAAAACCATAAAATATTTAATTTTAAATTAAATTTTAATAAATTTATTTATTTCACTAATAAATTTATTAGTTATTGAATTTAGTTCTTATACTGTAGTCTTTTAAGTTTTCCTTAATGAATAAAACAAAATCTAACATTTACTTATAACAATTAGTCCTTTAGCTCAAATTTTCGCGAAGAATTCTACAATTCTGTATTGTCCTTAATTCGGATAAGGGCTCCCCCCCCCATATCGTCCAAATTAGAGGAGTCTTACTGTATCTTGAAAAAACCATCATGTAGGTAAAACACATAGTTTTTAGTTGTGGTGGCGTTCACGTTTCCAGAAATGAAAACACGACAATTAAAATGGTGGAAATAAAAGAAAAGATATGTTTTTGAAAAATTACGGCTTTTAGAAAAGAGAACAAATTGTTTACTTTCTCTTGTGTGTGTGTGTGTGTGTGTGTGTGTGTGTGTGTGTGTGTGTGTGTGTGTGCGCGCGCGCGTGTGTGCGAACAGAATATCTGAAGAACGGAACATCGTACAAACTTGAAACTTAAGTTACATACCACTATCAGACCCGACACGATCATTTTCATCAAAATCGGTCAACCGGAAGTAGTAGTTTATTCGTGTCATTTTTCACTTTTTTGCGATTTTCTCAAAAACTGGTCCTACGATTTTTTTTAAATCGCCTCAATTACTTAATTTTTTATTCTCTACAAGATGGGGTAGGCGCCATGTTTGCTGAAATTCTTGGTGAGGCTGTTTTGACATAAAAAAATTGTTTGTTTCAAGATCGCAGCTTTAATACGCATTTTAGCGCAGAAATAAAATAAATAAAATTTAGTGCAAGAATAAAAGTTGTAGAGAATTTAAAGGTCTAAAACTTTTATTTAAAACATTTTTTTGTATAACGCTTAGTTTAGCGGTAATTAGAAATTTTCTGTCTTTTTCTCACGAAAACGTGTGAAAAATCTATTTTTTTTAAAGATTTCGGCCTTAGAATGCATTTTACGACAACAGTGTATATAATAAAAGGAAATTAAGAGATCTATAACTTTTTATTTAAAGCATTTTTTTGGATAGTGCCTAGTTTAGCGTGAAACAGCAATTTTCTGTATTTTTAAGCCAAACTGAGGTTGATTTTCATTTTGCGTCTTTCATTATGTGATTAAATTAGGTTATGTTTATTGAGGTTAGTTTTTTGTTTATTTCTAATGTTTTATTACTAATGTTAGGTTTATTGTTAGTTATTTGCATTGGCAAGAGAAAGTTGTGTGAGTGTTTCACACCAGATTTTTCTTTCTTGAAGAAATTGTAAAGCAGCAGCTGCTGATATAATCATTTCTTGAATCACACGTTGTCAAATCACTTTCTTCAGTCATGATTGCTTTTGATACTTTACAACAATCCAGTTCTGTAACATTCTTGCCACATGATTCAACCCTTAAGGAATCGAGACAGATGAGCATTTAACTTTTATTTTTGGTAAGGCTGTTTTGTGGCAGTTCACTGGAACATGTTTCAAAACATTCTTTTTTAACGCTCATCATTCTTCCACATTTGTTGATCAAAGTGCCATTTGACTGAAAACTATTAAGAGAATAATAATTTACCGACAGCTTCAGAGTGTGTCTGTGCTCCTGTATTTATAGATTTTAAAAAAGGTAGAAAAAATTAAATAGTTTGAATTATTTAAATTTAACTTTGTGTTCGGACTGGCTACATACAATGCAGATGACCGTGAATAATAAAAAATGAATGATATTGAAGACAATAAAATATGAATGTTTTAAATAAAAAAAGGATGGATAAAAACTTTTTAATTGTAAAATGATTGATTAGATCTATTCAATTCAGTTTAATAATAATTAAAACAAATCTTCAAATTACAACTTCTAATATAAACAAAATTAAATTAAACATGTGCCCTTAATTAAAACGTTTAAGAGATAATAGTTTGAGCTATAGAAATATCAGGTTAAAAAGAGTATTATTCATTTAAATTAAACTTTTGTTTTAGAATCTATTTTAATTGTTTTCTTTTTTATTTATAGTACTATCATTCATATAATTACTGTAAAATTATAGTTTTATAATAATTCTTTTATAATATATCAGAGTGCATGACTGCACTAACAGTAATATTGGCCATACATGAAACATCCCTTCATATTTTAAAATTTAGTAATATATGCCTCGGTCTATAATCTGAAACCCCAATTGAATCATACAACTGTTAACTGTTGTTCAAGTTTGTACGAGTGTTGCTTTTTTTAATAAAATTAAGTAAATTCATTCACTTATCTTAATTTCTGTGTGTAAGTTATTAGTATGAATACTTTAATAATTGATAGCTATAAAGGGTTTGTAAACACATCAACAATTATATAAATAAATTGTTAATTGTCAATACTGACTATTCTATGTCAAAATTTATTGTAACCATTTTATGAATAAAAGAAACATTAAAAAAAGCCACATCAATATCTTGGTTATTAGTGACTATTTTGGGTTAAGATTATGGGGGATTGAATCTGTAATATTTTTCAGACCCTAGCCAAGAATTGAATTTCAGACCTCAGCGTAGCACCCCAACCCACTGGGCCATGGATGTGGTCAAAAGACAAATTGTTTGTTGAATAATTCATTTTTTTATTTTTTGTCTTGACTTTTTCAAATTACTGCTAATGCAAATGATGATAATGGATGATAATGAGTGATGAAAAAAATGCCAGACGTGATCAGGAACCAACCCCGGGACTCCTGGCATAGAAGCCAGTTGTGCTGACCATTAAACAATGGGCTGGTCTCAATAATTCCTGGAGAATAGATATAATACATAATACAAAATCAGTTGTAACTTGTTTAAGTAATAAAAATAACTGATCATTCCATTACCAGCATATAATATTCTGAAAATGCTGTTTGAAGTTGAGTTTCACGCAGGTTTGATGATACAGTATCATGTTACTATATTTCCAGTTCGATTTTGCTCATTGCATTTATCACTTGCCGTGATATTTCTTCCCTCCAGCTGGTAACACTGATGCCTCAACTCTCATAACTGTTGCCAAACACTCTGAAGCAGACTATAGTGTATGATTTTTGTCTCCTTGAAGTTTATGTTTAGTTGTAGGATTGTAGCCATGTTTGATAAATTATATTTTAATTAACGCACACGAATCAAGAAGTAAACTCTGCACACTGTATACACTTTTATTCGATTTGTGTACAATTATGGTAATCATCATGTTAACTAATCTAAATTAATATTATGTGGTGGTGGTGTTAAAAATTTAGTAGGCTACCTTTATTTACTTAAGTTTAGGTAAATTAATTATTAAGAAAGTTTCATGAGACGACACGTCTCATGGCTGGTGCCAATTTTTAAAAAGGCTTACGTTTGACTTATTGCAAAAATCATTACTGATTTCTGTGTCTATTCTTTGAGAGGAATCGAAATACACTATTTCTGTTTCCAAATTCTGACTTTGATTTATTGACTTCCGGTTTTGGGCCACTTTTGGTCGAAATTGGAACTTTTCAAACCCAATGATTTCTGTATCTACTCTTTAAAAGGAATCTAATGACACTATTTTTTGTTTCCAAATTTAGACTTTGATTTCTTGACTCCCGGCCGAAACTTCAAACCTTATCCAGGCCCACACTAACGTTTCGTGTCTATTACAAAAATGCAAAAATTGTTTGTTGCTATCTCTTGTAGTTTCTGACTTTGATTTCTTGACTTCCGGTTTTGGGCCACTTCTGGTTGAACCGGAACTTCAAACCCACTAATTTCTGTATCTACTCTCTTAGAGGAATCGAATAACACTATTTTTGTTTCCAAATTCCAACTTGGATTTGTTGACTTCCAGTTTTGGACCGCTTCCGGTCGAAACCGGAGCTTCAAATGCAATTTAGGCCCACTAACTTTTTGTGTAGATTACAAATCTGAAAACCATTTGTTGCTATCTCTTGTAGTTTCTGACATCTAGGTGTGTTGGATGGACTGATTTTTTTTTTGTTTTACGTCTGACTGTTCTGCAATTGCTGCTAATGCAGATGGTGAGAAGGATGATAGACGAAGATGAATGATGAAAAAATGCTAGACCTGTCTGAGAATCGAACCTGAAACCCAGGTGTAGAAGCCAGTTGCGCTAACCACTACACCAACGAACAGATGGACAAAACAAAATGTTAGATGTCAATTTAAAAATTGTCACAAATTAACTAATTATTATTAATTTAATTATTAACAAATTATTGTTTAGTTATTAGCATAGTATTGCTTGTAAAGTGTTATAAAATTCAGCGTTAAATGTATTGATGAATTGAAGTTTGTCTGGTTCCAAACTTGCAACACTTTTCATCTTAAAATGGATTGAATTTCAGAGATTTTTTTTTAAAGTCGCATCAACTGCTTGGTCATTAGCGACTACTGTTGGTTTTTGTTCTGTAACAGTGGGTTTTAATGGTTTAAAATTTCCAGACCCTAGCCAGGAATCGAACCCGGGACATTCAATTTGTAGGCTAGCACACTAGTCACTACGCCACAAAGGCAATCTTGTGTTATTTTATTGGTTACTTGTCATTCATTAAATCTGGGAAATTTCATTTATATGTGTTTAACTTTTTAGTGTTGTTCTCAAAATTTTATCTGACAGCTCGAGTTGGTTGCATTGTGAACGTGATAAGCTCGTCACTTGTTCATTCATTCTGCATAGTCAATTCATTACAATGTAGATTAGTGTAGTCATGAATTTTGCCTGCACTATGAGGCTGTTATTTCCCGTACGTTTATTTTTCTCTTTTTGTGTTTGGACAGTTGTTTGGTATTACAGTATTTTGTGCGTTTTGCTAACCATTATCAAAACTAAATCGTTTTCGGTATATATGTGGGACAATAGCACAGTCAGTGGGTAAAACGGTTCGGAAAGAAACCTAGTTGAAGTTTTAGAAGACTGGCTGTTCCAGTGTTGCTGTTTGGTAGTGCTGGGTGTTGTCAGGAGTCCTGGGTGCTTGTCAGGAAAGATGAAAGTCAAATCTAGGCAGTAGGAATGCGGTTCTTGAGATAAGTTCAGCGGTGTAGTTTGATAGAAGAATGAGGAAATCCAACCCCATTTTAATCTCTTCTTTTTTAGCTACAGTTGGCAAATACAGAGAGAAATTGGAGGAACATTTAATACCAATGAGTGAAGATAGGTGGGCGAAAAAGGCATTAAGTTGCATACCTGACAGATGAAGAGATGTAGGTTGGCCGCAACAAAGATGGACAGAGATGTCAGAACAGGTCGGAAGGCCTAATCCATGACATGAAGAAGACACTAACCATTATTAAATTTCATACGCGCTACGAATTAAATTATGATCCTGTAATCGTTAGTGTAAACAAAATTGTAAAATTGTGTGTTTAACATAGTTTCTTATAGTTGTTTTTATTTAGTCTCTTTTCTGGTCATTACTGTATAACAATGATGTAATACTAACAAAGTGATATCACCTTCGTTAGTAATTTGACAGTAATGTATTGAAATATTAAAAATATTGCCACAGTTCGTAAGTTGCTGCCAGCGAACTCAGTTGTGTAGACAAAACGATTATATCCAACTATTTGTGCAGCCGACTCAAGCCATCAGACAAATTCTACTGATTTTTGTTGTAGGTTTACTTGATTTTGTTGAATACAGTTATTTCTTATAGAGGTGGACCCAGTTAATACGAACTTATATTTAGATTTTTGAAAATGATTTTGTCATTATCTTGATGAAACTGTAATTAAACAATAACTTCTTCATACCACAAGCAAATAATTTGTGTAAAAAATATTTATATCATTGATATAAAATAAAACAATAAATACATTTTATTGAAAAGTTAATGTAAAAAGTTGTGCCAGAAGTGTAGTTAACATCAGCCTTCTTTAGACAAACCAGAAAAAGAGTTTTAGTTGATTTTTATAAGTTGGTGAACAACAAAGAAATTAATAGTAAATAAATTAATAAAATAATAATATTAATTTATTAATAAAGAAATTAACAGTAAGTAAATAAATAGAGTATTATTTATCTGTTAAAAAATTTAAAACTAACATCTAATAAAATGTTTTCCTGTGTGTGCACAGTCACACTAATAAAAAATCATTAGTGTTATTTAAAGTATTTAGTGTTATTAGTGACTTTATATATAAAGTCGCATCAACAGCTCAGTCATTAATGACTACAGTGGGTTTTTACCTTGTGATAATTTCCAGACCCTGGCTGGGAATCGAACCCGAGACCTCCGTGTGGTAGGCTGGCTCACTGCCTCTACACGACTGAGGCGGCCAGTGTTATGTTTTTTGTATCTCGTAAGCCTTCTTATTATTTTACCACAATGACAATATTTGTTAATTGGGTATTTAGTAACTAACAGCAGTAGAAAAGGTCACATCCATGGCAAAGTTGTTTGTAATGTTATTTTATACTGAACTAGGAAGCATAAAGTTCCAGGTTTGTTTTCCACGAAGTCTGGAAAATTAAAATCCGTGGCTTTCAATCTGTAATCCAGTGTTGTTGCTAATGAACAACCCAATTGATTGGCTTTAAAGAAAACTTCAAAAACAAATACAAGTAAAATAACTTTATCTGTAAAATGAGTGAAAACAACAGTGTTGGATCATGAAGGACTGGTATTATTTTTATTATTATTTTTGATATTATTTTGATTGGTTATTTTTTTAAGCTATCTTCTTACATCAAGAAAGTAAGGCCAGTTTAGTTAGTCTGCTGGTAGAAAATCAGTATTATTCGTTAAGTAACACCAGTTGGGCAAGAAACTTTTTGTGGTGACCAGCTAACAGCCATCCTTGAACAAACTTTACCAAGGGGGGGGGGTCCCTGTTCAAACTCATCCCTAATTCATGTCAAATAATATAGGAAAAAAGCAGCAATAAAATTGGGTGGTTGTCAATGATGTAATTTCCGATGACAAAAGCAAAAAAAAAAAACCAAAGAACAAAGGGAAAATTAAGTTATGAAAGTTTCTGTAAACCTTGAAAAAGCTAAAAAATTGGTTAATGTGACATTACAAATATAGCTGCTGCAGAAAAACCCTGCAGAACAGTTTAAAAATAAATTAACCCTTATTTACAATTGAGTAAATGTGGTAAACTTCCTTAAAAAACAATGAAAAATATATTTAATTTGTAGCATTTTTCTTTTTGAGCAATTCTAAATGATATTGAATCTTTAATAAAGAAAATATGGGCTGTGTAATTGGCAAATAGTTACTGAAGAAGTGTTGTGAAAAGTAGACTTGAAATTTATCTACTCTTTGTGTAATGCCTACAAAATATTTTAAGAAAGATGAATAATGTTGAGGTAAAATAAATTACAAAATTCTTCTTTTAAAAATTAATTATTTTTAAATTCTGAAAATATTCAAGTTTGGACAATTTTGTAAGGAGCATTACCCAAACTGAATTGCAATAGTTTGTTGTAATTTAAAGAAAAGAGCAACTTGTACAAAAACTTGAAAAATTATCAGATTTACTGTGTAAATTAGAGTGGTCTACAAATAAAAGGAAAATGTAGTAGAGTGGTCTACAAATAAAAGGAAAATGTAGTTATAAATTAATTAATTCTTTTATTTAAAAGATTTTACTGTATTTTTGTATCTTCCTTGTTTGCAGACATGTAAAGGGTCACTAGCTGTTAGCTATGCAATAATTTCCTTTATAATGCAAAATTCTAAAAATTTCCTGTACAAGATCTATTAATTTAAAAATTTTGTTATTTTGCTTAGCTAATATAAATTCAACAGTTAAATTACCCAATTTTCAGTAATTTTGTGTCTGATGAGCCCTGTTATTTATTAAAAGTCGTCACTAAAGATAGATACGTATGGGCCCTTTTAAATGTAGAAAAAAGGGGAACATTAAGTTACTTGTTTTGCAAGTATTCCTCTAGTAAATTTAAAGATTAAACCAAACTTGTGCAGATTTGGAGTTCTTATTCAGAGAAATCCAGAAGTTACACAACACTAAATTCAAAAACATAAATTATGGTAGGAAATTTAGTTTCTTGCCAGCAATCTATGATCTTGGGTGAGACGCTTAGCGTAGCATATATTACCAGTGTCCTTCCTTTTTAATGTCAGTGGTGAGGTAGCTGTGGGTGGACAAACATGCGTTTTTCGCAGGTTGACTGTGCATTTATTCTTAAAGTTATTTCAAATCGCAATCATTTTTAAAATGTTAGGAAGATTTTACCCCAGCTTTTCCTGACACAAGGATGCCTAATAAATTAACCATTTCACGCATAGCTGCTAGTTTCAGAAAAACTGGTATTGTGAATGAATGTCAACATTGTGGCTGACCTGCCCATTGGAAAATATCAATGGGTCCTTGTTACGTTCACGTAGAAAGGTGATACGAAAACTGTCTCAGCAAACTGGAATGTCCAACAAGAGTGGTGACAGATCCACAAACAAGCTGAAACTTTGTCCGTATTGCATTCACGTTGTCTATGAGCTTCAAGAACCTGATATGGAAAAAATACTTAATTACTGTCAATGGTTTTTACGTGTATTTGAAATAGTGTTTGGGTGCTGGATTATGTTTTCTACTCTGATGAAACAATGAACATCTGAAGGATAACATCTACAAGAATAACTCTCATACAATCGACCAACTGAAAGCACATCGAATATGAAATATCCTGTATAAGTATAGTGACTATCCAAAAAGTAGCAACTAACATGAAACGTGCTGAGGTGTGCATTACAGTAGAGAGAAATTTTCCCAGCATCTAATATGAGAAAAATAGTGTACTGTGTGTATATTACAATAATAATATTTTTTGAAAATACTTTGTAAATTTTTTTTATTTGGTTTTTGAGAATATTAATTATTGGGTTGTGTAACTTCTGGATCACCCAGTATATACACACAAACAGCTTATGTATGGTTTTCTAAATAAATATAAAATGAAAAATTTAGGTGGATTATAATCTGGTTGTTACTTTTGAAGTACCTAATTGCTAAGTTTTGCAAACTTGTTTAGTAGGACGTATTTTGTAGCCTTAGGAAAACTGTAATCATATTTGCTTAAGAAGAAGAATTAAAAATTTTGTTGAATTTTGACTTAATGTTAATACAGGATTAAATAAGAAATAAGTTGTTTTCACACTGACCTGTGATTTTAAAAGTGGTGTATACACCTTAACATTTTCATTACTATAAAACGTTAATGGACGTTTGATATTAATCACTAGAAATAATTTGTAATCACTTTGGTTTTTAAAGAAAATACAATTTTTAATATAAATAAAAGTGTTTTGATTTCTCACTTTTGTAGGTTATTTCAAGCTGTTCACATTTTTATTAAAAATGTTACCTCGGCAAAAATGTAAATTGTAATGAAAATCAATGTGTAGAAAATAGTTTTGTACACCTTCTTTATTCAGTGTGGTATTTTATAAAATTGTTATTAAATTTGTGAGTTCGTGGAAAGAATATTTATTTACAAGTTGTTTATGTGAGGTTGTATTCATTTTGTCAACAGCTGATGGGGTTGTAATTGTTGTTTATTACAATAAATGTCATTAATTATGGACTTTTTATCAAAATTCTTGTGTTTATATTTCTTAAAAACATAGTTACTTGTATTGGACACTTAACAACTATATGAAATATTGGTATCTGTTTTTGTATTATGTTGCTTACATTGTTTGACATACTTTATGAAATTATAACGTTTAAAATTGTTTCGTTAAATATTTACTAATACATTAACCCTAAATTGGACATGTGCTACTACTTTCCCTCCCATGTTTATGTGTGAAATGTCTGGAGTAAACACCCAATTCCTGTTGCCTCCCATAAATTATCCAAATGGACAAGATAACACCTAATTTTACTATCGGATTATGGAGGGTGAACATTACTTCCCCTCCATATAGATTGCTCCCGGATGTTGGGGTAAGATACTTTAAATTTCAATTTATTTTACTTTAGAAAAGTACTTGCAATTTTTTAGCGACGTATTGTAGATGTTTTACACTTTTTAGTTAAGTTAAATAGATTTAATTGAAATAATTTTATAATATAATTATTTTATTTTAAATTCATTTAGTTTCACTGGGGTAGTAACTTCATTTTTTACTACTTAGCTATTTTATTAAATTAATTTACATGAAATGTCTACTGTATTGTAGTTAACAAATTGATAAAACTTAAAACTAAGTATTATCTTAAAAACTAAATTTCTGGGATACATAGATAAATAAAATCAGCTGTAATTGGTTTAGTTTATTGCAACTTAAATATTTAACTATTTATCATTATACGGATTTGAATTTTAGACAGTGGTTACCAGTGTACTTTGATGGTTGGGGATCAATTAATCATACTTTCTTAGGAATGGTCAGCCTGAGTCTGTACAAGACTACATCTCAGTTAAACTTCATACATATCTCCCTCATCTCATTTGGTCATAGGGTTACTTATTGTTCTAAATGTTTTAATTATTCTAAACAGATTGAAATGTATACATAAGGATTAAAAAAAAATCATTAAATATTTTGGCTATGTTGTCAGTGGAGCCATGAGTAAATTTAACTTAACGTAAGAATAACAATTTAAAAATCTATTAATATGGTAATCTGATTAAAATTTTAGTTTAAACTGTACAAATTTATAAAATTTTAGTTTTTTAACTGGAGTTAGGGTATAACAGCTCCAAATTATCAGTTATTTAAAAATTATTCTCAGTTTTTCTTTATTTGCATGGAGTTGTCAGTGTTTTGGTGTAGAAAATGAGAAATGTATAAGGTGTAGACACTTGTGAAGTAGTAAAGATAGTACTTGGTGTTATAAACTGTATTTTGTCAGTGAAATCATTAGCTTAATTCAAAATCTTTTTGATAAATCTTAACTGTAAAACGACCGGGTGGACTGTAGTTTAAAAAATTTTCATTACTACCTCAGATATACCTCTGCATTTTTGTTTTTGTAGTGTATTATACCTAGTATTCATGTGTTGGTTATTGCAAGAGATTAGTTCATTGTGTTTATAACACTAGTGGCAAGTTTTCACCATTAAAATATCTGAATTATACTGTGTTTCTGAATAAAATAACAGATACTGCTTTCAATTGATATTAATGAATTTTTTTAAGTTTATTTAAAGTCTCTTCAATATTTCGATTATTGGCAACTTTGGTGTGTTATAAAACAGTAGGTTTTAACTGGTGAAAATTTTCAGACCCTGGCTGGGAATTGAACCCGGGACCTCCGTTTTGTAGGGCATGCTACAACTTTGCTATGGAGGTGGCCATTAATGCATTTGAATTTTTAAAAATTATTTGCTTTAAGTATGCTTCATCATTAGTTACTACAATAGGTATGGCACTCTGTTGGTGAGGCTTGAAATTTTTCAGGGTCTCTTTTCAGGGAAATTTTTTCAGGTTTTTCAGGGCCTGATCTCTAGGATTCGAATATATAACTTTCTGTTATGCAGTTTAGTGTAATCTAGCATTGTGAACCATTCAACCATGGTTTTAGCCCCCACATCTCAGATTATTGTTGATTTTTAAAATGTAATTGACATACTGTTAAATCTGACTATGAGGCTAAAATAAAACTAAGTTTCTGTGCAGCTGATATTCGATTCTTAACTGATAGGTTCTTAGCACAAATCAAACTTTCCCACATTTCAGAGTATTAGTATTTTCCAAACTTTAATTACAGCTGAGTTTTTTATAATGTTATTATTAATTGTCCTTTGTGTGGCAGTTGTTAGTTCTATGCTCTTCTGTAACCTTCATAGGTTTTTCTGGCAAGAATTTGTGATTTATTTTTCTAAGTTTTCCATATGACAGCAGTTACCGGTGCACTTAGTTAAATATTTCTTTTAATTTTTTCATATCTTGTTTATTTTTTCTGGCATGTTAGAATGCTTGTCACCAAATAATAATTTCTTTTTCTTTTTTTTTTACAGATGTCCATGGACGAAAAGTTTGTGGATGGCATCTGGGCATTGCTTAAAAGTGCGATTCAGGAAATTCAAAAGAAAAACAACTCAGGTTTAAGTTTTGAAGAACTTTATAGGAATGCATATACTATGGTCTTGCATAAACATGGTGAGCGTTTGTACACGGGACTGAGGGAAGTTGTGACACAACATCTTGAATCAAAGGTATGTTTTTTAATGAATGAAATGGAAAAGATCCGGTATATTTTTATTGGTGTTCTTTTGTTTGAAATTTCAGCTTATTCAAAAGTGTGGGATATTTTGTCATACACGAGATTGGTTTATTTAGGCAGTTAAAAAATTAATTAAAAGTCTTTATTTTGGAAAATTTGTATAGTATACTTTATAAAATAGGTTGCTATCTTTGTCATGCATAGACTAGACTCTAATGCTTGATCTATTTATTACCAAATGGAAATTAGTTGATCATTTTATCACATCATACAGGAAAGCTATCGTTACACCTGGAGTTAGTTGACTTTTGTGTTTACTTTTATAAGTAGTCAGTTTTAGTTAACATGCTTGTGCTGGTTAGAAATTTAAAAGAAAAATGTTGAAATTAAATATTTTGTAAATACACTGATTGACTGATCAAATTTTATTTTTAAAAGTGAAATTTTATCTTGTGGTTTGTGTGTGAGAACACGCATGAGTGTATATGGTTCAATTGTTTGGATTATAAGTCAAAGGGATGGTTTGAATCTCTTTATAAATTTAAACATGAAGTGCCTTCATTGTGTTGGAAAAATACGAGTTGTATGCCTGATCCTTGTGCAATTACTTTCATGATTATATATAATTTCATTTACTATAAGGCCTAGACGTACATCTTGTATGAACACTTATATTATGTTTGACAAAGTATAAAAGAAATTAACCAACTTTGATGACATAAAATTTCAAATCCAAACCATGATTAACTTTAACCCTATCTGTGGCAATGGTAACACCTAGAATTGGCAAGCACTTTTTACGCATGTTGCAGCTGGTATTTCAAAAATATGTCAAAAAATCAATTCTCATTAAATATACAACAAATAATACATCAAATTAAACAGAAAATTCCAAATTTTAATACAGTGTATGTAAAAGTAACTTACTTTGATATATTTCAGTAGCTATTTTCAAGTTTTCACATTTGCACAAAAAACTAAAACCGTTTTACAAAGTTTTCACTTAATTTTTAAACCTATCCAAGACACTAACACTAATTTCATTATTTACAAATTGTTCACTATTTTATGTAGATGATCTTCTTCTTCTTCTTACACTCAAGGATTAGGCTTTTGCCTGTTCCGACTCACATCAGCTTATTAACATTTATATCATTTAAATTACTATATTGTATCATTCAACTTGCATTGAGTCTTATTTTATTTCCCTTTATTACTGCCATCTTTTCCGCGGTCTACCAACATCCCTTTTACCTACGGGGTGGTAATTTAAGATATTTAGAGGGAATCTTTCTGCTGGCATCCGTTTAACATGCTCCTTCCACTGATTGCGGTATTGTAACACTCTTTCATTCAGGCTGTACACATTCAGCTCTTTCCGAATATCATCGTTCCTTATGTGGTCCCGTCTGTCACAGCCCTTTACCCTGCGTAGGAATCTCATTTCTGCCGCCTGCACTCTACTCTCTAGCGGTTTTGTAGTGACCCATGATTCACTTCCGTAGAGGAGGACCGGAGCAGCCATCACTTTATAAAACTTCATGGTAGTTTCTTTCCTCGCTTTTTTCCCCAGGGTTCTGCTGATATTACCACATATTGATTGGAATTTCCCTATCTTCTTCTCAATATCTAAATCATCTTTAAAACTAATATTGCAGCCGAGGTAGCAGTATTGTGATACTTGTTCCAACACTTTGTCATCTACCACAATTTTTGATCTAGTGGGAAACTTGCCAGTGAATGCCATTATTTTTGTTTTTTCTTTAGAGATTCTAAAATTATACTCTTTACATAAATTGTTCAGGACATGGATTGATTTTTGGAGGCTATCTTCGTTTTCTTGAATAATCCACAAGTCATCTGCAAATAGTAATGCGTTCAGGTATTTTTCATTATTCAACTTGATACCTAAGTCTACTCTGCATTTCCATTTCCTGAAAATGTGGTCTATATAAATGTTGAATAAAGTGGGTGATAAGCTGCACCCTTGTCGTACTCCTTGGTTAATTGCCATCTCCTCAAGTCTCTTTTTACCTGTATTTATGACTATTTGCGTGTTATGGTAAAGTGTTTTTATTGCATTAATGAGGTGAAGTGGATATCCTCTTTCACATAGAATATTCCAAAGGTGTCTTTTATCCACTCTATCGAAAGCTTTTTCAAAGTCAACAAAAGCCATATGGGTTTCAAGATTGTATTCTCGTCTTTTTTCTATAATCCTTTTGACTGAAAAAACATTATCTGAGCATGATCTTCCTATTCTGAATCCATTCTGTTCTTCATTCAGAATTGCTTCAGCAATATTTTTCACCCGGCAATTAATGATTTTGGAATAGATCTTATATCCAACATTGAGAAGACTGATACCTCGGTAGTTCCTACAGTCATTCCGCTTTCCTTTCTTAAAAAGAGATATAACTTCTGCCTTTTTCCATTCTTCTGGAATTCCATGTCTCCTCCAACATTTATTTAAGAGGTGCAAAAACCTTAATTCAAAAAACATGCCTCCATATTTAAAGAGCTCTCCATTTAAACCATCCAATCCAGCAGCTTTCCTATTTCTAATACTCCTTAGAGAGTGTTGTAATTCTTCAATTGTTATTGAGTCTACTGAATTATTGGCAGATGGTTCAAAGGGACATCCGATTCCAGCATCTTCAGAATGCCACAACTCCTTATAGTGTTTTTCCCACTCAACATCTGAAATAATGTTTAATGGAGCATTATCTCTCTCGACTCTATTGATGGATCTCATTATCTTAAAAGCGCATTGTTGCCTCCCATGGATATCTTTCTCTATAACATTTACAAACCTGTCCCATGAGTCCCGTTGAGCTTTCCTTACTACTTGTCTGGCAAAGTTACGTTTCCTTTTGTAATCTTCTCTTGCTTGACGAGTTTTCTTTTGCAACAGAGTGAGATATGAACTTTGTTTTTCTCTGATAGCATCCTCTATGTCAGGATTCCAAATTCGTAAACGATTTCTACCTCTTGTCTTTATCTTTTTCCCAAGTGCTTCAGTTGCTGCTTTTTTCATACATGATTTAATATTATACCATTCTGTTTCAATATCATCTGCCGTTGGAACTATCATCAGGGATTCTTGTAATCTTTTTTGATAGAGATCTCGTATGCTATCTTCCTGTAAAAGATTTATTTTAAAGACTTCTTCCCTCTGAGCTTTACTTCTCCTGATATTCCTCCATTTTTCCAAAATTAGAACTTTGCTTATCACAAGATAGTGGTCGCTGTAGATGTCGCATCCTCGAAATACACGTACGTCCTGGACCAATCTCTTCATCTTATCATTAACAACAACATAATCAATCATCGATCTCAAACCTCTAGCATTCCAGGTGAATTTGTGAATGTCTTTTTTGTTAAAAAACGTATTAGTGATTCTGAGATCATTGAATGAGGCAAATTGCCGCAGTTCCTGTCCATTATGATTCATGGTCGCTTCACCAAAAGAGCCCACTACTCCTGGTATAGGAATGTTACCCACTCTCGCATTGAAGTCTCCGACTATTGCAACGTGATCAGTTCCATTTACTTTATTCAAAATCTTTTGGAGGTTATCATAGAAGGAGTCAGTCTCTTCGTTCTTGCCCTCTTCAGGTGCATAAATACCAATGACAGTCAGATGACCTCTCTCAATTTTGAGCCTTAATGATATTATTCTTTCATTTACACATGAGTAGTCCATTATATTGTTTTTCCATTTATTGCTGATCATGATCGCCACGCCTGCACTTGCTCTTTGATTCTGTGATACGCCTCTATAAACCATCCAGTAATCACCCAAATCCTTCGTCCCTTGTAATTTCTTTTTCGTTTCCGTAATCACCGCAATGTCTACATTTTGCTGTTTTAAAACCATATTCAATTCATCCTCTTTATTAGATAACCCTCTAACATTCCACGTGCCTAATTTTAACAAATCCGCAATTCCAAATCTTTTTTTTTTTTTAGCAATTCCATTTGTTTTATCCTTTAATCCGGTTTTATTTCCGAGGCTGTCTGTGAGTTTGCCAGTGGTTGTTTTGATCCCCTGGCTGCGGTACGAACGCTGCGCAGGTTAAGCTTGGTAGTAGGGTTGCTACTTTACTGCTTCCAAGCTCGCAGGGCCTTTCATTCGAGTCGCCACTCTAGGCTCTTCCGCCCTCTCCGCCGTTGGGATTCCTCCTCTTCCGCCTTCGAGACCGTTGACCGGTTTTCACCTAGTAACCCTAGGCAGGGGCCCTCACAGGGTGCTACCATCCGGAGCCAGATGGACCCTGGTTTTTTTACGAGGTTGTTACTCCTCCCCCTCCACACTTCCTCATCAGTTACAAGATGAGGCCCCGGGCTTGGGACCGGCAGTGCTAAAAAGCACCGTTGGCGGTGTTATGTAGATGATAGTAGAAGAAAAAAATTTCACTCTTGTTGCACCAGAAAAGAATTAACAATATATTTTTGCATGTAGTGCCATGCACAAAAATCAGACTTCTCATCAACATATTGTAATAAATTGTTTATTTCGTCATCATTCAAACTGATATTTTCGTTACACATTTTTAACACCCAAAATAAACAATAAACACACTAAAACTAATTATGACTCGTGCTAAAACAAAATTAAATGTGCAGAAAACTTACACGATAAAACGTAAACAAACGAAAACCACGTGTAGAAACAACAAGATGGCAGGCAACCCATGTGGTGATTTATTTACAGTTTTCAGAAAGCCATTAAGGGAATTATTTTTTACAAAACTTATCATATTACGGTTCTAAAAGGGAAATAAAAATGTACACTATCGATTAGTAACACGCGCTAGCAGCAAATATGAAAAATACGAATTTAAACAACAGTTGAATGAAGACGTGCAACTAACGTCACAATTGCGACTTTACCGCTCCGGCCACCATCAATAGAGTCGCAGTTGCGATGTTTGCCACTAGTAGGGTTAAACCAGCTTTGTGTTCGCTACCAGTGTATGATTTTATTAATTTATTTTGTTTTTTTGTGTTGAACATCAAGTGAATCTTACTGGTGTGTTTTTTTATTTAAAAAATAAAATTGTTGTCTTGATAGGTTTTTTGTAAATACAGTAAAGCCTGATTATCTGAAACCTGCTTAATTGAAATAACACAATTGAACTGACAATTGAAATGGATTCAAAAATATATTTTTTATTACCCAATTTTAATATTGTTTATAAATACAATGCAGCATATAAATATGTAGGTTAGAACAGTGTTCATTGAAATAAAGTAGTATAAAGTTTCACTATTTTGGGAGTTCGTTTACTTGTTCTTAATTTCCAGAATATGCTTCTAATGATGGTGTGATGTTGCCTCAAAAAATGGTTTCATAAAATATCTGAATTATTTAAAAGACTAAATAATTAAAAAAAAGATACAATAAATATTAATTAATTATTATTATTACATTTATATTATTATTAATATTATTACATTTTGTTCTCTTGAAATGACTGTGTTTTTGGTTTATACATTCTAATAAGTCGTAAAAATACCGTATAATCAATTTTACTATTTTTAAACCCTAAAAGTATGACACTGTGGTTATCTGGAATTTCACGCTTCTGAATTTGGATCAATCCCCGATATTTAGATTAAATGGGGTTTTACTGTATTACAGATACCATTTGAAATGGTAGTTGGTATTTATATATTAATGGAGAACCACTCGATTTTTATTTGTTGTGAAATTAATCTTATTTCGGCACTGTTTTAAGTTGCAATACACCATTGTTGATGCTGTTGGTGTAATTTTTTATGTCATAACAGCACTTAACAGCCCACACAGCCCATAACAGACAGGTGGAGTGTCAAATTATTTACACTCAATCTGTTCGTTGCAGGGCTAAAATAAATAGTTCTGTTTCTTATCACATGGTCAGCCAATTAAATGACTGGACCATTTAAGAACAGAAGAGGTAGAGGTGTAAAAGACACTGATCAGAGTTATCTCCTCTGAAAGTAATGAATTTCATTATACAGCCAGACCCTGTGGTGAATGAAGTGAAGGTGTCATTTGCAGAGTGGAAAATATGTGCTTTACAGAGGGCCCCGGCATGCTGATAAGCATACTTTTCCACTCAGTGAGGAAGGCACTGGTAAACCACCTCACTCCTTGTTTTACTTAGTAAACCTCTACAGGTTCAAACCAGCCTTTCAGCTGATGACCTAAACAACAACAACAGCACTTAGAACTCCTTGTTGCTGAACAATAACAGCACTTAGAATTCCTTATTACTGAATAAAAGCGCAAGATTTTTCTTTGTTATTAACAGGAATACAGTAAATTAAGCAGACAGTAGTAAACTATAGAAAGTGATAAACAATACAAAACACAAACCTATAAAAATTGGGTGGCCTATTGATAAGTAATTACTTGATAGTTTTATAAACACAGCTAATTTTATTGTCTTGACTCCTCCATTCAATAACTTGAAAACCATATTATAGTAGTAATTTTTTTGTTGAACGAGTGAGCTAAATGTTATTTATAAAAATGGTTTTTTTTTATAGGTCCGGGAAGATGTTCTAAGAGCGTTGCACAACAACTTCCTCCAAACTCTAAATCAGGCGTGGAATGATCATCAGACGTCGATGGTGATGATCCGTGATATATTGATGTATATGGATAGAGTTTATGTACAGCAAAATGATGTCGATAATGTTTACAATCTGGGACTGATTATATTTAGAGATCAGGTAATTAAAAAATTTAAGCTTATTTTTTTAATCGTATTTAGGTTAAAATGTTTATTAATGATAACCACAGTAAACTCTTGCTAATCTGGACTTAATGTCGAAATTATTTAGACTATCAAATGTATAAAACTTAAGACTTAGGAGGAATTAATCCAGATATTTCAAGCCATTCTGCAGGGAAAACGTGGAAAAACACTCATGACTTTTCTTGTCAATGTAAAAAATGGGAAAATATAATGTAATCATAAGTATAATTATGAGTAAACAATGTAAAATGAAAAACAACTGATTTTTAATCATTAGTGAATGATGCTAAATGAAAATTAATTTCTGTTGAAGTTTTGATAAAAATCTGAAGAATTACTAATTGATGGCTGATTAAACTAAGTGCTGTAGAAAAAAAGTACTTTAAATAAAAGTTGTAGGTTTTTAATTTTCGATAACATTTGTCATAAAATGCATATTACAGCCGCAATCATAAAAAAAACAATTTTTTTTACGATACCACAGCTTCAGAGTAGTGAGAGTTTACTATACTGGAATGAAGGTGCAAGCCATGTCTTCATTGTTGGGAACAAGTGATAATTGCTTGGTGCAAGGTCCGGACTGTATGGCGGATGTGGGAAAACCTCCCATTTGAAAGCATCCAGGACTTCTCATGTTCGATTTGCCGTGTGTGGTCGGGCGTTGTCGTGCAAAAAGAGAATTTTTCAAGTCAACTTTCCTCTGCGCTTGTTTTGGATCGCTCTTCTTAACTTTTCAAGTGTTTCACAATACCTCGCAGAGGTTATTGTTGTGCCACGTTCCAAGAAATCGATAAGAAGAAAACCGTATTACTGGCCGTACTTCACAACTGGCGGGATTTTGAATTGCGGCAAACATTTTAAATTGTTGTTGAAAAACAACAAAGAGTGACACAGACCTCTCGCTAGCACGGCTGGATAGCCACTGAATGGAGAAACGCCGCGGCACCAAAATGGCCGCGATAGCTCCGCCCCTAGCGGCTACAACGCAAAACTTGACAGACTTTCTGGACTGCCCTCGTATAATAGTTAAAATGGATAAAAATTTTTAATTCTGTTGCTTGTTTACAAAGTATGTTAACAATTAAATGTGGTCTATAGCAAGTCATCAACTAACCATCCAGATTTCGGAATTTATGAGTAAAGTAATGCTGGGTTGTAATATGACTGTTTTTATAATTATTTGTATAATTTTTATAGTTCTCATTGTGTGCTCTGAGCACAGCCCTATCTCTATTAAGTGATACTATTAGAAAGAGGATTGAAATGATTGATAGAAAAATGGTAATGTATAAAATGAAATCTTATTGATGTACTTCAGAAAAAGCATACTGGTGAATGTATCATTCCGTTGCTATGAATTGTAAATATTTTTAGAATTATGTTGATAAAATAATGTTTGAATCAGTGATACTATTATTGAAGCCTTTGTTTACTGAAGTCAACTAATACATTCTAAAATTCAGTGTATACATCTAATAAAACTTTCTAAAAATAAGACCTTTTATGCATAGTGCGGTTCCAAGCTCCGTGTAGTTGGGTACGGGTGAGGTATACTGAATGAGTGATGCATGCTGGGAGAATGATTGTTGTATTACTCTGATACATAAAATTCGTTTTCAAACTTTCCGTATTTAACATATTTGTTTGTATTTATTACATTTATTTATTTACATATATTTTGATATGAATTCATATGATATGAATTGCAATTATGAATTGCAATTGAATTTTTTTACATATGATATGAATTGGTAAGTTAAATATTATGAATTCGACCAAGTTCATAACCTGGTAGGTATTTGCCGGACGATAAGAATATTTTTTTAGTCTAGTTAGTACAGGCTACCACTACAAATACATCAGCTGTGAAACACTACTCAAACTCATTCATTCTCCCACTACTATAACAACACACTGTATTCCTTCCAACTACACGGAGCTTGGACTCAAGCAATACACTGTATTCAAATATTGCAATAAATTTTATTGTCAGCAACTGTGTATAAATGTTAAAACTCTTAGGCATTAATGAATACTGTGGAATACTGAAATTTTATCATTAGAAATTAGTAAGCTGCAAAATAAAGCACTGGTCGATTTTGCTAATGTAAGTACTTGCCAGATCAATTTATACTTTATATAAATAGTTCTCTAGAACTATTCGTTTTTGTGAAATCAGAAACCAGATGGGCCTGGTAACTAATATGAAAATCTTAGAATAAACCACAAACTTGCTTTGTGTTTTTGTAATAAATTTTTTTCCTAATTAGTGGACGTTGCAATCTGTTCAATTTAGAACAATAAGCAACCCCATGACCCAATGAGATGAGGATGATGTGTAAATGAGACTGTGTAGTCTTGTACAGACCCAGGCCGACCATTCCTGAGAGAGTATGGTTAATTGAACCCCAACCATCAAAGTACACCGGTAACCTCTGTCTAGTATTCAAATCCGTATAAAAGTAACTACCTTTACTAGAATTTGAGCCAGGAACCTTCGTCTCCGAAAATCAGCTGTTAAATACCTGATTTTGGCGACGACTTTACCTCTAGACCAACCCAGTTGGTTTATTTGTAATAAATGGCAATAATTTTTTAAAACTGGTACAGTTGACTCTTATATTTGCCTGTTGATATTTGTTTTCACACGTGTAATCCTATATAAAATTATATATCTTTAATTTTTTGTGTTAAAATTTTAAAGAATTTTTTTTTGTGTTTAAGGTGGTGCGATATGGCTGTATAAGAGATCATTTACGCGAGACTTTGTTAGGTTTGGTAATGCGAGAGCGAAAAGGTGAAGTTGTTGATAGGATTGCAATTAAGAATGCTTCCCAAATGTTAATGGTCCTTGGGATTAATAGCCGATCTGTTTATGAAGAAGATTTTGAAAGACCTTTTTTACACCAATCTTCTGATTTCTACAGAGTATGTATTGTAAACTTTAAATGGACATTGTATTAGTAAATAATTTGATAACATATATACAGTCGGACCTCTATTTATCAAACTTCTGTATATCGAAATTCTCTATAAATCGAAGTATTTCCTGAGTCCCGTGAAATTCTAAATGAAAAATGCTTCTGTATATCGAAAACAAATTCTATATATCGAATTTAATTTTAGTGAAAATATAAATAGAACTCCATATAGCCCTCCCATGACACACTAGTCAATCCGAAACATTGAGAGAGAGAGAGAGAGGGGGGGGGAGATAGAGATAGACATAGGGAGAAAGAGAGAGAGAGAGAGAGCAACGTGACAATACAGTACGTTGACCACTGTGGTCCACGGTAGTGTGATACAAGGGTAGTGTGATACGTTTATACTATGTACGATCAAAAATATGTAAATACGAAGAAGTTTTCAAATGGGTACCTAAAACTGTTACGAGATAAAAACATGCCTAAGCAAAAGAGAAAAGTTTTTCTTTCTGTGGAGAATTGCCCTTCACACCCATGTTCACAATAAAACAAACTTTATTGTAAATAAATACTGTTTTAAGGTAATATGGTTACGGTCGAGTAATCTCACTTAATATAAGTAGCAGTGATAATGAAAAAAACAGCGTTTCTCTTTATCGAAGTTTCTATATATCAAATTTTTTATAAGGAACGTACAATTTCGATATATGGAGGTCCGACTGAATTTTTTAATTTTTTTTTTAAAGCCACATAGGACTACATGAGTTAATTAAAGAAGAAACATCTTATTTTAATTTTTATTGTGTTTGAGTCTTTTTCCTGATGCTTATTTCCTTGATTCTTCTCCAGTATTCCTTCAATCTTTCTGTTCTCTTATGGTATTCTTCATTGGAATACACAATTATCTGTCGTTTGGTCGGTCTTTTCTGTTCATGTCGTGTATTGTTCAGTTTCTGGTAATTTACGGCTTATCTTTTCAGTTTCTCAAGTGAGATTTAGATTTCGTTCATGTCCTGTTCAATTTCTTTGATCCAGAGGGGGGATTTTCTGTTTAGGAAATAGTTGATGATTTGTGTGGAGATTCTGGCGGATTCACTCTCAAGAGATCGTCAAAGAAAGAAATTCTCTTTTTTGTCATCTGGTCTGCTAGAGGTTCTGAATTTCTGTAGACTTCTTTGTTCGGGACGGGCTTCCTGATTCCGTCAGAGAAACATCTCTTGTTCAGCCAATTTCTGATGATCCAATGTTCTAATTTTGAGATTTTGTGTTCCGCGTTGATTCTCCTGAGATTGTTTCACTGCTGTATGTGATTTCTGGAAGAATGACTTTGTTTTAATGTCTAAGATATTTTATCATGAAAAAACTAAATCATTATGTAATGGCCCTGTCTTAAATTTTCAAGAATGATAAAAATATTCATTTAAATTCTTTTTATAATTAAATTTACTGATCAGTGACATTGAATCAGGAGTTGTGGTGCACAAATTAATCTTAATGGAAGTACATGTAATTAATGTGACATTTAAGGAAATGTCTGCACACATCATTAAAAAAAACTGTCATATTATTAACTTTTTTATTATTAACTGTCATAATGTGGCTTAACAAAAACTTTTGAACCAAATTTTTAATCTTTAATACATGATTATAATTGAGAAGTTCTTACTGATTTGCTCATTCGCTAATGTTTAACGTTCTGATCATTTAGAGTGCCAGGATTGTGCACATCTGTTTCTTACAGGTTGAAGAATAAGAAACTATGCATTTACATTTTGAAAACTTGTGCCTAAGGGGTAAAATGGAGTGACAACTCTAAAGCAAATATATTATTTCTATTTATTACACTGACCACTATTTATTTATATTTTAATTCATCACTGACCTGTTACAGGTGCTGTATAACTTGTTTTTTTTATATTTTTTGTTTTAATCCCACTTTCTACTTACTAACGTGTTTCGGTGGATCCACCATCATTAGAGTACATAAAATACAAACATAGAAACTTATTTTTTAAATTTATTAACATTTTTTCAGAAGATGTATCTTCAGTTATTCGTATAAAACTGTTTTAATTGTTCAAATTTAATTTTTTTCATATTAATTAATTTCCTTAAATGTCACATTTCATATTAATTTTTTCATATTCATTCGGTACAGCTAACAGCAGTCAATATTATTTCATCATTTTAAAATTTAACCTATTCACCTAAAATGTCTTGCCTCTGTGTACTTAAATGTGTTTATATGGAACATAAAATATTTCTTGATTTCATTTTTATTCTCTACAAAACGACACACTGCTTACGAACTAACATGTTCTGTTTATAACTGCGGCATCTGGCGAGTTCGTGAAAAGATACTGGTTACGCTTGTACCTGTCAGAGGTCGCTACAAATGCTAGCGTGGAGATTTGAAGGTTGGTCAGGTACTTTTGGGACACACCTTGTATATTGATTTTTAGACTGAATTTAACTAAGAATGAAGAATATTCATTCTCTTTGTGTTAAAAGAATTGTATTCAGCATCAAATTTTTAATTTGTTATAGTAATTTTGTAATGTCATCATTTAAAAATAAATCCTTTTAATGCATCCTGCAGCGTGAAATTAATTCTATTGTATAGAATAAATTTATATAATAAATTTCACTAACCTTTTTCTAAGCTGCCTTAATTTTTATTTTGACTTATGTGTTTCGGTGGATCCGCCATCATCAAAGTGTAATTGAAACTAAAATTTTATTTTTTTAAAAATCTGTAGAAGATGTTACATCTTCTGTCATTTGTATAAAAGTTTTATACAAATGACTGAAGATGTAACATCTTCTTCTAGTAACATCTTCATCTGAAGATGAAACTAAAATTTTATTTTTTTAAAAATCTGTAGATGTAACATCTTCAAACTATAACATCTTCTTCTAGTAACATCTTCATCTGAAGATGAAACTAAAATTTTATTTTTTTAAAAATCTGTAGAAGATTTAACATCTTCAAACTATAACATCTTCTTCTAGTAACATCTTCATTTGAAGATGAAACTAAAATTTTATTTTTTTTTAAATCTGTAGAAGATGTTATATCTTCAGTCATTTGTATAAAACTTTTATACAACAAATGAGTGAAGATGTAACATCTTCTACAGATTTAAAAAAAAAATAAAGTTTCGATATTGTGTACTCTGATAATGGAGGATCCACTGAAACACGTGTAAGTGAAAATAAAAGTGAAGGCAGCTTAAAAAAAGGTTAGTGAAATTTATTATATAAACTAGCATTTTGTAATGATAAGTATTTATCATAAATTTTTTTTTAGTTGGAAAGCCAGAAGTTCCTCAATGAAAATAGTGCGTCCGTGTATATAAAAAAAGTAGAAGCCCGCATCAATGAAGAGGCAGAAAGAGCTAAACACTATTTGGATGAATCGACAGAGTCACGAATTGTTGAAGTTGTTGAAGAAGAGCTCATTAAAAAGCACATGAAGACAATTGTAGAGGTACGTTAATTTATTTCTAGTCCTATCTAAAACTATTGCATGATTTGAAATCTGTTGTGTTCATTTTTTAAATTTAATGTTATTTAAATTTATTCAAAAATAAATCTTTATAATGCATCCTGCAGTTTGAAATTATTTCTATTTCATATAATGAATTAATATAATAATTTCACTAACCTTCTTTTTAAACTGCGTCACCTTTATTGTAATTTCTACTTACACGTGTTTCGGTGGATCCACCATCATCAGAGTAAATGAAAAATTGAAACAAAAAATTTTTTCACATTTATTTAAAATTTACAGAAGATGGTACATCTTCAGTCACTTGTATAAAACTGATTTAAAATTAATTTATTTTAATTTATCCCTTCTCATATTTACTGTAGATAGCAGCAGCAGTCAATATCACTTCATCATTCCTAAATTTTATTTGTTCATTCAAAATGTCCTGCTTTTGCTCTTTCAAATATTTATAAATATGGAACATCTCATATTTCTCAATTTTATTTTTATTCTCTTTATTACATTGTTCTATTATATTGAAATGTTCATCTATTTTACCAAATTTATGTCTTTCTTCTTTTATATGATTGGTATAGTTAGATATAATGTAGTCACATTTCAGTGCCTTTTTATGTTCATTATACCTCACTTGAAAATTACGACTAGTCATACCAATGTAAAATTTTTTACAATCCTCATTACCACAATCTATTTTATACACACCCTTTTTATTGCTTAGTGTTTCATTTATATTATTTTTAATTATATTTGTGGACAGTAGTTTTTTATTATTACATATGTATGCGATTTTATAAAATTGATTTAATGTTCTGTATAATTTATTATTAATAGTTTTATTGTATTTTAATGCAATAAATGGTTTATGTTTTATTTTATTATCTATTATAAGGGTGGTTCTCAAGTTATTTTTAAAATATAGTTTGTTTTTAATTTTATTTATTACTTTATCTATCTCTTTTTCATGATACCCATTCTTTTGTGCTATGAATTTTATTGTTCTTAATTCATTTTCTAGTAGTTTTTTATCTTTTATATAATTATATGCTCTGTGAATCATACTATGGTAAGCTGCCATTTTATGTGAGTATGGGTGATTAGATGACTTATTTATATTTGTTATTGGTAATATACTTTTACGAAATACACCTGTTGTTATTTTACTATTACCCTTGATTAATTGTATGTCCATGAAATTTAATTTATTATTATTTTCAAGTTCCATAGTGTGGTGTAATTTATCATCAAATGTATTTAATTTTTTTTAAATAACATCCTCTTCATTTTTATATGTCTTTTCTAATAACCAGTATGTCATCTACATATCTGTGCCACATCACTACATTATGTGTGTGTTCTATTTGATACACAGTTATTTCTTCAAAATATTGTAAATAAATTTCAGACAAAATAGAGCTTAATGGTGCTCCCATAGTAAGTCCATCTTTTTGTTTGTATATTTTTTCATTAAATTTAAAATAATTTTGTGAAGTACATTGTCTTAATAATCCTATAACTTGCTTTATTTCATCTTCATGCAATTTACGTTCTGTTAATTTATTTTTTATAATGTTTATGGTTGTGTCAATGGGTATATTTGTGTACACAAATATAATCAATGGGTATATTTGTGTACACAAATATACCCATTGACACAACCATAAACATTATAAAAAATAAATTAACAGAACGTAAATTGCATGAAGATGAAGTAAAGCAAGTTATAGGATTATTAAGACAATGTACTTCACAAAATTATTTTAAATTTAATGAAAAAATATACAAACAAAAAGATGGACTTACTATGGGAGCACCATTAAGCTCTATTTTGTCTGAAATTTATTTACAATATTTTGAAGAAATAACTGTGTATCAAATAGAACACACACATAATGTAGTGATGTGGCACAGATATGTAGATGACATACTGGTAATATTAGAAAAGACATATAAAAATGAAGAGGATGTTATTTAAAAAAAATTAAATACATTTGATGATAAATTACACCACACTATGGAACTTGAAAATAATAATAAATTAAATTTCATGGACATACAATTAATCAAGGGTAATAGTAAAATAACAACAGGTGTATTTCGTAAAAGTATATTACCAATAACAAATATAAATAAGTCATCTAATCACCCATACTCACATAAAATGGCAGCTTACCATAGTATGATTCACAGAGCATATAATTATATAAAAGATAAAAAACTACTAGAAAATGAATTAAGAACAATAAAATTCATAGCACAAAAGAATGGGTATCATGAAAAAGAGATAGATAAAGTAATAAATAAAATTAAAAACAAACTATATTTTAAAAATAACTTGAGAACCACCCTTATAATAGATAATAAAATAAAACATAAACCATTTATTGCATTAAAATACAATAAAACTATTAATAATAAATTATACAGAACATTAAATCAATTTTATAAAATCGCATACATATGTAATAATAAAAAACTACTGTCCACAAATATAATTAAAAATAATATAAATGAAACACTAAGCAATAAAAAGGGTGTGTATAAAATAGATTGTGGTAATGAGGATTGTAAAAAATTTTACATTGGTATGACTAGTCGTAATTTTCAAGTGAGGTATAATGAACATAAAAAAGCACTGAAATGTGACTACATTATATCTAACTATACCAATCATATAAAAGAAGAAAGACATAAATTTGGTAAAATAGATGAACATTTCAATATAATAGAACAATGTAATATAGAGAATAAAAATAAAATTGAGAAATATGAGATGTTCCATATTTATAAATATTTGAAAGAGCAAAAGCAGGACATTTTGAATGAACAAATAAAATTTAGGAATGATGAAGTGATATTGACTGCTGCTGCTATCTACAGTAAATATGAGAAGGGATAAATTAAAATAAATTAATTTTAAATCAGTTTTATACAAGTGACTGAAGATGTACCATCTTCTGTAAATTTTAAATAAATGTGAAAAAATTTTTTAGTTTCAATTTTTCATTTACTCTGATGATGGTGGATCCACCGAAACATGTGTAAGTAGAAATTACAATAAAGGTGACGCAGTTTAAAAAGAAGGTTAGTGGAATTATTATATTAATTCATTATATGAAATAGAAATATTTAAATTTAAAACAGAATTTACTGGTATGTTAAATAAACACAGTGTAGTGTATATTAGGTGAATGTTATCACCATTTGTTCTTGTTACAAAAATTTGATTGGTTCCATTAGGTTCTTTGTATTATTATTATAATTTATCTTCTTATTTTTAAAATCAGATAATTTGTAGTGGGTTAATTGTTTGATCAATGAACATTACCTTTTTTATTGTTTACTGCCTCGTGTAAAATTTTTTGTCTTGGTCTGTGTAATTGAAAATTTGGATAATTGCGTATAAGAAAGATGATCGCTTCAGGTATTTATCTTTAAGTAAGAATTAAATAAGTTTCTTTAAAAATAATTAATGCTTTTGGTTAAAAAAGCGTCATGTTTTGAATTTTTAAGTTATTCCTTTACTTGTCTAAGATAGTAACGTGTTTGTGCAAGTATCCAACTTCTTTCTCAATTATTCAGATTGTCAGTTGTTACATTATGTCAGTTTTGTATAATTCAAATTCGAAAATACGGGACACTGGCACATTTTTGTAAAAAAAATCTCGGGTCGTATGATTTTTGAAAATTGTTTTTGTGTAGTTTAGGTATTGAACCTAGAAACAAAACATGAATATAGGAGGTACCTGTGTTTTTTAAATGGAGGAATTTAGATTTAGTCTTGTGAATTTTGTTCAGCTGAAAGTCTAAAAGATTTTGCTTGCCTGCTTCATTTAATGTTTTGTTGCTAATCTTTTTAAATGTCTGCTTGAATAATTCAAAAACCCTTTTGTCTTCTATGCATTTATGGTAACGATTCAAAGTGATGTCAGTTCTCAGATATTTTTAGTGTTCAATAATGGTTATTTAAATGTAAACAATTTAGGGCTAACATGATGAAGTTTGCGGTATGTCTTTGAAGCTAGTAAATATTGTTGGTAAACATTTCAAGATTAAAAAAAATCAGTTTGTTGCTTATATGGTCTAAATTAAACTGTCTATAGGTATGTTAAAATTTAACTTTGCAGTTTATTTTCCTGTCATGAGTCTGTTGTGTTTAAAATTTATAATTATACTATTTAGGTGTTTTAAGGGTTTATACATAAATTTACTGGTATATATTGTAGAAACTGTTTTTCACTACATTCTTTTTCTATTATATGCTCCAGAAATAGGTTTATCTGTTAGGATAATTCAGCAGAATGTGGATGTTCCCTTTTGGTCTTGTTATTTGTATATATCAGTTGCTAACAATCAATTCTTATTTTACTCAAAAGCAGGGGTTCTACAGAGTTACTCTGTATCCTACATCTCAAACGCTATGACCTGCTAACCTGCCAGTCACACTCCTCCAAGTTTCTTGCCTCCATTGCTTGTATCACATTACCCTGCCACTGTTTTCCGAGGCCTCTCTCTTTTCCTCCTCTACACCAGACAATAATTCAAAGCCACTGGAGGCCACATATCTTTATTCAACCGTCGTTCATGCCCATACCAAATCAACTGCCTACTCTCTATTTTTCCCACCTCAGTGTCCTGTACATCCACCATTCCCCCCACCACTTCATTTCATACATGATTCAACCTTGAGACCCCCAGGCTCTTCGTAAAAAATCCATCTCCTGAGCTGTTAAACACTCCTAATTCCAGCGACTTAACCGCCAGCATTCTGAAGCATACGTAGCAATCGGCGCCACTAACACGCCATAAATCATCTTTTTCGTCCTTATTTTCGAGGACCAAATCAAAGAGTTCAGCTTTCTGACACCATTCTGCCTTAAGCAATTCTCGGCTTGATATCTATCTCAGATCCACCATCCTTAGGTATCACATTCCGAAGCAATGTTAATAACTTGTCACCACACCTTACCACATTCCTGTCCACGCTCAAATCAGTTTGACTGATTTAAGCGTGGACAATCAATTCATAAAATTTAATCTCACTTGATGATGATTCTTTTGTTAAGAACAGTTTGTTTTTATCCCCTTTTACAATCTTTTTAAAGTCTCTTCGAATTCTCCTTTTTACAGATAAAGAAAATGCAATATTATGCTCTTGTACATGTTTTCTCTTTATTCGTTAAAAGTAGACACGTGGTCCCTGTTCCAGAGAAGATAACTTTACTCGATGTTAAAGAAACTGTAAGTTAATTGAAAAAAATTTAGTTGAAAACAAGTGTAGTGTTGGCATAACAGTTGTTTATATGATTGGTTGGAAACGATTTAATAATAACTTAGCCATTCTTATTCTGTAGTCAATGGTATTTACTTTGCGATTGTTAATTTTACTGTAATTTTGTTTTAATCATATTTAACTTTCCATATTGTAATTCAGCACAGTCTCCTGACGAAAATGAACTAATTACTGAAAATATGATCGTATTTTTTGCTAGTGTTAACAAAAATAAAAACTGTTTTTCCGGTACTAAATTTTTGGATGATTAATATTATAACTATGTTTAAATGTCTATCATCATTTGTTTTTGCCATTGCACATATGATTTGAGTTCTTAATTTATTGCTTTTTTTATTTTTGAGTGTAGTTATAATTGTAATTTGTTTAATAGTGAAGCTCGTGGTAATATTAATTTATTTATTTCTTGACATTAATGAGTTTAAGCATAAACATTTAAATTATAACATGAATTTATAATAGAAAAACTTGTTAATAATTGACTTAAAAACAAGATATAATGATTTGTCCTTAATAACATATATATTTCTATAAACTACCAAAATAAGGTAAACGCTTACCAATGTCTCTATAAAGCACTTCCATGTTTTTTAACAGATCTATAGTATTTCTGTGATGTATTCTTTTGTTGAATATTAAAACTTCTTCCTTCACCATGGTAGATAAGGAAATCATCTCCCCTCTTCACCGTGGTAGATGAGGAAATGATTTGAAAGAAAAGGAGTTTTAATAATTGACTGTAAAAGAATATATTGCAGAAATACTGAAGATGTGTTAAAAAACTAAAGCACTTTACAGAGATATTGGTGAGTTTTAACTGTGTATTTTGGTGGTTTTGCAGAACTATATATTAATAATATAATTATACCGTAATACAGTGGTTAAAAATTACATTAAAGTTTGACCAATTTTTGAAGTCTAGGCCAACTCAAATTTGGGAAAATGGAAATTGTAAAATATTTTTATCGGTGTAGTATATTTAAATAGGTAACATAGCCTCTAGTTACTGTGATAAACAGTGGTTTTTGCGACTGAATATCATTGATTCTATTCCCAGCCCAGACTTAAACTTTTTACTTAACATGATTTGTCGGAAAGCTCCTACTTTTTTTGACTGTTCAGCCTCCTGAAAATGTGTTGCAGCTTAGGCTCCCTAGACTCGTGGTTTAGTTCATTTGGAGCAAAATATTAATAGTCTGTACTGATAACCAAACTCTTCAGGTAATGGCTCTTGTGCATACTTCCAATAGGATTTACGAATATGTTGTACACACTGGTGGCAACTTTGTGACCCACAGGTTTGTGGTAACATTGTATTGTATGTTGCAGATGTAAAGTATGTTGTATTGTATGTTGAGTTTGCCAAGGTTCATTGTATGTACATGTACGTTAAAAAGCAGTTAGGTTGCTAGATTGCAATGGTGAAGGTCTGGTGTTAAAACACAAGAAAAAGATTCACAATGTACTTGACAATGTACTTGCTAATGACTAGTGTAATGATAAACTTCAATTAAATTAAAAAATTTTGTGTTATTAATTTTGGATAATTCTTCTTTGTGCTATTGAACGTATTTATTTATAAGATAACAAAATAACTTTTATGTTCTTGTATTATAATGTATTTTTTTATAAACCATCTTACCACTTCGTTCCAAAATAGTTGAACAAGCTACTTGAACTAAAAACTGCTAGTGCTTATTTTCTTGCACTGTAAGAGGAATTACGGTTTTTATATAAAACAATTTTATTGCCTTTTTAATACTTTTTTGAACATATATTGGTAATTAAACAAGTATTCTTTGCATGTGGGTGTTACAACTACTTAAAAATTTCATTAAACTATCAGAATGTATTCTTTTCTTGGTTATGTTATTGTGTGTCTTGATGGGTTATTTATTTTATATACAATTACCTTTGTACGCTATGGAAATTTATTTGTTTTTTTCTATTTGTGGTATTTGTTACTACAAATTTTTGGTCAGGTACTGGTACTGTTGTTCCTGTTTGATTGTTAGAGTTTCTTGTTGTGGTTGCAAGGTTTTCAATCAAATACGAATTATTTTGTACTTTTATTCAGATTTGAATAGCATGTTGTTATTGTAAGACTCGTTGTGATTGCTGGGTTTTAATACTGGTACCTCTCAAGACTGCTCAGTCTGGATCTGTGGATAACTAATTTTATATTTACAGAAAAAATAATTATATTCTAAACATTAATTTTCAACTAGTTGTCATAAACCTTTATGTTTGTAATACCCACTGTTTATACATAATTAAAACTAATTTTAATTAATTAAAAATATTTTTAAGATTGTTTCTTCAATCATTTGTATAAAACTGTTTTTAATTGTATAATTTTATCCTTTTTTTTATTAAGGAATTTAATTTGTTCATTTAAGATGTTTTGTTAAGAAATATTTGATTGAACAAAAACAGAAGATCTTAATTAAACAAATTAAATTACGAATGATATAGATTGCTGCTGCTATCTATTACATACAATTTGAATAAATATGAATAAAATAATACACTTTTATGTAATTGAAATTTTATACAAATAGCGGAAGAAACAACATGGAAAAATTTTAAACAAATTAAAAGCTTCAATTTTTATAAAAAATTTGTACTCTGATGATGATAGGTCCATTGAAACATGTGTATGGTGAAGAATATATATATATATAGGCTATTGTTGACGACACATGGCGAAACCTTGCTTGTTAGTTTGGTGGCCCTGTAAAGGGCCGTTTTATTTGTTTGGGGTCCTGAAAAGGACTGTGGGTTTTCGAGGTGGCCCTGAAAAGGGCTGTTATTTGTGGTCGGAAGCGGCAAGCCGGTGTGGTGGAAGCTGAGCCCGAAGTATGACGGCTCAGCTACCGGGTTCACCCCTAGCCTTCCCTCAGCGACAGTTGGGTCCCCACTGTAACGTGACCGTGGTGGCCTCCAGAGCACCGCAGTGTTGGGTCGGCACCGATAGCGCGGCCAAGGTGGTTCACTCCGGGTTGGCGAAGGCTGACCGGTGCGGGAATGTGCATCCGCCACTGGTAGGGTAGACCAGGGATGGTGCATCTGGTCTTGGCTGGGCTCTTCTTCTTCATTCGGGAGCTCTTCTTCCTTGTTCTTCTCCGGTTGAGAATTGATTGGAGACTGTCTCTCATGGGCCATTGCTGTGGCTTAAATACCCCTCTGGCGAGTCCATTTCATAGTGGAGGGGAGGCTCTGCGCGGCAAGCAGGTACTAGGAACGTCTGCTCAAACTAATATTGGTAGGGCAGTCTGTGAAAATATGTATATTACTTTATTAAACATTGTTACTTAATATGACACAATTAAGAACATTTATTTTATCAGAGAAGTAAACCTCTTCTGTATGTCATTACAATTACAGATAAAATTAATGTTCTTAATATGTAATTTTAAGTTTTGTATTGAGCTGATGATATGGTAAAGCCGTGAAATTACTGGTCAATCGGTAAGTGTTCTTACTCATTCTTTGACCGTTTTTAGTGGTTTTTAATAATTTTATTTAAAATAAAACAAAAAAATTCATACACCTAAAAGCAGACGTTACAGCAGCATTACCAGGATATAGGTTAGTGACAACCAGTAATATATTAGAATTTAGATTGATTACAAAATGGAGGATAGATTTTAAAGATGTGTTTTTAAATTATGTATGAATAGTTTTAAGACAATTGGGCATTTTTTGGATGAGCAAAAGGTTTTTGGTTGCTTGACTATTTTTATATTTTAATTTTTATTGAACCTTCATTGTATATGTATATATTTCTCATGTTTGAATTAAAAATGCTGTGGGCTTAGTGTTGTATTCCACAGTGTTTTCAGTCTTAAAAAAATGTTATATATCCCAAAAATGATGGTAAATTACAAACTCACAGAAAAATCTGTAATTTTGTGCTATTACAAACTTGTGCAACTTTTAGTATACCTTTTCAAATTTGTTATTTTAAAATTACTGTGTTAAATTTGTCAATATTTGGTGGTAATTTATTAAAACACGAGTATTTTGGATCTAAATGTTTTTATTTAGATAAATAAAAGATCATTTTTCTTTCTTCTTAACATTATCTAATAACATAACATTAGAATATAAATACATAATAACATATAAATAACATAACATAACATTATCTAATGTTATTACAGTCAATTTTCATGTAATATTATCTCTGTTTACAAGAAGGATGATATAGGAAAAATGGAAGATAATATAATGTAATATTGTCGATGAGATGTTAAGTTTGGTGTGATAAAAATGGAAATCTTTTTGTTGTACATAGTTTTGGAAGTGTTATTTTGTAGATGAATATAGATTGATTTGCCAATTGGTTTTTTAAAATTAGGCTGTTAATAACAAATTTATACTTGCTTGTATCTATTAAGGTTTAATTGTAAAGAAATGTTATCAGTTAAACAAATTTACAGGTTTTCTCATACATTCTCAATTTTTCCTTTTTATATCAGCGTGTTAGAAATAAATGAAATGGTCAAAACGTTGAAAAATATTATATTACATTGATAAAATTAATGTTGAAGAATAATTTGTATAAAATTTTAAACATTAGGCAGTAATAACAATAATTATGGAAATAAATGTAAAATGTTGACAGATGTAATCATCTGTCAGCAGTGAATTTTTTTGATAAATATTTGTCTGAATTTCTAAATTTATTCCTTAGTACTCAAAAATAATATATTATTACAGGTATTTTTTTGCTGTTTTTGTAGTCAGGTGTTTTGTTTGGATTAGGTTGTTGCTGTTTTGGTCATCAGCCGAAAGGCTGGTTTGAACCTCTAGAGGTTTTACTAAGTAAAACGAGGAGTGAGGTGGTTTACCATGCCTTCCTCACTGAGTGAAAAATTACGCTTATCAGTATGCCAGGCCCTCTGAAAAGCACCTATTTTCCACTCTGGAAATGACACCTTCACTTCATTCACCACAGGGTCTGGCTGTATAATGAAATTCATTACTTTCAGAGGAGACAACTCTGATTAGTGTCTTTTGCACCTCTACCTCTTCTGTTCTTAAATGATTCAGTCATTTAATTGGCTGACCATGTGATAAGAAACAGAACTATTTATTTTAGCCCTGCAACGGACAGATTGAGTGTAAATAAATTGACACTCCACCTGTCTGTTATGGGCATTTGGATTAGGTAATAAAAAAATTGGTTAGTCATACATACAGCGGAAAGTAGTCTTAATTTTAGCTAACTGAAGCCCTCTGAATATTTTGGGTATATCTTTCTACTTACGAAGAAGCAGTGTTGTTTTATACTTAGTGTGTATATTATGTTTTAAACAAATGATTAATTTCACTCTGTCTAAATTTCAGATGGAAAATTCAGGGGTGGTTCATATGTTAAAGAATCAGAAGACAGAAGATTTAGCTTGTATGTACAAGTTATTTTCCCGTGTTACTGATGGTCTCAAAACAATGTCTGATTGTGTATCTCAGTATCTGAGAGAGCAGGGTAAAGCTCTTGTTCAAGAAGAAGAGGGTGGCACTAACGCAATAAATTTTGTACAGGTATGAAGTAACACATGTCATGTTCATGAATTTTAAACAGTGTTTTCTACCAGGAAATATGGGAAGAGTTTACTCATCATGGACAGAAATATAACATGTGAATGTACTAAGTGACATCTGAGTGGGGATTAAGATTGTTGGGAATTCATGGAAGCAATTGTTAACCAATAGCTGTATAGAACTACTATAGTTTAAACCATACGAATCCGATCTTGCTCATAACAGCTGACATTGTCGTACATGTGGTATCTATGTATACTGTGAATAGTCTGAGGGAGATTAAGCAATAAAAATATTATCTCACTGATATTGTTTTTCTCCTTTATTGCATATTATTATGAATAATTGCTTTTATCAAGTTACTTGTTTCCTAATTGTAATTGTTAAATGGTACGAGTTGTGTGCAATTTTAATGGTGTATCATGATGTGTAAACATACAGTTTGTTCGTTTTCTATTGTAATCACTCATACTGTTCAACACAGAAATGGGAACTTTACAGTTATATATATACGAGCTGTGGCTATTAAATAATGAGACTGACTTGTAAACAATTTAATTTTAATTTTATACATAATCACTAATGTCACCTTCAATATACACTTCTTCTCTATCCCTACAACGCTCCATGTGAATTTTCCATTGGTAGAAACAGTACTGGAAGTCATCTTCTGTCAGCTCCTTCAGGACACGTGCCGCTCTAAAATGTTTGAAGCTCGCAAAAATGTTTGTACTGACACTTTGTACGCGATTGAAAATGACCCAAATTTTTTTCGAACTATAATAACACGTGATGAAACGTGGTTTTTTTCCTTATGATCTGGAAACGAAGCGCCATTCCATGCACTGGAAGAGCCGAACTTCACCGAGAGCCAAAAAAGCTCGAATTAGCAAGTCTAAATTTAAAGCAATGATGCATTTTTTTTGATATTAATGGGATTTTTTACCTTCACTGGGTTCTTGAAGGTCAAAAAATTAATATACTACCTTGAGGTACTTTCTAAACTACGTCAAAGAGTAAGGAAAAACATTTCGAAATGTGGAAGGACAAATCATGGGTTCTCCACCAAGACAATGGGCCTGCTCATTCCGCGTTATCTGTCAAGAGGTTCCTTAGCCAAGTACAGCATCTCAGTGTTGGATCATCCACCTTATTCACCAGATCTTGCACCATATGACTTCTACCTGTTCCCTAAGGTGAAATCTGCATTAAAAGGGACAAGATTTGAGTCTGTGAAAGCTGTAAAAGAGAAAGCGGCATGTGTCCTGAAGGAGCTGACAGAAGATAACTTCCAACAATGGAAAATTCACATGGAGCGTTGTAGGGATAGAGAAGGAGTGTATATTGAAGGTGACAATAAGTGATGTATAAAATAAAAATAAAATTTTTTACGTCAGTCTCGTTATGTAATAGCCACACCTCGTATATATGTATAAAAATAAGGCCTCAGGTAATGATGTTGTTGTTATTTAGGTCATCAGCCGAAAGGCTAGTTTGAATCTCTAGAGTAAAGTATTAATAAAACGAGGAGTGAGGTGGTTTACCTATGCCTTTCTCACTGAATGGAAATTTGCTTATCATCAGCATGCCAGGCTATCTGAAAAGCATCTACTTTCCACCCTGCAAATGACATCTTCACTTGATTCATCACATGGTCTGGCTGTATAATGAATAAATTCATTACTCTCAGAGAACTCCTCTGACTAGTGTCTATTACACTTTTACCTTTTTTTTGTTCTTAAATGCTTTTTTCATATAATTGGCTGATCATGTGATAAGAAACATAACTATTTTATATAGCCCTGGAACTACCAGATTGCAAATAATTTCACCTGTCTGTTATGGGCAGCAGGTAATAATACTTATTTAAAAAATGAATAAATGGCTTTTAAGTCATCTAATTGAATATTGCTCAAATGAGGAACAAACTTTCACATATAAAATAATGTAAGTTACCATGTGTGCAAACATAAAAGTAAAAATCACCAAAAATACAGCAGATTGTAAATTGACAAAATCATTTTTACAGTCGTCTGTACTTTTTTGTCATTTGAATATGAAAAACAAATTGTATAAAAATATTACACTACAAAAGTGGAGCTGTCCAGTTAAACAAATAATTAAACTTTTATTGCAGTCATTACAAATTGGTTTTCAAATTAAATTTTCACATACTAGATTATTATAAATCTGTAGAATTAAGCACTGGAAACCAGGACTCCAAGCCCTTAAGAAAAAGAGGGCGTAAAACGAAACAAAAGAATCATAATAAAATTTGTCAAAACTCAAAAACATAGTTTGACATTGTGCACCTGACCTTCAAGAATGATTGAAATAAACTTTTTACAAATTTAATGACTTACGGAGCAAACTCAATTTACGTCCATACTCATCAGAATATAGTATATAAGATATAAAAATGCAGCCGAACAGAGTAACCAAACAACGAACAGCATTAGACATTCTTGAAGCCAACGTAAATCTGAGAATCACGATTAACGTTCAGAGCAACTGATAAGCCGGAAATAAAAATACAGTCAATTCCGAATAATTGGGGCACATCGGGACTGGAGCATTTTAACCCAATTAAACGGCTGGCCCTAACAAACAAATTCATAAAATGTAGCGTATACGATACTGTATTTTATTTTAATTATCACTTACATAAATTTTACTTGCAAGTTCTATCCGTATACACACAAAAAAATAAAAGTGTATCAGAACAATGATTAACTTTTTAGTAAAACCTTTTGCCTTTGTTTTAAGCATTGGACCATTGACACTTAACACCTTGTGAAGTTACAGTGGCAAACAATTCATTCAACGCTTCTCAACAAGTAGATCCTTCCTTTATGTTTTCTTTTTTTAGATGTTCCATGATTTTTTAATGGCCACTGTTGGCGTATTTTATTTTCTTGGAGCTTGATACAAGCTATTGTAATTTTCGGTACATCGGTTAGTTCCGATAGTTTGTGTTGGCGTAAGTAAGATGGATATGTTTTTATTCTGTGGAGAAGCTTTATTTGTTCACTCAGTCTTATCGTTACGCGGCATTTAACTCACAAAGACATTGATAGTAGGTACTGCACTGTAAGCCTACGCATAAAAATATCAACAAAATGTGTGAAACGAATGGGAATTAACCAAAAAATAAAAACGTATGCCTGCAGATAACAAAACAACCAGACTCAAAAAATAGTGTGTTACAGTAAACTCATGAAATCACAAAAACTGATGAGAAGCATGGAATTAAGAACGTTCTATGTACGTATGACAAGTGACAACTAACCATTAGTAGCAAGGAGGCTATACAGCTTGTAAGGTTGGGCAAAACTAGTGGATACAACTCACTGAAATTTGTGGAATGACGATTATGTAGCAAACACATTGTAATGTATAACATCTCTGTTATGACTGATGTGTGATTACTGTTGTTTATCTGTCAAAATATTTACTTTACTACCCGTATCCTTCCCATTATCTTATCTTGCTGCTTAGAACCACGTATTGTTTATCGCTGGCCTGTAATGGGTTTAATAAAACATATATTGTACATACATCAGATTGGCTCCAATAAGCGGCATTATGGACTGAATAAATGGAGTACTTTTCAATGTAAAATCCCGTTCTATTTTTGTTCATTAAAGAACTGTCCCAAAAAACCGGCTGCCCCAATTAACCATTGGACCAATTATCCGGAATCGACTGTACTTTAAAAATGACTGGTTACAACTCTTATGTTTCATGATGATTATTTTGTGAAGCTGTGATTTTATGTTGTAAAATTTGGTGTTGTTTTCAGAATCTATTAGACCTGAAAGATCGGCTTGACCATTTCCTGCACAATTCCTTTGCAAACGATAAAATCTTCAAACAAATGATAGCATCAGATTTTGAACATTTTCTTAATTTAAATCCAAAATCACCCGAGTATCTTTCGTTATTTATTGATGATAAACTGAAGAAAGGCGTTAAGGGAGTAAGTATGTTATTTTTTTTTGTTTCTTACATTTTTGTAGGTTGATTGTAGAAGTCATGAATATAGTGTTGGTATTTGCTTGGCTTCACATTCATCTGGTCTGCTAAATAGGTTTGTTTATTAAGAGTAGTGACTTGATATAACAATATGTTAGCAATTTTATTGCTCTTATTGATGTAAATTTATATTGCTTAATATGTTGATTCCTGTATTCATGTAACAATTTGATTGCTTCCTTTGTATTGTTTTAAATTTGTATTGTGTTGGGTATTTTGTTTGTTTGTCTGACTGAATTATTCTCCAATTATAACATAGACTAATTGAATTTAATTCAACTACTTAATAATGTTTTTTTTAAAGTAAAAATAAAAATATTATTTATAAGCTATGATCCTAAGAGAGGACAAAGCCCTTGGCAGTTTTTTTAAATATTTCATTAACACTATGACTTCTTATTCAAGTACAAGTAATGGAAAAATTTGGTGTGATCATTCAGTACATGACGTGTTGAAGGCAGCTTAAATGAATTTAGGTAGCTTAGACCTAATTTTACTGATATAAAAAAATGTAAAGAATTGGGAAGGTATGCTGTAGTGCTTGTTGTCAGTTGAAGGCTTTTAAGTTGCTGAATAAATTGTGTGCACAAAAAGCTTGTAAGGATGAAACCCCATTATAATAAAGGCAACTAATGGAAAAAACTGAGTTTTAGTAAGATGTCTTCCGAAGAAATTTTGTACAACAGAAATTGAAGCAGGATTTGTGTTACAGTTGAAAATATGATTTCAGCTCAGATCATAATTTAACTTTGTTTTCTGTTCATTACTTGACAAAAATAAGAATATTTTTACAAAGTTATATTTAACTAACTGACTCATACAAAGTAATTCATACAATAATTCTAGTTTATTCTTAACAACCAGTTTCACAATCACATTAATAGTACTTATAATCTTAATTCACAATGTTTTGTGTCAGTGTTATTTATGAAATGAGATGAGTACTTTAATAATTCCAGTCACCATAATGCCCCTTCAAAACCAATTGAACGTCACGATGACGCCACCACAATAATAGCATTATCAAAGCTTTAATGCATATTATTTTGTTGTTTACTTCGCTAAATCTTATAAAAAAGTATACTCTCTACAACCATGGATATTTTTTTTTTAAATCCGTTGTGCAGAACTCTGTATTTATAATTTTTTTTTTTGACACTTATTATTAAATATGAATTTGACCTGTAATTATTTTTTTTACAACTGTAACTTGAAGCTGGTGCTGTTTGGATGACATATGTATAGAGTTTGTGTGACGGCTCAAGTCAGCTGCATGAACAGTGAGTTGCTAGTATATATACAGACACATTCCAGTTCTATAAAAGAAAAATAACTATAATAAATCCCTGTTAAGTAGTACTAGACTCTTAGATTATCGAAGAATGTTGAGGGACAAATGGAGGGCGTATCTCGTATACAATGCGGTCGATTCAAGTTTTCAGACAAGCTCTTTATAGTTTTGAAAGATTTACCACTTTGCAGTAGCAGCTGATAATGTAATATTTTTTAATTTTAGGGAATTTTTAAGCAAGATCCTTAAACTGTCTGTAAGGTGTCTAATTTATAATAATGATTATTTGAAAAATGTGATGTCTGGACTGATAGCGTAAAATTTACGACAATGTTAATGTTTAAAGACTTTGGGAGCACTGAGGAACAATATTATTATGAAGTTACGTATAGTAAGGGTTGGTGCTATCCCCGATAACCAAGCATAAAGATGGATGATATCATTAGACGATTGACTGTGTAATATACAAGCAATTTTAGTACAGTTTTGTGAATCTCTTAAAGCTAATTTTACTTTTTAACATGGCGGTTTGATTTTATCCTTCTATTTTTTTTTTGTAATACTCATTATGTCCTTGTAAATACTCAGTTTGGCTGAGTAATTGTTTCAAATGTATCTGAAAGAGGTGAATGTATTCGTTCTCTTAGACGAAGTGCATACAGAGACTGTTAGGTTACTGTGTGTTGACCATCTGATAAATACATTTGACCATAATCTTAAAAGAAATTGTGAGCTCGCCCTTTATTAATATTATGGCTAAAATTTAAAAGTAAGGGGATTGTGAGTATTACCCATCCATTTTGATGTGCTGACTTCTTCACGCAATTTATTTACATCATTATTATTAATGTCATCATCATCATCTGTCAAGGATTAGGCTCAATGGCCTGTTCCAGCAGCCATCTCTTTTTAGGTTTTCCCAAGCCTCGCTTCCGTCTAGGTTTATATTTCCATGCTCGCAAAGGAAGTCTGTGAGCTGACCTGCGAATTAATAAATGGTTGGACCAGTTTCTCTTATACATTTGTAACGTTTCCAACAGTGACTGAGCATTTAACTCGGCGTGGATAGCTTCATTATGTACTCTATCTAACTGGGTACAACCTTTGACTCCCCGCAAAAATCTTATTTCAGGAGTCTGGATACGAGATTCATTCCTTGGTACCCATGTTTCACTCCCATATTTTATGAGTGGTTCAGCCGTTGCTCATAAAATTTCATTTGGGTGTCCTTTCTCATTTTCTTTCCTATTGTCTTGCAAATATAACGGCATACAGCACTGAATTTTTCCAGTTTTTCACTCATGTCATATTTTGTCATAGGAAATCTTGCTTCCTAAATATTTAAAATCTTGAACGTTTTCCATAGTTCATTTGCCAAGTATAATTTTTGAGTGAATTGGTCATCTTCCCTTGAATGCCATAATTTTTTATTTTTGCGCCGATATTCTCGTGCCAAATTCTGTGCTAATGTTGTGCAACTTATAAATGTCATATTGAGCATGTATTCTGTATCGTAAATAATAACAGTGTCATCTGCGTACAGCAATGAATTTAGGAATACATTATTCCAAAACTGAATTATTAATGTATTAATTATATTTGAACTGTTAATTTGTATGTGATGGTTAGAACCTAAAATAGGGTTGATTTATTTTTGTGTATTTATGAGTTTTTTCCTATCTTGTACAGAATAAATAAACTATTTTATTTCAGTTTTCATGTTAAATTTTTAAGTAAATTTTTTCAGTTAATAATGTTTTAATTGTGATTGTTTCAGATGACAGAACAAGAGATAGAAAGTGTATTGGACAAAACGATGGTATTGTTCAGATTTCTTCAGGAAAAAGATGTGTTTGAACGTTACTACAAACAGCATTTGGCCAAACGACTTCTGCTCAATAAATCAGTCAGTGATGACAACGAGAAGAATATGATCTCAAAACTGAAGGTGAATTTCAAACACTTCGTTCAGATTTTATTTTGTTTAATATTCTTTACAAATTCAAAGTGGTGGTTGCTTTTAGAAAGATTTTGAAAAATGTATTTTTCAATATGGGTTATTTAAATATTTAACAAATCTTTGAAAGGAAATGTCTGATTTATTTGTTTTCGAAAAACTTTTTATTTGACCACTTCTTGAAAATGGTTGGTTAACCCCGTAACGATTGATTTTTTTTACCCGAAATCATGTTATTATATCATGTTATTTTGCCTAATTTTTGTTAAATTAAATTTTTTTAAATTTTGAATAATTACATGATAATATGAGGATATTTGATGAAATAACATAAAATAAGTGCTTACTACATTAAAAAACTTACCGGATAAGTAGAACTAGTCTTACTGTCAAAAAATAATTATCAACACATTTATAATGATCAGATTGCAGGGCTAAAATAATTAGTTCTGTTTCTCATCACATGGTCAGCCAATTAAATGACTGAATCATTTAAGAACAGAAGAGGTGGAGGTGTAAGACACTAATCAGAATTATCTCGTCTGAAAGTAATGGATTTCATTAAACAGCCAGACCCTGTGGTGAATAAAGTGAAAGTGTCATTTGCAGAGTGGAAAATATATGCTTTTCAGAGGGCCTGGTATGCTGATAAGTGTACTTTTCCACTCAGTGAGGAAGGCAATGGTAAACCACCTCACTCCTCGATTTACTTAGTAAAACCTCTACAGGTTCAAACCAGCCTTTTGGCTGGTTTGAACCTAAACAACAACAATAACAACAACAATGATCAGATAAACTGTACTTATTTAAATACAAAAAAACTTTTATATAACATGTGAAATAAGCAATATAAAGATTCACGAGGAAAATATAAATGAAAATTAATTACAATGAATTTACTTACTCGTAACCAAACTTTGTTTGCATATAGCATGCACAAAACTTCGTGGACATACCAACAAATTATGTTGAATAAAACTAATAGAAAAATTGCCAGCAGTAAAAATAAGAAACAATGGTTAATAAAAAACCTATGTAGTTTATACAAAGTGGTTGTTTGCCGACCAACATATTTATACAATGAAAAGCAAAATAACTTGATTCGAGTAGTGCTGTATTAATACGGTGGTGGCTTTTTTTCTGAAAAATGTCACTGTCTTTAGTTATTATGTCAGAAATTTTCTTGGGGGTTACCAGCTATTCTCTTAACGCTATTGTAATCCCTAGTTATTTGTTCAGGTGATTATGATTAGTAATAATGTTAGTGTTATGTATTGTGACACTTATTGCTAAGGTCCGTTTGGGGATCTAGGTTATTAAATAATTATTACTCTAAAGTTTACAATTACGAATATTTATTACACTAAACTATTTACAAAATAAATAAACTAATTATAATAAAGTAATACAATAACTAACTTAATAATTTACTTAAAATAAATAATAAACAATAATTTACTTAGCCCTACTTACAATCAATTTTCTAGAATACACATACAAAATAAAACTGACTACCCAAAAACTGAATTTAATACAGATCACATTAACTTTCCACAATACACACACAAACAAAGACAGTATAACAACGTTGACCAACACAATGCTCGGAACCGTTAACCTGAATAATGCCCCTCAGTAACTCATCAAGGATCAAATGAATACTAACTCCCGAACGCGCTCGGGGGGTCTCTTATATACGGGGGGTTCAAAGACACTTCTAGAGAAACTCTATGCAAATAATAAAGTACAAAAAATAACCCTTTATAAATGACTGCTAGAAAAATCTATTGTAAACAAGTCAACAATAGGTCTTATTGTAAATAGAATAAAAGTTGTTACGGGTCCCTTTCATAGATAATAGCGCAGTGTTCTTTCAAACAACTTTTATGAATAGGCATACCTTTATAGCCACCCCATTGTTACTTGTCCTATTGTTCCTTTTTTGCTCTATTATCTACTCTGTACCATTTCATGAGAAAACTAGAACCTTCACGAACCATCCTTTTCTTCGATGTTGTCCCAGTATATACTGATACTTATATAATTTTGTAATTATTTTTGCACAACTTTGACAGTAATGGGCTGTAAAATTTTTTTTGATAATTCATGTAATTATTAACCCCTTAACGGTTCCTTTTTTAGCCAAAAATGTTCATATCCTGCTCAATTTGTTTTTTCATAATTTTGTATAATATGACTGAATAAAGACATATAGATCAATTTCTATGTTCAAAAACATCATTTAAAAAAAAAAAGAGGTACCGGCCATCACTTACGAATAAATAATAAGCAATCCTACTACAATAAACGGAATTGAAATACCGGACTAAATACTATGTATGAAATGAAACCTACTACTAAAAAACTATAAACAATATCGCATAGCTTACAATTTCTTTTCGTAAACACTTATAACAAACTTATAACTTTACACGAAACGCACCGAACTAACCAAAACATAACCTTTTACGCAACATTGGAGACTACGACATAAACAAATAACTTAGTCATCTAACCTATAGAAAGGAACCTTTACTAGCGCTAATATTAAAGTTACGGATATAAGGTAAACTACTTTTAATGTTACGGCAAGATATTTTGACAGAAAACAGAATAAATCGAGACAAATTCAGTTGCGAGTTATCTCGTCAGGGGCACTTTTCTATGACATTTACGTTGCGAGATATCTCGTCATAAACTGTTAAGGGGTTAAAAGAGTAATTTTACAAAGAATGGTATATTATAGAACTTTCATATCACACCATTGACAAACTTTTTTAATTATTTGATACATCTGAACGACTAATGTTTCTGTTTGATTTTAGACGGAATGTGGCTGTCAATTTACATCAAAATTGGAGGGTATGTTTAAGGACATGACTGTGTCAAATACAATAATGGACGAATTTAAAGAACATGTACTCACATCTGGGGTAAGTTTTTTGTTTTTATATTAACTTTTGAATTTGTGTATTCATTAATTAGAATTACTGTTTTTTGCCCTGTACGAATATATAGGGAAGGTAAGTTTTGTTTTCATGTCAATTGTTGGAAATACTTCAGTACGTCAAGGGGACATTGTCAGTTAGGATCGAGAAAATTTATTCATGTCACCACACGTCCTATAGTTCACATCCAGCTGCTTCACACTTTTGATAATATCCTTAATGTTTATGCAACTTGTAAAATAATTTTTTATTTATTATCTGGAACTTAACTCCCTGATTTGAGATCTTGAACATTGTCAAAAGGGATTTTCATTGTTAAGAATGCTGCTAAAACTAGCACTTAGTGCATATGATGGTTTCTGAAATACATATGTTGCTTAATCTATAATATTCTGGTGGTTGTAAAGTTGTAAGGTTGTAAGATCTTTCTCATGCAGAAATGAGTGGCAATATATATAAGTTGGGGTTAGGTACATCATATGTTGGGTAAAACTAATGTCCATCTTCTAATAAAAATGTTATTTGTGAAAAAAGATATTTAAAAGGGAGTTTGTTTCACACCAGGTTTTTTTCAATTAGGTAATTTCCCTTTTAAATATTTTTACACAAACAACATTTATGGTTGTCGTAGACAGACCATTAGTTTAATCCAACATTATGATGTACATATTCCAACAACTGTGTACCTCTCAACACTAATTTCTCTTGCCAGTGTAATTATTGTAATAAATTATTTATGTTTAATCATTAGTAATCAATGTAAAACTAAAAACTTAACGTACATTTAAGCATTAGTGAATACCACAAAATGAAAATCAACTTCTGTAAAACTTAAAATAATGGAAAATCACTAATTGATGCTAAATTAAGGTTTGTAGTAAAACATTTTTGAAATAAAAGTTGTAATGTTTTTATTTCCTACATCTTTGGTTATACATACTTTCGTCATAAAGTGCATATTTAGGCAGGAATTTTAAAAAATATCATTTTTTACCGATTTTGATGAGAAGAATACAGAAAATCACTAATAATTGACACCAAAGTAAGCATTACAGAAAGAAATGGTTCAAATAAAAAATGTAGGGTTTTCAATTTTCTATGACTTCATGATGTACATGTTTACCCTAAAATGCATATTAAGGTAAATCTATAAAAACCATGCAATTATTTTTACCATGAGAGCACAGTCTCCCCAAGAAATTCAGAAGACATGGCACATACCATATCTTGTAATCATAAAAAATGTAGTGAAAAGCAGGCAATTTAAGAAAAAAAATCCATGTGAGCTGTTTTTGGGAAAATCACAAAAAGTGATAAATCGCACCAATAAACTACTACTTCTGGTTGATCGATTTTGATGAAAATGTTCGTGTCAGGTTCTCTAATGGTACCTATCTTAAGTTCCAAGCTTCAACTTCTTATGCTATTTCATTCTTGAAAAATTTTGTTCACACATGGACCAATCGCTAAAAACTGATTTTTGGGTTCATGGGGCTTGAAAACATGTATTTCCGGTGAAAACTCAATTTAGAAAAATTGACATGAAAACAATACTTTTCTTTCCTATATATTCATATAGGATAAGAGGAAGTAAAAACATAGTATATGATGCTGAAATTTTTTAGACAATGGAATTTTATTTTTATACTGGTCTGTTCTTTTCTCTTGATAAATGAGACTTTGATTTGATCGTGTAATTTTTATTTTTAAATAATCTTGTTGAGAGATCTAATGACTTACTGATTTCGAATTTATTCAAAACTGCGTTTTGTATGTATGGATTAAACTGTAGATAATTACTGTATAATTATGAATATTAAATCTGAGAGTTACACGCATTATGGGATTAACATTATGGTACATTTTGGAATTGTGGCTGCTGTTACCTTTTCTTTTTTTTTATTACTCTTTATCATACTTAAAGGAAACACAAGGATTTCAAATTAAATGATACTGATGAATTTAAAAATTGGTCTGCACTTAATGAAATGTTTTACAGATTTGTGGTGGGCGGGTAAAGTAAAAACTACAGAAGTTTTTAATAAATTCAAGAAAAGAGAATTACATAAAAATTATGGCGAATTGTAAAAGTGCAGTGATAAAATGAAATTGAAGGATGGAGTATTGTTGGAGGTAAACAGTGAGACAATTTACTTGTGACAAACTTTAGTGGCAAAGGAAAGAAACAACATGCTTTTGAAATAAAAAATGTTTACAAATTGTCAACTTTTTGTGTGTATTAACATTAATCATACTATTTTGCTTTAACCCTTCAGTTTTAGTTATGGAAGGTTTGGCATAAACCTGTATTTGAAGAAGATTAATCAATTAAATTGTTAGACTGAATAATTTATTAACATTGAATAAATAATCACTGCTCATTTTGTTGTTTTTATACAGGCCAATTTGCATGGAGTCGATCTAAGTGTGCGAGTTCTGACGACAGGTTTTTGGCCCACTCAGAGTGCAACACCTAAGTGCAGCATTCCTTCTGCTCCTAGGAACGCATTTGAGGCATTTAGAAGGTAATTATGTAATTCTTAAGCTTGTTCTTCAAAAAGTAACAAATTTTTTACTATGTTTTTAATTGATATCAACTTTTTGTGCGTTATTTTTTTAAACGCTTTTATTTAACTTACTCTTGGATCCATCAAATCTTGCAACTTAAAATTTTAATACTTCTACCATATCAATATGAATCAAACTTTGCACACTTGTTTATCTTCGATGACAATACGCTGTGGAGGTGTTTGTAAAAAAAATTTTTAAATTTAAAAAACGCTTTTATTTAACAATTACTTAAAAAAATTAACTAAAAATAAAAAAATTAACAAAAAAATCACAGAAAAAAAAATTACAAAAAAATAAAAAAAAAAAAATTAAAAAAATTTTTTTTAAGAAACGCTATTATTTAACAATTAATCAAAAAGAAATGAACTAAAAAGAAAAAAATAAAAAAATTTACAAAAAAGAAATCACAGACATTACAGTTAAAAATAAAAGCGTGGCGCATTAATATATATATAATATTTATTGTAAAATATTCGTTGTAAAATATTATATATATTAATGCGCCACGCTTTTATTTTTAACTGTAATGTCTGTGATTTTTTTTCGTAAATTTTTTTATATTTTTCTTTTTAGTTCATTTCTTTTTACTTTCTCTTGCCTATATGAATATATAGGAAGGAAAGTATTGTTTTCATGTCGATTTTTCGAAATCGAGTTTTCACCGGATCTATACGTTTTCAGACCCCCTGAACCCAAAAAACATGTTTTTAGCGATTGGTCTGTGTGTGTGTGTGTGAACAGAATATCTCAAGAACGGAACATCGTACGAACTTGAAACTTGAAACTTAAGTTACATACCACTACCGGACGCGACACGAACATTTTCATCAAAATCGGTCAACCGGAAGTAGTAGTTTATTCGTATAATTTTTCAGTTTTTTGCGATTTTCTCAAAAACTGGTCCTACGATTTTTTTTAAAATCGCCTATTTTACTCAATTTTTTATTCTCTACAAGATAGGGTAGGCGCCATGTTTGCTGAAATTCTCGGTGAGGCTGTTTTCACGTAAAAACGTTGTTTTTTTAAGATTACGGCTTTAATATAAATTTTAGCGCAAAAACTTATATAATAAAAGTTGTAGAGAATTTAAAAACCTACAACTTTTGTTTCAAACATTTTTTTGTATAACGCTTAGTTTAGCGGTAATTTGCGATTTTCTGTTTTTTTTCTCACGAAAACGTGAGAAAAATCGATTTTTTTAACATTTCGGTCTTAGTATGCATTTTACGACAAAAGTGTATATAATTAAATTTATAGAAAATTAAAAGATCTACAACTTTTATTTAGAGCATTTTTCTCTACAGAGCCTAGTTTAGAGAGAAAGAGTGATTTTCCGTATTTCTAAGCCAAAATGAGGTTGATTTTCATTTTGCGTCTTTCACTCATGATTAAAATTAGGTTATGTTTTTTGAGGTTAGTTTTTTGTTTATTTCTTATGGTTTATTACTAATGATAGGTTTATTGTTAATTATTTTCACTGGCAAGAGAAAGTTGTGTGAGTGTTTCACACCAGATTTTTGATTAATTGTTAAATAATAGCGTTTCTTAAAAAAAATTTTTTTAATTTTTTTTTAGTTAAAACAAATGGTTTATCAGAATCCCTACTCCAAAGTTAACTAATTAAAATTTCAGAAAGTTGTTTGAAGTGCTTGATTTTATTTTAGCATATTTTCATTACAGTAGTATTTTGCTCACACTATTATGCAAGTATTTTATGTTGAAAGAAAGCAAGAATTTTCTTCTTTACAACTACGTATTTTACAATAAAACTTACAAAATGTTTGTTTGTATATAACCTATTATTACCCACATTGAAACAATTACTGGAACATAATTATTGTAACACCTAAATCTAGGTTTAAAATAGTAAACAAATATTTAATAACTTATTACAATTATTTATTGAAAAAAAATCATTACAATAATTATTAATGATATAATGTAGCCTACTTACAATATTATCAAAACAAATCAATATTACAAACAAATCAATTAGAAAACGTAAGCTTGAACCAACTTGAATAACTATAGATTAGTGTTCTTAAGAACAAAAATTATCACCTGTCCACAAACACTTGCTACCACCTGCATGATAATTATTAACGTAGTTTTGAACCAGTTCCATAATTTCAGTTTTGAACGGCCAGATTTCAGTTTTCATTTGCAAGTTCAGCTATTGACTGTCCCACTACAAAGCTACTAACTGTTTGTATAGTGCGGTTTAATAGTTTATCAAACATTTAAGATCCTTTGGTACCTTGTAGAAGGAATAAAAATAAAAACAAACTTTTCTACTAATTTGGTTTCTTAAAATGGTATTCAAAATATCTCATTCATCGCAGTTCACTATTCTTGTTCAACCCACTCCACTCCATATAATACAAAACCGTTTTTGAGTAATGTTATAATATTATAAAATAAAACTAACAATTTTAGCTCAGAAGTTTATAAATAATATTTTCTCATATGTAACTAATTTTTGTAACAATGCTTTCGTTAACAAGGCGTGAACAAACTAGCTGTAGTAGTGAGATGATGGTGGCCGAGTATAATTGAAGTTACCAATCCATTGATGTATAGGAAAATTAATATAATCATTGTAACAGCTATATTGTAAAACTTAACGCTACCAGTGGGTTCTCAGTGAATTAAACTACATTTCGAGGGTAGTCCCTAAAGTAACCGCCCCAACAAAGAAAACACAAAAATTTTGGAAAAGAACATATTTATTTTTCAACATAATCTCCTTTCAGCTCTATAAATACACTTTTCCCAGTGTTGTTCAATAAGTTCAATAAGTTCAATACCCTTTTTTATAATAAGAGCTGTCTTGCTCCTCAAAATAGCCATTAACTGTAGACATCACTTCTTCATCATTGGAACATTTTTGACCACTGAGCCATTTTTTCAAGTTTGGGAACAGAAAATAATCCGAGGGGGCTAAATCTGACAAATAGGGTGCATGAGATAGCAATTCAAACTTTAATTTGTTAATTTTGGCCATTGCAATAACGGATTTGTGAGCTGGTGCATTGTCTTGATGAATCAACACTTCTTCTTAGCCAAACGTGGCAGTTTTTGCTTGATTTCTTTGCTCAAATGTTGCAATAAGTTTGCATAATACTCGCTGTTGATAGTTTTTCCTTTTTCAAGATAGTCAATGAAAATTATCCCACACGCATCCTAAAAAACCGACGCCATGATTTGCTTGCAGAAGGAACGGTCTTCGCCTTCTTTGGAGCCGGTTCTCCCTTTTCAGTCCATTGTTTTGATTGTACTTTTGTCTCTGGTGTGAAGCCATGGACCCATATTTCATCCATGATTATGAAATGGTGCAAAATTCTGCTTTGTTGCTGTGAAACTTCACTAAACACTCAATTTAAACATCTTCACGACACTGTTTTTGCTCGACTGTGAGCAAATGCGGCACCCATCTTGCACACCGCTTTCTCATGTCCAAATTTTCAGGTAATATGCTATATATTGCACTTTTTGAAATGCCTACTATGTCTACTGGCTCACGCACTTTTAGTCGCCGATCATCCAGTACCGCTTTGTGAATTTTCTTCACCATTTCTGGAGTCGTTACCTCATTTGGTCAACCACTGCGATGTGATATGGCCTCATTTAAACGCTGGTACCCAATATTTTACTGTTGTAAACGAAGGAGCAGACTCACCCAGCGTAGAATCTAGTTCAGCTTTTATATTGGTTGGGCTGAGGCCTTTCAAATGAAAGTATTGTATCACAACGATGACCAATTTTCTCCATTTTCACAAATTCACTGAAAACGTTCACTATTGTTGGCTGCCAAATAAATAATAAACAACATGGTGTCTTCAAACTTGAAACATATGCTTTATAGATTGTTTACTTTCTAATACAATAATATTTTTCAAACAACTACCGCCATCTCTAGGTCAGGCCGGGTACTTAAGGAACCGCCCTCGTATAGAAAAAAAACTGTAATTGTATACGATAAAGGGAAACGCATTCAGAACATGTAAATTTGATGCTTATGCACCATCCAGGCGCCATCTGCCTTACTAAACTAACACGCCTGTATTATACAGTGTCTGTGGAAAGTTTAAGACACCGCTACTTTTCACATTATTGGGTTATGTCCTTATATATTTGCTAAACTATACAATGTAACAAATTAGCCAAATAGCCCTTAAAATTAGTAGTATTTTATCCCACATTCGACTTCTCTATATTTTATAGAAATAATTTTTGTGTATTTTTCTGGTTAAAAATAAAAGAGTCAAATGTAGGCCAAATTTTAATTTAAAAAAATTATATCTTTCGAATGGTTACACTCAGACTAAAGAATTTTGGTATGTGTATAGGCTTGCAGGAACGGCACTTTGGGCTAGTTTTTTTTTTTTTTTTAAAGTCACATGTCATCTTGGTCACGGTGTTGAATGCATAATTTTTTAACTCTGTTTGCAGATTAAAATACCCGTTTTTCTAACTTAGCTTGTGTTCGTAATTGCCGCCATATTAATTTCAAACAGCCATTGCCGTTCAATCGGGATCTGAGGAGCTTGTAATATTGAGGAAACAACTGATTCCCACCACTTGTCATTTGTGCTATAAGTGTACTAATAGCGGGTTTTAGGTTAATTTCTTAATTTGAAAATCTGAAAATGGACTACAAGTCAGTGAATACCAGTGAGTGGCAAATTGTGAGGATGTGGGAAAGTGACTTAAGCATCAGAAAGATCGCTGAAAAACTTTTGTAAGAAAAATTAAATTTTGTATTTTTTTCATGCTGTTTTAAACTTTTGACAGACTCTGTATGGGTATAGTCCTGAATGTGTCAAGGGAAAATTGGAATTTCTTTCTATTTTTCAAAAAATGATTCTCAGGACCTTGTAAAACTCTTGTTCAAAATTTTTAAATCAAGAATTTTTTGGATAAATTAAATTAGTAGAGATAGTGTTTAGAATCACGTTTCATTGCATAAAATGTTCTGTAGCAGAAAAAAGTTAAAAATGAAAATAATTATTATGTACTCGTAATTATGTTTTCTAAAATCTCTCTTTGCGGCGCAAATATTTATTGAATTGTTTTTCTTTAGGTTTTATTTAGCAAAACACAGTGGGCGACAATTAACATTGCAACCTCAATTAGGATCTTCAGATTTAAATGCAGTTTTCTTTGGACCTCGTCGAGAAGAAGGTGAAGGAAGAGATGGTGCTTCTTCAACATCGATGGTAACACCTCCTTCTAGGCCAACAAATACGTCACCTAGAAAACATATTATTCAAGTATCGACGTATCAGATGTGTGTACTGATGTTATTTAATAACAGGGAAAAGCTTACATACGAGGTCAGTAAAATATGATTTTCAGCGTACAATAGTTTTTCATTTGATTCTGTCATTTGTATTTTTTTTAATCTGAAAAAAACGCTATAAGTTGGTCATTACCAATTATAAATTAAATAATTTATAACCTTGTTAACATTAAGTTGATACTTAGCTTTATTCAAATTTTGAAAGATACTTTTTTGTTTTACAAAAATGCATTCTGTAATAATTTCATAATGTAACAACATAATTATGTATTATGTTATTGCATCTAAGAAGGTATGTTCAAAATACCCAACGTGTTTAACTTTAACGCATTGGGTATTTTGTCTCAACCTAAAATGCTTTAAAGCCTGGTTAAAGGCATGATTTGTAAAACAAAGCTTCTACTCTGTAGAAGAGTTCTTCGAGGATCTGTTATTTAACTTAAAGACGGTGTGCTGCCATGTTGTAAGTAAAAAGTTATTACAAATTTTGTGTTTAGTGTTTAGAAATGTGTTAAGATTTTCGGAAAGATCTATCCTTTAATGAGACCTTTGATGAACTGATCAGTTGATTCAATCTAAATCAGAGATGTTTTCTAGTGACTGTATATGGATTTTATTTTTTATAGTTGATCAAAACCATAGGAAAGTAAGACACATGAATCATTCAGGGATGTATCGAAGGTAATAACAGTGAACAAAGCTTCTATTTTATTTGTAAGCATCTTTCTGTACATATGTTTTCATGAATTTTTGTGTTTTCTAGGAATTACAAAATGAGACTGATATTCCAGAGCGAGATTTGATTCGTGCTTTACAGTCACTGGCGATGGGTAAAGCAACGCAACGAATTCTTATTAAAAATCCTAAAACTAAAGAAATAGAACCAAGTCATGTATTTTTTGTGAATGATTCTTTTTCATCAAAATTACATAGGTGAGTAGTTAGTTACTAATTTAAATAGTAACATTAAGTTATACTCATTTTGTTCTCTGATTTTATTCAGAATAATTTTTAGAGAGTTGTTTTCCATAGCTAGTGACTGAGAAAACCATTAAAAATTTTTAAATAATTTTACAGGTGATGACAAGCCTTGTAGCTAAGTTTGTGCTAAGTTTATTAAAACAAGTACTTATTTCAGTAGTTACAGTAGTAGATGAAGCATTTGTTGCGTAACAGGGCAACAAATAAGTGTTGAAGACTGAATAAGATTCATGAGTTCTACATATTTTCTGTCTTTTGTATGGAATGGAGGCTTGGACTGTGAAGAAATGAGAAGTAGTGTTTATGTATTTAACTTATACTCTGAAGGAATACTTAAGGAATCACTAGAAGGAGAAACAGCTGGAATAATAATTAACTACACATCTATAAATAATATTAGCTATGCGATAATGTAGCTACGTTTACAGATAATATCTTAGATTTTAGAAGGATGATGGAAACAGCTGAATAGGGTTAATGAATCTTATAGTTTATGCATCAACTAAATTAATCAAAATTGATGGTTTTATCCAAAACTAAGTAGTGAAAACTACTACGGTTATATGAAAACATGTAAATATTGAGCTAAGTAGTGTAAACTATGTAGTGAATGTAATAATGTACATAACACTGATATTGAATGAGTAAAGATATACTCGTACATATATTTGGTGAGAATAATAATTTTTAATAACAATCAAACACCAAAAATAGAAGCACTGACAGTAATGGCAAAGGCGGCCTTTATAAAGATGAAGCATTTGTTGCATAACAGGGCAACAAATAAGTGTTGAAGACTGAATAAGATTCGTGAGTTCTACATATTTTATGTTCTTTTATATGGAATGGAGGCTTGTACTGTGAAGAAATGAAAAATGGACAGGACTCAAGCCTTCAAATTATGATGTTTCTACATACGTTAAGGATATTGTGGATGGTGAAAAAGACGAGCGAGGAAGTCTTATTAGATACAAAAAAGCTGAAATAGATTAACACAATATAGAGTTGAAAACTGGAATATCTGGACTTTTAGTGCATGGAGAACTATCTACTGCAGTTGATTATGCTGGGAAAAATTGCAGGAGAGAGGAGCATATGAAGGTGAAGAATGTCTTGGTTAAAATAACAAACCACGAGACTGGTGTAATTGCTCTTCTATGGAACTGTTTAGACTACATTGTCTGAAGCAAGCGTCACTGTTATGATTGCCAACCTCTAGCAGTAAGAGGCACAAAAAGAGCAAGAAGTGGTTATATCAGCTAAATTAATTCCTCGAATATAAATTTTACCATTTTAATTATAAAATTTAAAGTTAATTTGATTTAAGTTTGCATAAATTCACAAGACAGTACCATATGATGTAAGAGTAGGTTAGTGAATTTTTTTTATCAGATAAAAAACAGGAAGTAAAGAAAAGCAAAAAATTGTTGGTGGACTTGTTATCTATTTGTTCACTAAGTTAAATGATTGTCTTTGTTAAATTCATATTTTTTGTTCATCTTTGTTGTATTAAAAAAATTGCATACCAATTAAATTAGGGGCCTTTATTTCTGTAGAATTTTGTAACCTGTTAATGAATGGAAGTATCCTAATTTAAAATTTTATTTATTTGTAATGAAGTATTATTACCAGGGGTAAAAGAAGTGACACTCTTAGTACTAAAATAGAAGGTTTAGTCTTGACAAAATTCAGTTATTTAAAGTCACATCAACTGTTTAGTTATTAATGACTATGGTGGGTTATGTATCTAGAACAGTTGGTTTGGACTTTTGAAAATTTCCAGACCCTAGACTGGAATTGAACATGGAACCTTGCATTGTAGGCTAGCGCTCTAACCATTACGTTACAGAGGCGGCCAAAATTTTTTTTTGTTTTGCTACTTTTTAGACCAGATAAAACAAATTCCTCAAAATACGCAGTCTTGTAGTGTGTCAAAAGATAATTTTGTTCTCAAAAGATTTTGTTGATCCTTTACTGGACAACATGCTTAATTTTGATGAAATCCATTAAAGTTCCTTCAAAATTTTTATGTCTCTCTTAATATTATTTATTGTAACTTTTTTTTGTTGTTTCTTTTAAGGGTTAAAATTCAGACTGTAGCAGCAAAGGGCGAATCTGAACCTGAAAGACGAGAAACTCGTAACAAAGTAGATGAGGACCGTAAACACGAGATAGAAGCTGCAATTGTTAGGATAATGAAGGCTAGAAAGAAAATGCCCGTGAGTATTTATTTAATAATTGAAAAAATTACTGATTGTTGTGTTTGTTAAGGGAGTACTCTAGTCAAAGTTGGATGTTTATACAATTTTATTGTTTTTGGGATTTTAATACATCAGAATTCCCCGAATTCAAACATTGAATTACTTTCAATGTGCGATAACTGTACATTAGTAAAAGTCATTTTCGCATATGCAGATCATGAGAAATATCATCTTCACTTTGTGGACAAAGTTCCTTTTTGTTAAGATATTTTACCTGAAACATTAAGTAAACTGAGGGGTTTTTTTTTATTGGTTTAACGTCACTGTTCTGCAATTGCTGCTAATGCAGACGGTGAAGGATGAAATGATTTTTTGTAACGTATGAAAATATGCTGTGCCTGAATGGGATTCGAACCCAAGACCGCATGATGAGAGGCAAGCATGTTACCAACTACGCCAATGCGGCCGGCAACTGGGGGTTTAGGGTAGAAATTTGAGAAGAAAGCTCAAGTTGAAAAACTTAAAAAGACATAAATGTAGAAAACTGTAGGTTTGTTGGGACCTGAAGCTTACGAAGGAGAATGCTTTACAGTAATGGGAACTTAGTGAGCGGGGGAAGTTGGCTATCTCTTTTCCAACCGACAACGAATACAACAAGCTACTAGCAAATCTGAAAATATTTTTTTTTACCACAAGTCTATAACTCTTAGATTGAAATGAAATTTAATGAAATGACATTTAACCAAACCCATTCACAATTTTAACAAACTGCACAAAAAGAAGTTATATGAACTGAGCCTGTTTACTACTAACTATTATAGCTAGATAGATTTAAGGATAAACAAAATTGTAGCTACATGACTTAGTGTATGATTGTATTCAACTTGAATAAGCAACAAACTGTTGGCTTGGTTTGTTTATTCTTTTACTGTCAACAAGTTGTACACCACTAACAACAAAATACAGAACCTGGTACTCATATCTTAGTTATTATTCATTGTTCACTTATTCTGTCATCTACCAACAAACGTTCAAAGATGGAGGAAGTGGAGCAGGAATCTCCTGTTTTAGAAATGGTTATATGATATTAATAAATAAATAAACCAATCAATGATTTTGTAAGGAGTAGCTAAATAACTTTTTGGAGACTTGTTAGTGGATAGTGTTCTCCATGCAGGTCACTCACATGTCATTTTATTCATTCTTTCACTCATCATCATATTCACTGGTTGTTTATTTTGTAACAGTTGTTAATTTCATTAATAAAGTCAATAAAAAAAAACGTATTCGTGTAAAGCAATTCTAAAAGCTCATAATGTTGTCAGTTTTCATTTACTGCAGCGTTACTTTGTCAGTGGCAGAAATGCCACAGCAGGCCTCCCCACGTTTACAAACCGACTACCTTAAAGAATTCTACGTGGAGGGGCAAGCATCAGGTCTAAACGTCTCTATTATACTCATGTATAACTATAACCAACTACGGTGGCATGCGGGCCGCACATACGCAGTAAGTAGCTCCCCCACCACAGTGGTAACTAAAGATACAGGCTGCCTCTAAAGTAGTACTCACTACTCTGTGTGTTCTGTTCGTGCGGTTATCGTTTTGGACATTTGTGTCGCTTTCGAAAGCCGCACGCCGTCGCGCGCGCACAAAATACGGGGAAAAATGTCTGCGATTCAATTTGGGGTAATAGATAATAAGTTTTTTTCTAAATGATGTACCTTCCATACGTTTTGACAGGCCCGAAAGAGAGGGAAGTCATACCCTCTTTCTGTTATATTTACTATGCCGTCCTTTTTGTTAAATTTTCATACAACTGATACTGTGCGTGCGTAGTTGATTTCTAAAAATTGACGTATGTTTGGTATAAAGTTCACAGCTATAAAAAATGATTCAGCTTCTTGGAATACTAACAGGAAGGAGACACCAAAACGATGATCTATCTTTGACTTCCCTTCAAAAAGTGATATTTTCAAGCTCGTTTATTATTTCTGTTTCTTCCTAAAAAATATCAAATTACAGATAAAATTTTATAATTTATAACAAAATAATAAAACCCATATTATGTCGTCCTGGAAAAGAAGTTATATTAGCCTACGTGATACGCAAAAAATGCGATGAGATTTAAACATCTAACTTTGTACGAGCGTATCTTATCTAAATATCAGAGTATAATAAAAAAAAATTATAGTGTAATATAATAAGATTCATTAGGAAGCAAAAGTAATTTCTTCAGAATTTTATGATGAAAAATGAACTTGTTAGAGTGCAGTGAATGAAACTGGCCGGCAGAGTGCCCTACCGTATCGAGTATTGTCACTATTGCGCTTGAACACCGTGCACTGATTGAAATTAATTGAGGGGAATGGCGAACGCAACACATTCTTTCTCTGTCTCGCTACCCTCCCTACATGCCATCGTAAATGGCGAACAGTATATCTATCTACAGTTAAAAATTATGCACCATATTAAAATGTTTTTTAGGGTTTATTCGTAAACTGTTGTTGTATTAACTTTTTTTATTGTTAATATTGGAACCATAATCATTTGACTAAAGGTTAATTTTTTAAAATTCTTAAAACTCAATTTTGTCAAATGAAATTATGTCATAATGTCTTTTCAATGTTTAATTTATGAATTTTGTTAATTAATTGCTAAATTTTTGTATTGCAGCATAATGTGCTAGTAGCCGAAGTAACGGAACAACTAAAAAGTCGATTTCTTCCATCACCAGTCATTATAAAAAAGAGAATAGAAGGTCTTATTGAAAGAGAATACCTAGCCCGCACCCCTGAAGATAGGTAAGTTACAGGATATTTCTTTATATATTATTATTTATATAAAACTGTTTAAATCGGAGAAATGGTTTATTTGAACTCATTTCACCATCTGCATTAGCATGAACGTGTAGAACCATTAGCTGTAATACAAAACAACAAAATCATTCAAGCTGATAAACTGGTCATAAAGGTCTTGCAGGGTCTCCAGAGAGGAGCGTATGAGGAATGAAGACGTAAGGCAATGGATTGGTTCTTAAATACCATAGTGTACAGAATTGAGACCAGGTAGTTGGTATGGTATAGGCATATTCAAAGAATGTCAATTGACTGATTGGCCCAAAGAGTGTTCCTTTGCCATCCGGAAGATATTCTCCTCGGAAGACGTGGATACAGGCAGTCTTGTAAGACATAATGGTTGCTAGAAATATCAATGGAGGGTGACTAGGAAGACAGAAGACAATAGTGGTTGTAGGATGTTGGGAGTGGAAAAATCTGTAGTACCCCTTGGAAAAAGTAAAATAATTAAATTCAATTTAAACGTGAACCCACCGGGTTGGTCTAGAGGTAAAGTCGTCGCCGCGAGTCAGCTGTTAAACAGCTGATTTTCAGAGACGAAGGTTCCTGGTTCAAGTCCCAGTAAAGGTAGTTACTTTTATACGGATTTGAATACTAGACAGTGGTTACCGGTGTACTTTGATGGTTGGGGTTCAATTAACCATACTCTCTCAGGAATGGTCGGCCTGGGTCTGCACAAGGCTACACCTCATTTACACGTCATACACATCATCCTCATCTCATTGGGTCATGGGTTGCTTATTGTTCTGAATTGAACAGATTGCAATGTACACAAATAAGAAGTAAAAAAAAAAATTAAACGTGGACTGTGTTCCTCTTTTCTGTGACCTTTACAATAATGTCAGTGCAGACATGGACTGATCTCCATTTGTTTCTGCTGAATAAGTACAGTTTTGGAAAACATCTAGATAATCAATAGAAGTAAAAAAATTTTTTAAATTGTGATTAATCAATAACTCAATTTGGAAGGGTCTTGTATTTCGGAAGTTTCATATGATGAGAAATTTTACAAAAGTAATAAAAACGAAGCAAGATGTCCAGGAGTGGATGAGAAGAGGCTGTTGGGTGGGGGGGGGGGGAGTAGAATAAATAATTTGTATTATATCAGAGTCATTTGGAAAGTAAAGAAATTTTTTTTTATTACAGCCGAACAAAATTTTTTTTACAACATACCTGATACTTAAACTATTTTTCTATGTAATTGCAGTCCAAATTTAAATGCTTGTACTGTTTCATTAATTTTCCTATGCCCTCTGCATACTCAGTTGCCACCAAGTTATTATTTAACCAATCACTAACATTCTGTTTTAGTTGATCATCACTTCCATAGTGGTTCCAAAAAGTTCTTCAATTTGGGAAACAGATGGAAGTCACTGGGGTTAAGTCTGGGCTATAGGGCAAAGAAACTCTCATCGCCATTCCTCAATTCTTGATTTGAGTTCGTCATTCGCAGCTGAAGGTCGGCCCAAGCGCTCTTAATCGTGAACATTTGTCTGACCACCATTAAACTTAATGCACCATATTCGAACTGAAGCTTCATTTATCATATTACCATAAACGTCCGTTATTTGTCTGTAAATTTCAATAGGTCGCATTCCTTTAGTATTAAAAAAACGTATTTCACTACATACTTCACACTTGGCGGGATCGTTAATTTTGTCACATTTTATATACTTACAAATAATCAATACATGATTGTATCGGCTTGCTGTTAGCACCAGACTGGCTGAGGGTGAATGGAAGGTCAATGACTCAGCAGCAGTGGAGGAACTGCGTGGCTAGTCAGAACAAAACGTTCTTTACTTTCCGAATGACTGTCGTAATTTCCTGTATTCTTATGAACAATTTTCTGGATTGTAAACATGTATTTTTATTTTTTACAGGAAAGTTTATACGTACGTTGCTTGAAAACAAAGAAAAGTCCTGTTGAGAGGTGAGTATGATATACAATTTGTTTTTGTTATTTTAATGTAGTTAAGTCTGGGAAACCTAACACTGTTTATAATTTTATGTACAATTATATATGTGGGAAGTAATAAAGTTGTTTTAGATTTAGAGTATGCTTAATTTTAAAGCCGTATAATTGATTTAATGTGTTTGTGAATGAATCCTAACATTCATTGAAGAATTTTTCGGTGTTGGCTGACAACCCTCCTGAACTATTGGTATGTCAGGTTTTTAGCATTGAATACCAAGAAAGAATTATGGTTTTTAAATCTTTTAAATTTATGTTCTACAACAATGAATTTATTTGCAGGGGAATGACTCAAGGAAAATTTTTATTTATGTATTTCCATGTTACTATCAGTTCATAGAAACTATATTTACAAATAAATTTTTACAAGATTTATTTCTTAAATAGTAATAACACTACTGTAAATTATGTTTCTGAATAAGGTGTTGCCTGTGCTCAGTTGAGAAAGTGGCAGGAAACCAAAATCAGGGTGAATTATTTTGGGAGCCTTATCTCGATAATGAAGTATTTTTGAATTTGGGTTTATTTGAAATTTTGTTTGGTTCTTCTTCTTCTTCTTAAAGTCCCTTTTGTATCTGAGGTCGGAAATCAATAATTATCATCATCATTATGTGGACATCATTTTCTTGGTTCACTTCCTCATAAATCACACCAAATTTTGGTAAATCAAATTTTGTCTAATGGGGTCCTTGTAATCGACTACCTTGCATTATCAGGATAGGTAGACTCACAGTAATGCAAGCAGCAACGATGATTCAGTAGAGTTGCATTTCAGCCCAGGCAAATGATATTGACTGATGGTTAGTCAATATCATTTGCCTGGGCTGAAATGCAACTCTGCTCAATCATCGGTTGCTGCTTCACTAATTTACCAATTGTGTGTACAAAAAGTCCAGTTTTATAAATTCCCTTTTGTTGATAATTTTCCTCATCAGTATCACAACCATCTTTTATTATTGTTCTTGAAATCTTTATTTACATTCAGCAAAAGTAAATAAATAAAGATGATACTTAACTAACATTAGAATATAACAAGAAAAGCTACAGTTAACCATTCTTTCGAAAAGTATTTCTGTATCCTAGAGGTAAAGGGTGTTAACTCCAATTTTGATGAAATTCATAAAAATTGCAGTAACCACATTAATTCCACTTTTGTATAATGATGCGGGATAATTTTATAATGAATACTATTTGTTACTCTTAATTGAATGTATTTGTATAATTGAATGGATTGAATATAATCGTTGTTGACAAAAAGTTATTTTATTTTGAATTATTTGGTATTTCTTGTCTTACTGATAGGCCTAAGAATTTTCTTGAATTCTTTATTTTTTTCAACCGTTTTTGTGAATAAAATGCTGTTTCTTTATCAGAATAGTGTTAGCACAATATATTTTGTTTAAGCTTTGTTTTCGTGTGATTAACTCAAGTTACATGGGGGGGGGGGGTTAACACTAATGTAATTAAAATGCAGAAAGATGTGAAGAGTATGAAGTCCTGTGGGTAGTGGAAGTTAAGAAAATTATTTAATCATTTAAATCTCTGTATCAGAAGCTATTTTATAGCTATTTTATTTGATACAAATTTAAAAAATTTTCACACTGAAAATTTTTTTACAAAACAAAAAACTTTGCTTTTTATTCTTCTGAAAAATTAAAAAAATTGAGTTAACTTCCTTTACTTCTTAGGTACTGATTTAATTATAGTGATAATAAAATCATAGCCTCTCTAAATAATCAGTCTGTAAAATTAAACAATTGTAAAGAAACTGAATGTTAAAATACCAATATAAGCATTTAAATCATGACCAACTTGCAATGTTTATCAGTTAGTTAAGGAACACAACTAAATCGATACGCAAGATTTGTAATTAAATGCTGTGAAGTAAATGAAAAAAACAATATCGATGAGGTAATATGGTCAGCGCAACTGGCTACTATGCCGGGGTCCCGGGTTCGATTCCCGGTCAGGTCTGGCATTTTTTCATCTGTAAATCACCACATATCATTACCTACGCACAAGCCCAAGGCTTATGTAGGCATCATCACTCAATAAAAAAAAAAAAAATATCTATTGCTTAATCTCTCGCAGAGCAATAATATAAATAAAACACTGCTATTGAAAGTGTTGCATCAACAGCTGTTACATGCAATCTCACAAATCTGTGAATCTATTTTATAGTGAATGTTTACCAGATTTCAGGCGTTACCATATTTAATAAAAACAATCTCTAATTTGCATTTCAGATTCTTGTGGTTTGTCAGCACTCAGGAGCAGCAAACGCATGTTGGCAGCAGACTGCACATACATCATTTTCATCCACTGTTCATTGAAATTATTTTAACAAAAAAATATATAAATAAATGAATAAAAAAATAAACAGAAATGAATAATTAATGGAAAAATGATATCGATAAAACTATATTATTATTACTATTATTATTATTTTATTAATAGAACATGAACATAAAAAAACATTATTATGATTATTATTAAATTTATTAATTAAAAAAATATATATATTTATTTGTGGCCATATCGTGTTTGTTTAAAGGTTTGGTCGCTTTCAAGCTTTATTAATAATTTGTAAATCATTTATTAATTTATTTAAATGAGGTAATCCGATCAATGTTTCGTGTGTTTTATTTTTGGGTTTTAATTTGATGATTTTTCTTTTTTTACCTTGATGAAATCTATTTATAATTCAGATTTAAATTAATACACTCATTGTTATTCCGATTTATAAGTATGAATCTTTTTGAGATTGATAATATGTTCTCATATTAATCACTTTTAATTAATGTTCATCATTGTTTTACATGAAAAAGCAATTCGTTGTAAATGTTGCAACTACGTCTGCATCACTGATTTTCTTGAACACACCTGTCACCCTCTCACAATTTCAACTCGGTTTATTTATTAAAGTCATCGGCAGATTATTTTTTGTATGTTTTATATTTTTATTTTAAGTTGTTTTAGGAAATTAATTTTATAACGTATTGTTTATTATTATTATTTAGAATAATGTTAGTTTTAGTTATTCAGAAATATTAAAAACGTTTTAATATTACTTTTGGATAATTTATTTTAACCGTCTATATCTATCGACATGATATTTAAACTAATGTAATATAAAATAAAATGTTAATTGTTTTTATGTAATAATTATTGTCAGTCATCTATAATGAATTCAGAATAAGTAATTATTAATATATAAACTTTTATTTTTAAAAAACTTCTCGTTGTAGATCTTGTATAAGAAATTAGTTTGATACATTAAATTAAAATTTGTGTTTACGTAAATAAAATAAGCCATTTCTGTGCCTTCATTGATGATTGTATGATTAATTGTAAAAATTGATTACATTTTAATAGAACATTTATTGTTTCTTCGACCCACCTCTATTATAAAATAAAAAGTAATTAAAATCCTATTGTATAATTCCCTGGTTTTTCATTTCTTTTTTTTATTAATTAAATTAATAAGATTATGTGACAAAAATAGATTAAGTGTTCAAATTTAATTTTTTATACTTATTTATTTCTAAATTTTAAAAATGTTTAATTTTTATTTAAATTTAATTTAGGTATTTTTTTTATATTATTTTAATGTAAAATTTTATTATAATTTTCTAATAAAAATGGTGATTTTTAATTTAATATGTTGGAACATTAAGTGACTGTGTGGTAGGGATGCGTATTTTGCTAAATTTTTGTTCAAGGGACAATTTATGTGAAATTATTTATGTTATTAGTGATACTTTTTTTAGTTGAATCAACTACTTGGTTATAAATGACTGAATGATAAATTTATTTATTGATTTAAATATTTTATAGCGTGCTCATTACTACGATTATTCAAGATGTCCGTTTTTATTAATTTATTAATAAGCATTCTTTTTTAAAAGTGAATCGTAAGATATAATTGGTAAGTTGTAAGATAAGATAAATGTAGTATATAATAACTATTACTGTTTACCATGGAAAAATAGTTTTTATTAAATTAATATAGGAAATTTAACGGATAATATATTTTAAAAATGTTTAGTTTTTTTATTTCCTTATTTATCAATAAGAATATTAAGTCTTTTTAAGTTATAATGTGTAGATAGCTAAGATAATATTTTACATTTATTATATAAGTGTAATGTATTTCCCATTTAAATATCTTTGCTACTAGTCACATAAAATATATTACATTTTATTTACCCTTAACTTTCTTAAGATTACGTTTAAACAATTTTTAGTTCTTTGTTTACTGTTTTCACTGAACGAAATTAGTTTTGATTTAAATCAAATTATGCATTTTTATGTAGCATATTAATAATGTACTACAGAATTTTGGAAATCTTATTGATTCCAGTTCATCAGAACCAAAAATATCTGTATAATCATATTTTTACAACAAAAACAAACATCCATTTGCAGTGTTTTTAAAAATTTAGCAATTAAATTTTAAATTATTAACTACTTCATTGGGTTGGAAATTTTGATAGTTGAATAAGTGTGTCTTATTCGGTTATACAGTAATCCCTCTATATTTGTGGTTGTTTTTACTAACTTTCAACATATTTAAAAAATGTAGAATATTACATTGTTTTATTCAAGGCAGTACTTATATGTATCTAGTAAAATTTAATTCTAATATTGATGTTTTAAATGTATAATTTAAATACATAATGTGATTAAATAAAAGAGTTATAGTAACTGTGTTACCTCATGGGCAGAACTGCATTCAACATTTTTAAGATGATATTTACACATATTAGATAATTGCATAAATTCAATTGGGCTTATCCACATAGAGTTCAATGATGTATCTCTGCAGAGATGCAGTTTTATTTTGAATATTTTATTTTAATAAATAAACTTCTCAAATAGCTTAAAAGTAGTAAAGGTTTAGAATAAAATAAGTCAATGGTTTAGTACATTAAAAAAAGATAACATCCAGAAAACCACAAAAGAAAATTTCCTTATCAGCAAAGTTACGCTTAATTATCATTATTACACAAGAACCTCAGTAGTTATTTGTTGAAAAAACAGGTTTTGAATAATTGGAACGAACTAACAAGTGGATGCCTCTCAGTAGTATTTCAATTCTACAGAAAGCATGAAACTTTTAATTCATTTATGCTTTTTGTAAATTAAGCGTGTACAGTTCAAATTAATTCCCTATGTTTTTAATTTTTGTTATATGATAAGCATAACACCTGCGAATAATGACGGATTACTGTATCTAAATACTAGCAAGGAATTGGATACAGGATCTTTTACTAAGAAAGAGTTGCTCAGGTGGTCAAACTAATTATAACTGACCTAAATTTTAAAATTAACTTGCAACCAGATATTATTTGAAAACCAATGTATTATGTAAACAGGGAGAGTACAGTATTTTGATATATTTCCAGTTGAGGTTTTAAATTTATTTTTTGGAGAAGTTAAATTTTTCTCATTGTCTTTTCCTGGTATTAAGTTAAAGGAGTATATTTTTTTTACAGGTTTCATTTATTCTGTGACTAAATTTAGAAACGTACTGGCTTTTTGTCGTGTTAGAAAATAGTTAAAAATCTGACCTTATACTCTCATTTGTATGAGAAAACAGAAATTCCCTATTAATGGAAAAATACTGATATCAGGTGCATAAATAATTACAATAAAGAATTGTTTTTAATCTTGTAAAACTATTTTAATGGCGTGTCATTTAAGCAGTGACTAGCAGCGTGTTGCAACTCAATATAACTTATATATAATATATATAAAATAGTGTATAAAAAAGAATTAACTATTTATTTTAACATGGCTTCTTTATAATTTACATGAGTGGTACATTTTTTCAATAAAATTTAACTCTGATGTAAATTAAAAATGAATGCCAGAAAGTTATTGTGTAAAATAATTAAAAAAGATCAGAATCATAAATTTACGTATCTATTCAACTGGTTGTAAATAAAGTGTTTTTGAATTTTATTGTTATTTTGTATACCCTACAATCACCAGGGTATTACTGGTGATCCTTCTTTAGGACACATTTTTCCATAGTGTGATGTAAGTCTTGTGGTTCCTCCTTCAAGCTTTGCACAATTGATGTTCGTTTGCCCAAGCAAGTTCTTCATTTTACAAGTATAACTAACCAAGTGCAGTATTGTGGTAGCTACGCAGTACAATGGCATTAGACAAGACAAAGTGTGTTCTTATGTATGTGTTATGTTCTTGTTACTTTAGATTTGGAAAATCTGTTCTTCCCACATAAAAATACATTCTTACCATTTATAAAAAATCAAAAAAATTGTAGCAACATGTATTTTGTACAAAATTGTACAGATAAAGCCGTATTACATGGCATCTGATCTGCCTCTTTGATTCTGAAAGAATAATATTGCAACTATCTGTCTCGCCATGAGCACAGTGTAATTTATTGGGGTAAGCGCTCAGTGAACGCTGGTCGCTGGTTGCTTACAAGCGGCAGCCTGCTAATAGGAATAGGCCATTATATTTTAACCGGATATCTCACAGTAAACGCTGGTAGAGAAAGCTGCGCACTAGTCATCTGCACATATCAACAACTGGTTTGTTTTGCATAAACCTGCCTGCTGCTTGCTAGCAGGTTGCTAAGTATACTTGGTGGCGTATAATAAGTATTCATAAATAATAACTTTTTAATTAATTTTTAACATAGGTTTATAAAACTAACTTTAAAAGATTATTACTGGCCAAACATTGCTTTATAATATTGAATATCGGTAGTCAAAAAGTTCAATATACGTTTAAAATGTTCAAAGTAATCACAAATCTTTCTTCCGGTAATATTGGTTGTTTGTGCAAATTGCACCATTGTTTTTTAAAATGAGTTCTACTTTAGACGATATAAAATTAAACATTTCCAGAGTCATTCTCATGCATTTAAAAAACCTGTCTATCATTTTTTAATTGTGGAAAAAGATTATTATGCCAAACAATTTTCTGTTCTTATTAATGTCACTAATCGTATCTTCTTCAAATGATAATAATTTTGTGGAAAAATTTTCCATTAGGAATTTCATCACTGCTGCTACTGGAACTCATGTTGAATACCGATAACTGAATGAAGGTTAAGCGTGTAGTTACATGCTCCCACTATGCGCCACCGTGAATCAGTACCAGCATTTACTGTGCGCTTACCCTTCGACAACCAGACATTTTTGGTGGGTCCACAATCATCAAAGTATATAAAACACCAAAATTTAAACGTATTTATTAAAACCTTTTCAAAAGATGCTATATCTTCACTGGCTGTTGTATAAAAATTACTTCCATAATTTTATTAGAAAAGTTGGTGTAACTTTCTTTTCCTGTTAATAATGAGTACTTATGTTCTATCATTAGTAAATAATGTAAAGTGAAAAACAATCTACTTTCAATCATGAGTGAACGATGCAAAATATAAATCAACCTTTTGTAGGACTCTGAAAATATGGATAACCACTAATTGATGCTAAATTATACCACAGTCAACTCCTGATAATCTGCGGAATTGGGTGGCACGAGTGCCGCGTATAATCCGCAAAATGACGAAAAAAAAGTGTAGGCATATACAGTAGTATACGTATAAAATCTTTATTAATTTTTTGTTATTTAAAATACATAAATATGTACAATAATGAAAACACTAACCTAAATTACAAAATATAACATAAAAATTTTAAATGTTAATTATTTTTTGTCCCTAAAAATGTTTGTTTACTGTAATTTTTTTAAAATTAGTACATACAATGTATTTAGAAAAAAACCATAAAAATATTGTTTCTTACAAATGATGTACAGAAGCTATGTTGTAATAGAAGTCACAACGTTTTAAAAAAGTCATCTGCTTTTGTTTTTTTGAGTTAAAACACTTTTTCTTGATTTGGGACTGAAGTTTTCTCTACATAAGTTTGTCACAAAGCAAAGCGTGTGCTTTACAAATTTAATCATATACTTTACTTTACAAAGCGCGTATTTACAAATTTAAGCGTGTGCTTTACTTTACAAAGCTAGTACTTCCTGTACTGTACAAATTTTATCTTTAATGTTATCACATTACAAGAAATTTACTTAAAGTTAACGTTACGAAAAAAGAATGAAAAAAATTTCATCTGACGTGTACGGATAATCCGCCCGCAGATAATCAGGAGTTGACTGTATTAGAAAAAATGTTTGAAATAAAAGTTGAAGGTTTTTTATTTCCTATAACTTTTATAATTAAAAGAGATTTGTTTTTAAAAAAACAATATTTTACTACAAGAACTGAGCATCCTTAAATTTCAGCAGACATGACCCTTAGCCTATCGTTTTAAGCATGAACTGTAGCAACTGAGGCGATTTTCAAAAAATTGGAGCTGTTTTTTAGAGAATTATTGTAATAAACTGCAACTTCCGGTTGACTGATTTAGATGATATTTGTATTGAATCCCCTTGTGGTACCTAACTTAAGTACAAAGTTTCAATTCACTCTACTATTCTATTTTTGCGACATTTTGTTCACACACACACACACACACACACGCAGACAGGTTGCTTAAAACATGTCTTTTTGGTTCAGGGAGCAAAAACATGTATTTCTGGTGAAAAATCAATACAAAAACTATACTTTCCTTGCCTTCATGTTCACATAGGGCAAGAGAACATAAAAAAAATAAATGACTTATTTAAGTAACTAAGACATAGCATCTTTAGAAAAGGTTTTAATAAATTAGTTTCAGTTTTTGTGAGTTCTCTGGTGATAGCAGATTGAGCAAATATGTAAGGATGGGAAAAGAAAATAATAAAAATGGGTTTTGAAAACTTTTAGTATTTTTACAATATGATTAATTACAAGCTGCAGGATGCATTTTAAAAGTAATTTTTTTTTTTCATAAATAAAGATACTGTATTATACATTGGGGTTAGTAGTAATTTGCAGAATATTGCAAACAAGTCTTACTTTCTACCAGCCATATGGGCCTGGCGAGTACAGTAATAATGTGCAATTTTTAATGTGTTTAACTACTTTAACAATAAAAAAAATAGTCCAGCATAGTAGAAATGAAGTAAAAACATATACTCCAACAAATAAAACACATGTTTGAATGTACTGAACCAATGTTAACTGAACTTTGACCACTCCGCTACAAAATTGAAGGGGCACAATCATATGAATTTCCTGGCTAGTGTCAATTTCTGTTTACTGTGTGATGGTTTCCTCTATATCAATCAAATTTGCTCATTCAAAGATGAATTATGGACATGCTTCAACAGCTGAAATAATTTGAGGAGGAATAAAATGCTCAAGTATATTAAACAGTAGAAAGTTTGTTACCAATTTTGAAATATACCACAAAGGTTATGTTATGTATTGACATTGTGTAATTTTTTACTATGGTTTTTAAAATTTAATGATTTGTAAAAAGATGCTCTAAAATTATCATGTACGGTGATTTGACAGTGTAGATTATTATTATTATACTATAACAAATCGTAACCCTTACAAAACCAGATTTCATAGTCTGTCATTTATACACTGTATTATTGGAATTTTACAAATTAATCAGCCAAGCAATTGTGAAAAGTTGTGTTGTGGTTCTTTCTTTTACAAGGCTCTTTATTATATAGGTATGTTAATAAATTTTATACAAAAATAATACATTGATAGGCTGCGATGAAACATTTTGTAGGGGATAAAATTTGCAAAAATATTAGCTATAAAATATAACTAAAAATAACATTTGTTACAACTATTTACTAGATCTGAAAAAAAAACATTTTACATGTGGTAGAATGATTAAGAACTTTGTACTATCAGTTCATTGGTTAAAGTGATTACCATTCCATTGGTCAAAGGTATGGTTTTTTTTTGTAACTCCTAATTTGTGTACGTTGCAATCTGTTCAATTCAGAACAATAAGCAACCCCCATCATGACCCAATGAGATGAGGATGATGTGTATGACATGTAAATGAGGTGTAGTCTTGTACAGACTCAGGTCAACCATTCCTGAGAGCGTATGGTTAATTAAACCCCAACCATCAAAGTACACCGGCGACCACTGACTAGCATTCAAATCCGTAAAAAAGTAACTACCTTTACTAGGATTTGAACCAGGAACCTTTGTCTCCGAAAATCAGCTGATTTTGGCGACGACTTTACCTCTAGACCAACCCGGTGGACTAAAGGTATGTAAATATTCAATTTATTTCAGATGTCAGTACTCCCCTTTAATTCTGAATCATTGGCTTTTCTTATTTATGACAAATTATTCTGATTTATTATTATTTATTCTTATTCTGATTTATGATAATATCATAAATAAGAAAAGCCAATAAAAATTGTATTTTATTATTACTTTCAGTAATTTCTGTTTGAAACCAGTATGACATACTGGTTATTAACACTTTCAGTGCTGAGCAATTATGAGGTATCTCTCCCTTTGGGCTGATTACTTGTGCAGCGTGTTCTCCGCTTGCTCTAAATAGAGCCTACAACTTATGTTACTTAAGTTTTTATAGATTTATTTTATTTGCGACCTATACTTGGAATTATGTTTGCTAATACCATAAAAGTAAACATTTCAATATTTTTAGGTTTATTTTCACCTGTTATAATAAATGTACTTCTTGTTTGAATTTTGCCATTTACCTTTATGATTTATGCATCATTTATTGTACAATTTTAAACTACAAATAATTTCTTTTAAAGTAAATCTGAAAGTGTAAGCTATTTTGAACCGATATCTGCAAAGATACGAAATTCATGGCTTCAACCGTACCCTGAAAACCCGTTTAAAATACTGTACAAGAGTAGAAGATTGTATGATGAAAATTCAAAAACGAACTGCACGATTACAAAGAAAAACCCTTTCTGAGGGCTATATAATAGCAAAAAACTGATATCCAACAGGCGGTATCCCTCCTGAATTATTTAAAATTGTGACAAAACAGAATCTGCTAGGTGAGACGGCAGCCTGGTGGTAACACCTAACTATGGCCCGCTAGGCGAGTCTCTAGCACTAAATGTGTTAAATACAGAAATTAATGAAAATAATAATAAAATACAATTTTTATGTTCAAGATAATTTCTTACAGTGTGATGGGCTTGGCTATCTAAACACCAGAATTTCTACATTGCAGCAAATCTGCTAATTAGCCTAACAATTTTTTTTCAAAGCTATATTTTTTGTTATGTAGCATCTTTATCCACTTCTTTTTGTAGTGCCAACTCCATTACTGAAGTTTGTCCAGTCTCTAATGCTCATCAACCATGAGTATCTCCTTCGCCCAAGCCTGCGCTTGCCCTCAACACTTTACCCTCAAGAATCCACTAAGATCTTCAATTATACCATTACCTCAAGATCGAACCATAACCAATGTCTAGTACCTCTAAAAAAGATTACAGGCTCTATAAAAAGATCCAGCTGAATATTGAAAGCATTTCACATGTGGTTTTTCATAACTGAAACAATCTATTCAGAAATTTACTGCATTAACAGGTTAATCGGAAGTTAAAATTGCAACAGAATGCTATTGATCTTTACAGTCTGGGTTGGACTCCTTGACATTGCGTGACATTTAACTTAGTGGGGTATGTTTTACAGTTTCATTAACTTTGTAATACTGAGCTAATGAATATGACCTCTGATCTTACTACTATTCACAAATTCAATTTCATTGATATGTCAACACTAACAACACTATAGTAAGGCTTTTGGTTTAAGTGAGAAAAGTTGCCCAAATGCTTCTTTTGAGACAAGTAGCAAGTTCAAATGTAGGCCTATTCTGGTTCTTGGCTGAAATGATTGTGTTCATGTAAATCATTGATTTTTTTAAAAAATAATTTGAGTAGTCACTTTCATAGTTAAATTATAAAGAACATTAAAATCAACTCTGAAAACTAATGAGAGTAAAATGTTTCATGGTTAGAATCTAAAAATTTTCATGGTATTCTAGATAGCCTACCTATTGTGATTGCTCATAAGTTAGCAATTTGATGGTTGGCCTATGTCCCTAAATCTATGATTTTAGCAAGAATAGATCTTCAGAGCCAAAGCTTTACGTTGTAAATGTAACATTATGTATTAAAGGCTTGCAATAGTAGTTATCAGTTGTACAATATGATCGAATAGTAATTGTTTTCTTCTGTAATCAAGGGAAATGGGAAGTCTAGGTAAAGAAGCATTTCCACATTTTTTAAACTGTACTCGAAGCAAAAATAGCGACCTACCGGTATACATACCTTTTAATATGTATGTTAGGTTAAGTTACATTATAAGTTAGTCAAAATATTTTGTTCATTCCTATACAAAAAGCACACATTTCAAAATAATGTGGTATTTAAGTGAACCCTATGTACGTATTAAAACTGTAAAATTGACATACATTACTTCAATAAAATAATTAGTATATAAACATAACCTGTAAAGATTTCACAACCTTGATTAATGACGTTACATTGATAGTGTCGTAATTTTGAAAGTAGGAACCCCTGCTATAAAGAAAATACAATCGACGTTTACATTTCTGGTTCTAGTTTCTGAAACGGTTTCATTCTTTTATTAGACTAATACTAAAAATAATTTAATTACTGTGTGTAGTACCATTGCAACGGTCACTTCTGTGGCTCAGTGGTATTGCGGGTCAGCACTCGCCCTTGCTCCTTAATCTACTGAATAGTTGTTGCTATTAACAAAGCCGTTGACACGACTTTAGATTAACGAATAAAATAATAGCTCACGTAAAAGATAGGAACTTAAATTAAACTAAGTACGTAGTACATCATGTATGTCTACTATGCATATCTTTTCAAATGAGTATAATAAAATTTACAGCTAACGATGTTTTCTACATCGCGCATGGGTAGACTCTGTACACACTAGAGTAGTTAGCTTTTTATGCAAGGGGTCCAGGTTCAACTGGTCGGCCATTAATCAACTTCTGTTTTCATCTTTCACCCGTTATCTTCTGTTGTAGCATTTTTATGCGAGACAATAAAAAATATGATGATAGATTAGGGGACGGGTACCTACCCAAAGATCTATGTTGATAAAAATTTTATCAATATTAATTTTATTAATATGTTTCTGTACCTACGTAACAGCATGGTGGAAGCAATAGCCTAATATTTATACCTAACTGCTTACTAACCTAACTACTTCGGCGGCCTCTAATATAAGAAAAGGTTTTTTTAACAAATTAGAATTTTTCTACTACAGTTCTTCACCGAAAAACATGACGAGAAGGTAGGGGCTCTGTGTACTAACTGATACTACTCGTGACCAGTATTACCACTTTATAATAATGCACAGTGGAAGGTCCCAGGTTTGATTCCCAGCTAGAATCTGTTAATAAAGTTAAAGTTTATCTTATTAATTTTACAAGTTAAACTCCATCAATTCCGTCCGCGATTGTAGTCGCTAATAATCATAGCAGTTAATGCGATTTTAAATGAACTAAAAAACTGAAGATCAAGACAAAAAAATATTTTTTTTAAAATTTTTAGGTTGGTCACGTTGGACGTAAAGCGACAAGTAGCCGACAAGCCTGTCGCGACCTGTCTCTTTATGAGTTTTTGTTTACGTAGGGTAGTATACTTTTAGTTACGCCTGTATAATTTGCATGAACCTTGCGAATGTGTTTAAAGTGTTTCTGCTTGTGTAATATCGAAAGCAAAATGCTTCAGTGTATGCTTATTTTCTTGATATGTGTTATTTGTTTCGTTGTGTTGTATTTTATGTATATTATTCAAATGATTATAATAATTTGCTCAACCTTTAATCTGTGCGAAATGGAACATTTTAATACTACTTCAAGTGCTTTACCGGCATCGTTGGTGAATAGGTAGCGAATAAAATTGAACCAAAAGTACAATATGGTTTAATTTAATTTTGTTCCATCGTATTTAAAGGTAGGTAGTCTATAATTTCATTCGTTGTATTAAAACATAATTATTATTTTGAATTGAAATTGAAATATGTATTTTTCTAACCACCAGAATACAAAATCCTACATAGGATGTTTAATAAAATAATTATTATTTTATCTTATTAGCTAACGTTTGTCTTTCTTTATTACTATTTTTTTTTTTTTAGTTTATTTTGAGTCGCTTCAACAGCTAGCTCATCAGCGACTACTTTAAGTTAAGGAACGGCGGGTTATAACTTGGAATAATATTTCTGGGTATACCTTGACAATATTCGAATTGGCACTAGTAGCTTCGGTGTTTATCTACTCCACTCTTAGCCCCTCGCCATGCAACGACGGTACAGTCACAATAGTATACATTCGCTACTGTAATGTGCGACTCACGCACGGTCACTACGCTTTGTTTTCACTGCTGTTATTAATAATCTGTCAGACATAATGATGTGTCTAATTTATTTTCATAAATATATGATTTTCTGTTCATTATAATATTCGGAACAATTGTTTAGTTAATTGCGTGCGTCTGAAGAGTATAGTTTAGCGAGGTTTTGCAGTTTAGTTCTTGTAATTTATAATTAAAAATGTATATATTATCTTGTAAATTATAATTTTATTTAAACGGGACAAATTAAATAATTATTTTACGTTTGTACATTGAAATAAAGTTGTAGGCATTTACGTACATTAAAATTTGTAGACCTTGTTGAAAGAATAGGTTATGGATATACTTTGTGCGGAACTGTGTGCCGGCCGCATTAGCGTAGTTGGTAACGTGCTCGCCTTTCATCTTGCGGTCTTGGGTTTGAATCCCATTCAGGCATGGCATATTTTCATACGTTATAAAATATCATTTCATCCTTCACCGTGTGCATTAGCAGTAATTGCAGAAGAGTCGGACGTTAAACCAAAAAAAGGAACTGTGTGTAGGCCCTACTACACGTTGAGCAAGAGTTGTGCCAGTTCGAATTGTCCACAATAACTAGCAAAGAATCTAACCTTTCCCGAGTTCAATTCTACTTAATTTTGTACGCTATAAAGACGGCCAACAATTGGCATGTCGAATCTGTGCTCATTTTCGGAGTTGATTTAACTGCATGCGTCGTATAAAAGTAGGCCTATTTCTAACGTAAGCCTACTGTGTGTTACATTATTACGAGGGTAGGCTGATAAGTAATGCACACATGCTTGTAGAAGACGAACAAAAAGAAATAGCAAGATGGGGTAAATAACAAATTAAAGTACAAATCTTAACCTACCAAATTATCTATTTATTTTTCAATATAGTCACTGTTAAGCATTACACATTTCTCCCAACGTTTAACAAGTTTTTTCATTCCGTCACTGAAAAATTCTTCCGACTTTCCTCGAACCCAGGACGCAATAGCTGCCTTCACCTCATTGTCCGAGCTGTAATGATTACCCTTAAGGTCTCTCTTCAGTAGAGGAAAAAAATAAAAATCGCAAGGCGCAAGGTCGGGAGAATACGGAGGGTGTAAAATTGGTTGAAACTTCAGGTTTCTCAGAGCCTCTCCAGTTGCACGCGAAGTGTGTGGACGAGCATTGTCGTGTTGCAAAATTATTGGCGCCAGGTTGCCTCTAACACGACAAACTCGACGTCGGAGGTGTTTCAGAGTCTGTATATACTGAGCAGAATTTACCGTTGCCCCTCGTTCCAGATAATCAGTCACATAAACTCGGCGAGCATCCCAAAACACAGTCAAAAGAATTTTTTTTGCGGACGGTTGTGTTTTGAACTTTTTCACAACAGGAGAATGTGGATGACGATATTCAGCGCTCTGCCTTTTTTCTTCGGGATCGTAATGATGAACCCATGACTCGTCCCCCGTCACAATATTCAAAAGAAAGTCGTCTCCTTCGTCACGGTAGCGCTTCAAAAGTTGTTCACAGCATTCCAATCGACGCTGTTTATTCTCGTCTGTCAGACGGCGTGGTACCCATCGTGCACAGATTTTACGGTATCCCAATTGTTCAATAATGAAGCCAACACGTTCCTTAGATATTCCAATTTGGTTTGCGATACGCTGTTGAGTGATTCGCCGGTCATTTTGAATCAAATCATCGATGAGTTTGCGACGATTATCGTCTGAGGCAGTGATTGGTCGTCCACTGCGTGTTTTGTCAACAATTAAGGCTTTTCCAGGTTGGCAATCACGAAATTTTATTACCCAACGATTCACAGTAGACCTATCAACAGTATCGTCACAATAAACAGCCTTTAAACGACGATAAATCTCACTAGGATTCACTTTCTCAGCAGTTAAAAATTCGATAACAGCGCGTTGTTTAATTCTCGTTGACATAGCACCAGAACACGACGCCATACTTCCACTACTCAAAACAAACTGAATGAAAGCAACGCCTTCAAACTGCGCAGGCTTGTAGAGGAGAAATAGTACTTCCACATGCCACCAGGCGCGCTACTGAAGTTTATTTAGTTGTCTTCTACAAGCATGTGTGCATTACTTATCAGCCTACCCTCGTATATTGTTTGCTGTAATTATGACATAGCTCACGTTACGAACAGTTAAAATAAATTAATAATTAATTAATCCAATTTAATTAATTTAACAGTTTAATATTAATTAATATTAATTATTAATTTTAATTTAACAGTTAAAATAAATTAATAATTAATTAATCCTAACGAACTATAGGACTTCCCTTATAGGAATTTTACTTGTTTAAAAATGATCTCTCACTTACTGTAAAAAAGAGTCGGGTTTTCTGTGATTTAGAATATAATACTCGTAGAATAATAGATGCTGTTCAACTGTATACCAGATGATGAGATTTTTGTTTAGGCTTGTAGTGCTTTTAGACCTTTTAACCTTTTTAATTCGAGTGCGATAGTTTATTACAACACTTTTATTTACTTTTATTAGTTTGACAATTTTATTCCTTTAAAACTTTCGCTCACTCTTTCCTATTTTTTGCTTTACTGGCAAATTTAATAATACAGGTTTTTGTAAATCCGTTTCTAAGTTTTGTTCTAGTAGGCCTAATTAGTTTATTACACCAACAAAAATAAAAATAGCTACATTTTCTTGTTTAAAGCAAACAATGTTTATCAAACGATTTTGTAATTTTTTAGACCTACATTAGGTCTAATTCATTAATTAATTAATTAATTAGGCCTATTTCATTATTTCATGGTAAATCAGTTTTTAGCGTTCTAGACTTCTGAGCCTTTTAATAGTTTAGGCATCGATTCACATCAAGGATAATTACGGAAAATTTTCACACCAGCCGTGCTAAGTATGAATAATGTTTTATTATTTACTGTAGTCGCTAATGATCGATTTGTTACGCGATTTAAAAAATATATATTTCTTAAATTTCGTTTGCTATAGTGACGGTATGATACTACATAGGCTTAAGTTATGTATAATTTTCAAGTTTCTTATGGTTAACTAAAGTTATCACCCACTGTATAAGAATTTAAAGAAACGAAAGTTTGTTTCGTTATTAACATCCTACATTCTTTTGTATACTTTGATTTTCTAAAGCTTTCTATTCTAGTAGGACTATTTTATTTTGTTTTAATGGATTGAACGATGGGCTGTTTTAATGGATTGACCTCAATATGTTAACTAATGTATACTTTGTTTTAATGGATTGAACGATGGGCTGTTTTAATGGATTGACCTCAATATGTTAACTAATTTATACTTTCTCTTGCCTATATGAATATATAGGAAGGAAAGTATTGTTTTCATGTCATATTTTCGAAATCGAGTTTTCACCGGATCTACACGTTTTCAAACCCCCTTAACCAATAAACATGTTTTTAGCGATTGGTCTGTGTGTGTGTGTGTGAACAGAATATCTCAAGAACGGAACATCGTACGGACTTGAAACTTAAGTTAGACACCACTACCAGACCCGACACGAACATTTTCATCAAAATCGGTCAACCGGAAGTAGTAGTTTATTCGTGTAATTTTTCACTTTTTTGCGATTTTCTCAAAAACTGGTCCTACGATTTTTTAAAAATCGCCTCGTTTACTAAATTTTTTATGCTCTACAAGACTCTAAGGTCGGGTGGCGCCATGTCTGCTGAAATTCTTAGTGAGGCTGATTTTATCTAAAAAAAATTGTTTTTTAATATTGCGGCTTTATTATGCATTTTAACGCAAAAATGTATATAATAAAAGTTGTAGAGAATTTAAAATCCTACAGCTTGTATTTTAAACATTTTTTGTATAACGCTTAGTTTAGCGGTAATTAGAGATTTTCTGTTTTTTTTCTCACGAAAACGTGTGAAAAATTGATTTTTTTAAAGATTTCAGCCTTTGTATGCATTTTACGACAAAAGTGTATAAGTTATAATCAAATTTATAGGAAACTAAAAGATCTACAAGTTTTATTTTGAGCATTTTTCTCTGCAGAGCCTAGCTTACTGTGAAAGAGTGATTTTCAGTATTTTTGAGCCAAACTAAAGTTGATTTTCATTTTGCGTCTTTCACTTATGATTAAAATTAGGTTATGTTTATTGGGGTTAGTTTTTTTTGTTTATTTCTAATGTTTTATTACTAATGTTAGGTTACATTGTTAATTATTAGGATTGGCAAGAGAAAGTTGTGTGTGTGTTTCACACCAGATTTTTGTTTGTTTGAAAGGTGACTTGATCGAGAGTGTTCTTAGTGATGATTCAGCCGTATTATTTAAAATAAATTAAATGAAACTTAATTTTAAATTTAAAAAGCTCCCAACAAAAAAAGATATTAATAGTTTATAAAACCTTTTCGGCCCTTTAAATTTAGCGTGTGCATTTGTATGTCTGTCTGTGACATCGTAGCTCCCAAACGGATGAACCGATTTTGATTTTTTTTTTGTTTGAGAAATGACTTGTTCACTAGTGTTCTTAGCAATGACTCAATAAAAAAATAAAAGAAAATAACGCGTAGGCCTAGTATTTAAAAAAGCATGAAATGAAAGTTAAATTAATTTTTTTTTTAAATTCATTTATTTAACGTCGCATCAACTGCAACGGTCATTAGCGACGACGTTGGGGTGTAACTTTTTGTACGATGGAGGATGAAATGATTTTTTGTAACGTATGAAAATATGGCGTGCCTGAGTGGGATTCGAACCCAGGACCGCATGATGAGAGGCGAGCACGTTACCAACTGCGCCACTGCTGCCGGCAAATTAAAAATTTATAAAGCCCCGAACACAAAACAAAATATATAACATGTTTAAAAAATCTTATTTTCGTCCTTTAAGTTCAACGTGTGTATCGGTGTGTCTCTGTGTGTCACCGTAGCTCCCGAACGAACGAACCGATTTTGATTTAGTTTGTTATTGTTTAAAAGGTGACTTGATAGAGAGTGTTCTTAACTATGATTCAATTAAAAAAAGCGAAGGCCTACTTAAATACTACAACCTCAAAACTAGTAATATATAAAGTGCATGAAATTAAAAATTTTAAAAACCCCCGATAAAAAAATATATATATTGGCCCTTTACGTTAAATATAAGTTGTAATATTTTGATCCAAGCGTCATTGCGTCAGGATATCGCTAAGTAATAGTTTACAACTAAGTTATATTCTGTTACTTAGCGATCCCCCCACGCGACGGCGCTTGGATCAAAGCATTACTTCTTATAATATTTAACCTAAAAGTCCAATACATAATATTTTTTTACGTTTTCCATTACATTTTGTAGCTTGTAATGTTTTATATTACAGTTAAAAGTAATATGTAATGTAGCTTTTGTAATGTTACAAAAATAATTTCATCCTCCATTGTATATAGTTAAACCCCTACGTCGTCGCTAATGACCGTTGCAGTTGATGCGACGTTAAATAAATAAATAAATAAAATAAAAAATGTAATGTTTTGTACCTAATTTGGGAGTGGGTTTTAGCTATTTATAAACGGTAAGTTCTTTTCTCTGTTTTATATTGCAGTCGTCTGATAAATTTAAAAGTAATGTTTTAAAAGAATGGGAAATGATTTCATAACTTAAAAGGAAATGCCCTATTAAACGGTTCAAAATATGAAATATTGAAATTGGTTATAAAAATTCTGCATGAGGTTGAAAAGTAGTAGTAATAGAAGTATGGATGAAAAAGAGTGGAAGTCGGTCTGACCCGCCTCCTAGAAGAACCCATCTCATTCCTCATCCAATGTTCTTCCCATCGAGTGGTTTGGGGAATGAGTAGGGCAGAATAGCGAAGGGTTTGAGCTGAGAGGCACTGCCTAACAATATAGAGTTCATATGCTGGGGAATGACTACGTAGCTGGCTCAGAAAAATGAACTCGATGCAGTGGGCAAAAATGTGGGTCGGTGGGATTGCTCTTCAATCAAATAACATAAAGATTTGACAAACCGTGGTACAAAATACTTGCAACATGATGTGACTTTATAAATAACTCTATGAATATTTTCATTCAATGACAAATCTTACGTGCCATTGTGTCGAGTTTGTAATTGGTCAACCTTATAATTAACGGCTTAATTCTTAATTACAATTTTTTAAATTAGACCTACATTAGCTAAATTACAATGATTTCTGAATTTCTGCACTAGAATTATAGAAAATCATCATCTTCAGCTTCAACAACTTCTTGTTTCAAGATATAATTTCAAGATAGTAATTCTTTTTCAATTTTCTGTTTATTCAAAATTCATCAAGTTTTTGGTTTCTTCACAATGTAGTCATTTTTGAAACACATTACTGAGTATGGTTTATACGTATTTTCATTGTAAGAACATTACTCAAATTTTTCTCATCTTTGATTAAAGTTTATAATAACATTTGTTTTAAAACTGATTGCAAAAGAATTAAACGGTAAATAGATTATACAAATAATTATAAAACAATTATGAATTCCTTACTAATCTCCAGATTTTCACATTGTTGTTTTAGATTTTAAAAATTCATTTCAAATTTTAAACTTTGTAAATCGGTTATTTACATTTTAAGTTTAAAAGCTCCACCTACTGCTTGATAAACTGAAGTTGCATACTAATAGTTACTGTTTTAAATAAAATTTAATAAAAATCTGTACTAATATTTATAATAATATCTAGAGAAGTAGCTAATATTTGTTTGTTTGAACGAGATAATCTCAGACATAAACTACTCAACCGATTTCAAGAATCCTTTCACTGTTGGAAAACTTTATGAGTAATATAGGCTATATTACGTAATTTTTCCAGTTTGAAAAAATATAATTGGTTTAATGAAATCGTCTTGTATTGTTTTGGTGTAAGGTTGTTTGGGAGGGTTAGTTCTTTCATTTATCTTTTATCAATAACATCTATTGTATACAGTGTATTCCATTATGCTATCAGGTATCAGATACGGTACAGTATCTCTCTACAATATGACGCCATATTTATTCTTTCACTCAATCTGTTAGTTGAAGGGCTAAAATGAATAGTTATGTTTCTTATCACATGGTCAGCCAATTAAATGACTGAATCATTTAAGAACAGAAGAGGCAGAGGTGTAAAAGACACTAATCAGACTTATCTCCTCTGAAAGTAATGAACTTCATTATACAGCCAGACCCTGTGGTGAATGAAGTGAAGTTGTCATTTGCAGATTGGAAAATATGCGCTTTTCAGAGGGCCCGGCATGCTGAAGTGTACTTTTCCATTCAGTGAGGAAGGCAATAGTAAACCACCTCACTCCTCGTTTTACTTAGTAAAACCTCTACAGGTTCAAACCAGCCTTTCGGCTGATGACCCAAACAACAACAATTTATTCTTTACTTTTATGAAAAGTTTGAACATTATTCACAGGACATATTTCAAAATTAATATCACATTCGATTTCCGTATAGAAAGTAAGTGAACATTCTTAAATTCAAAAAGATTGTGTGATTTTTTTAAGGTATAGAATTTAGTTACTTTTTCATTTTGAAATTAGACTTAGTAGCTTTTGTTTATTGACATCAAAATTTATTTCCAACTCTAGACCCGAAATTCTACTTTTTATTTGTTTCACGTCCGGCTGTTTCGTACATATTGCTATAAAAAGGTGATGAAAGTAGATAGATGAAAATGGGTGATGAAAGATTAAACCTGACCAGGAATAGAACTCAAGACCCTTGGCATAGAAGCCAATTGTGGTGACCACTAATATCTACCTAAATATAATTAAGTTATTAATTTGTTAAATATCCACCGTTTAATGAATTTTTTACTTTATTTGCTAGGTGTTCTTAGTCATTCTTTGACCGTTTTTGGTGGTTTTTAATAATTATTTTATTCATAAAAATCCCTTTCATGAGACGACACGTCTCATGGCTCGTGGAAATTTTTAAAAGGCTTACTTTTGACTTATGGCAAAAACCATTAGATTTCTGTATCTATTCTTTAAGAGGAATCGAATGACACTATTTTTGTATCCAAATTCCGACTTTGATTTCTTGAATTCCGGTTTTGGACCACTTTAGGTCCAAACCGGAACTTCAAACCCAATCCAGGCCCACTAACTTTTTATGTAGAATACAAATCCGAAAACCGTTTGTTGCGACCTCTTGTTGTTTCTGATATCTGGTTGTGACGGACGGACGGACGAAAGAAAATGGTAGATGACAATTTAAAAAAGTGCCTCCAATAAAGTAAAAAATTCAGTAAATTAATCGACTTATATCGTAATGAATATTAAATTAAGTTAGAAACTTAAGACGTAACTTACTGAAGAAAAATTCAGTAATATATTGTAAAGAATATTAGTGACGTAGTAATGTACCCAGTTCAATTTCAGTAACATTATGCATTAGGCGTTACTAGTTTTGTGCATGATTAGTTGATCTAATGGTCACGTTTTAGACAGGAAATTTTTCATTGTGTGCTTGAACAGTCTAATATTTAGTATTCACGGTACTATATTTTTTCTGCGTATTTAAAGTAAAGAAAGTTTTTCGTTAATTATAAGACTACGTGCATAAAATGGCGATTAAATACATACAGCGATCTATACAGGAATTTAATTATAGCGTAGCTATTAAAATACAATTTGAAGGTGCTTGCTTATCGGCTAGCAAGCGTACATTAATCATGACGGCAAGAACTGATGCCTCTTGGTTTACTCCAAATATTACGTAATAAATTGTTAAAGTCATCCAGCTAGCAGCGAATTCATTAGGACTATCTTAGCTCTGCCGACAAATGTAATTAATTACCTTTTTTGTCAGTTTCTCTTAGTGCCTTGTGCTGGGTGGGAAGATGCATTCATTTCCTCCCAGCTGGTGATGATTCACTGCAACTAATACAGTTTCCCGAGCAATATGGGCATATAATATCACGTCAACTTTTATTTTGTAAATTTGATAGTACAGTTTAACCTCATTATTCAAGATCAGGCGGGACCGGAAGTGATCCGGATTAGAAAAATTCCAAATTAACCGGAGTTAGGCGTTTAGAAAAAATTATTAAAAAATTAAATTCTTATAGTAAATCACCACTTTTATTGATTTTTATCTCGTATATTTAATTTGTTTTTGAAATTAAGACGTTAGCTTATGTAATGTACGTCTTAAATAACGTTTCTGGGCTTTTAGGTCACGCATTAAATTGAAGAACTTAACACGCATTATTAAGTAATAAAACTTGGGCTATGAAGTTTACTGCTGTCGCTTAAAATAAACTAGAAGTCAACTAGTAGGAAGATGCTGCTTCAGGGCGAGCAATGAAGTCATCCATATCGTTTACCGGTCTCATGATCTGTTTTTTTTTGTATTTGTGAATAAGTTTTTTCTGCAGATTTTATCTGTATTTTTTTTAATTAGTTTTATTAGTACATTTATTGCAGTCAACATTTTAATAGCCCTCTAACGTTTGGTCAGTCTTCTTTTCAGTTCTGTGTAGTAGTCTAACCTTCCTATTTCGTACCCGAAATTTTTGACTTGACATTTATAACGCATTAGCTGCCCATCCCGACTTCATCCAGGCAGAATTTTGTTTTTTTATAGGCCCTCCTTGGAGCAAATCTAGTCGAGGATGGGAAGACTGTTTCTGGGAACTTTTCTTCTTTGCCCAATATTCTTTCATTCTTTTATATCTCTGGAATCTCTGATCCTCTGCTTTATTGTACTTTCTTTGTATTGGAGTTTTGATTTTTAATTTTATTTTTAAGAGTAGTTTTTTCTCCTTGTTTAAAATCTGTTCTTCCGTTATTTCTAGCTTATCAAGGTCTTCCTCTATTTCTAAGTCAATTTTATTCTTAACTTTATTTCTCTGTTGGTAATTTAACAATTTCTTGGTTAGTCTTTCTTCAGGTAGGCTTTCTAAATGACTATAAAAGGCTAATTATATCTTATTTTCCTCATAATGTTATGAGTAATAATAAAGTAATAATAAAGTTAAGTTCTCCTTATATATCATTTCTTTAGGAAGAAGTCTGTGTTTTCCATCCACTATGTTTTTTTCGTGTTAACGATCGTTCTTAGAATTCTTCTTTTCACTCTCTGAATTTTGTTTTATTTCAATTATTATTTCAATAACTTTTAAATTAGGGTTGTAATAAATCAAAAATATGATTTTCTGATTTCGGAAAAATTTTATATATACGATTTGAACATTTCCACTGAGTTCAGCTATTTAAATCGTCCGGAACTTAATAAATAAAAAAAATATTGGTTTAAGGGTTGGACACCCTTTTCAATCTTTTAGGGGTACATTTTGGAAATTTTTGAGGGGAAATTTTTAGTTGCACTATAAATAACGTCACCGAAATTCAGCCATCATCTAACTCTTCTGAAACTTAGTAAACAATAAATAGGCCAGATTCCGTTATATATCTTAAAATGTTAAAAGTTCTTTACACTTTAAATAATTGTAGCTACAAAGCTACGAAATATTACTTATGATTATTTCAGAAAGATTACCAGTATTTTGGCCTGATGAGCTGACTGTATTATTTAGCGTTATCACCACAGTGATATGGCATTATCACTGATCACGTGAAAGATGGTGATGTAGGAAAACTTAAGTGTATAGTTGATGTCCAGTTGTGTACTGGTAGCCCACATGGGTAGATAATTTTAAATTGTAATTTAATACAATTTTGATGTTCATTTATTCATGGAGTTTTGAATGAACTAGGTACTATTGCATTTTTCTAGAGGGAGCTTGCAATATATTACAACACAACAGTTGATTAGAACAACTATTTTTGGGTAGTAAGCAAAAATTTCATGAAGAACATTCAGCTGATAACTTCGATAGTTATTATTAGCACCTACCTACCTTGTATCTTTATAATTAATCATTCCACATTATCCTAATTGTAAAAAAATCATTATGTTTTGGCGGCATATAACGGAATCTAACCAAATAAATATTGGTTTATAGGTTGAACACCATTTCATCTCCTTAAGGGTAAGTTTTGGAAATTGTTAGGGGTTTATTTTTGTAGTCAAAATATATGTAACATCTCTACCGAGTTTCAGTTATCTAGTTTGTCTGGAAAACGGTAAACGGAGAGTATCGGTTTACCCTTTTCAACCCCTTCATGGTTGAATGTCGAAATCGTCTATGCTTAACTTTTATATTTACTCGAAAGGAAATAATCCCTCCAAATTTCAGCTTTCTAGCTACTGTGAAAGTGGAAGAGTTCGTGATGAGTGAGTCAGTCTGTCAGTCAGTGAGGGCTTTCGCATTTACATATTCAGATATTTTTGTAACATTTTGGCGAATTTCATATTTTTTGGTAATAAATATTATCTAATTAGCTTAACAAATAGTTGGCTAAGAAAGTCTTGGCGTTTTATTTACCACAGCAATGACATGTAAAATAACCACAGATTACGGTTAAGCCCTGCAATACTAATTTATTATTACTAATGGATCTTTGGTTAAAACTTAGTATCTGTAAACAATAAGAAAAACAACGGTTACTTATTGGTGTCTATAAATGATAGACACGATGATTTATTATTTTCTAAGTTTCAATTTTTTGTAGTTTTTTATTCAGTTTCTATGAAATCCATTAATAGTTTTGATGTGTACGTAATATAAGTCGTAAGAAATCCAAGTTGATAAAATTACTGAGTGCGGAATGTACAGGAGAAGCAGCATGTGTAAAAGTAACTGTGAAAATAAGCTAAATTCTATTTGCAAAGTGTAAATCTCTAAATCTCGATGTTACGTTGACAGTTTCCACTTTCGCGGTCTGTGATGAGGGTTAGGGTCGGTACAATACTTTATCTGAACTTGGAAGCGTTTTCCAAGTAAAGGAAAATCCTTTCTATTGGGCGCGTAGAATGCAATGGGTGCGGCCAAAGTACAGAATAAGAGATATCGGAGGAGGGGAAATGAAATCTGTGTAGAGTGTATATTGTAGAGGATCGACTGATGAGGCTTCTGTAACAACATTTGAACGCTATTGTGCGTCTCACAATGCCGTCTCACAATATCGATTGCAATCCAATTGAACGAAAGTACGAAGTACTACCACTACCGCTGTGTATGTGGTGTAGTCTTCAGATTAGAAACTCCAAAATCTTACAGATTGTGGATTTCCCATTTTCAACTTTAATAAAACTTTTAGAAACCAAGTATTAAAGAATGAATTTCATATTTAATACCAGTTTCAATACTCAGTACTTCTTTATCGCGTTAAGAAAAACTGAAACATCCACAAATTTGTAATCCATTTCGTGCAAAGGTAAATTCATTAAAACACCCATGAGCGACAAACTCCGAAAATGACCGGTTTTTTTGTAAACCAAACAAATTTATACGGTGGCCTTTACATTTGTACTCCTGCAGAGCTACCAATCCCCAATCCGACTGGGACCACTTAAAATTTTGTGTGATTTCTAAGGTGTGTACAAAATCTCTTCAATTTAAGAGCAATAAACAATCCCATGAACCAATGAGATGAGGATGATATGTATATTTGTTGTAAATGAGGATATTCTTATACAGACTCAGGTCGACAATTCCTGAGGGAGTTTGGTTAATTGAATCCCAACTGTCAAAGAACACCTGTACCCACTGTCTAGTATTCAAATCCGTATAACCTTACCTTACTAGGTTTCGAACCACGGAACCTTTGTCTCCGAAGATCAGCTATTGAACAGCTAACTCTGGGCGACGAATTTACCTCTAGACCAAACCGGTGAGTTACCGCGACCACTGAAACAAACTTTTTTTAGGTTTTATTTGTTATTGGGAGCTCTGCGTTTTTGACAATCACTCAATTTTATCGCTGTTTTTTACTTTCTCTTGCCTATATGAATATATAGGAAGGAAAGTATTGTTTTCATGTCGATTTTTCGAAATCGAGTTTTCACCGGATCTATACGTTTTCAGACCCCCTGAACCCAAAAAACATGTTTTTAGCGATTGGTCTGTGTGTGTGTGTGTGTCTGTGTGTGTGTGTGTCTGTGTGTGTGTGTGTCTGTGTCTGTGTGTGTCTGTGTGTGAACAGAATATCTCAAGAACGGAACATCGTACGAACTTGAAACTTGAAAGTTAAGTTACATACCACTACTGGACCCGACAAAAACATTTTCATCAAAATCGGTCAACCGGAAGTAGTAGTTTGTTCGTATAATTTTTCACTTTTTTGCGATTTTCTCAAAAACTGGTCCTACGATTTTTTTTTAAAATCGCCTGGTTTACTACATTTTTTATGCTCTACAAGATAGGGTAGGCTCCTTGTTTGCTGAAATTCTGCGTGAGGCTGTTTTTACATAAAAACATTTTCTTTTTAAGATTGCGGCTTTAATATGCATTTTAGCGCCAAACGTTATATAATAAAAGTTGTAGAAAATGTGAAACTCTACAACTTTTATTTCAAACATTTTTTTGTATAACGCTTAGTTTAGCGGTAATTAGCAATTTTCTGTTTTTTTCTCACGAAAACGTGTGAAAAATCGATTTTTTAAAGATTTCGGCCTTAGCATTCATTTTATGACAAAAGTGTATATAATCAAATTTATAGAAAATTAAAAGACCTACAACTTTTATTTTAAGCATTGTTTTGTACAGTGTCTAGTTTAGCGTGAATGAGTGATTTTCCGTATTTTTAGGCCAAACTGAGGTTGATTTTCATTTTGCGTCTTTCACTCATGATTAAAATAAGGTTATGTTTTTGAGGTTAGTTTTTTGTTTATTTCTAATGTTTTATTACTAATGTTAGGTTTATTGTTAATTATTTGCACTGGCAAGAGAAAGTCGTGTGAGTGTTTCACACCAGATTCTTTTTTTGTCATGGATTAATCATGAATGTGAACAAGAACCTCCGGTGGAGTTTGTTCACAACTGACTGTCAGTTGGGTACCAAACAAGTCGCTTACCCAACCGGTGTTACTTCACATCAATATTAAGTCTCCATCAGTTGACTGACTGGGCTGACCCGAAAGCCAAAACAAACTTAAAGTGACCAGTCTCTACGGACAGAAACACATGGTTTTTAAACAGCCGGTATTTTAAAAATAAAATTTGTAATAAATGACGTATGTCTAGAAACCGTATGTCAACATTGTATTTACATTGTCAACAATTTTTAGCTGTGAACTATCTCATTGTGTTTTAATGTTATAACTTATCAATCCCACCATTTAGCCATTCCTGATATTAAGTTTCCTTAAATCTGTATCTTATTAAGTTTATGCTCTTCGGAGAGTTAATCGGATTACTGGTCCTGTCAGAATGATGAAGGTCTGCTCTATCAAGAATCAACTAAGATTTGTACATCACTGCTACATAAATTCACTTAATTTATTTAAGAACCCACCGGGTTGGTCTAGAGGTAAAGTCGTTGCCGCGAGTCAACTGTTTAACAGCTTATTTTTGGAGACGAAGGTTCCTGGTTCAAATTCTAATAAAGGTTACTTTTATACGGATTTTAGTACTAGGGAGTGGTTACCGGTGTACTTTGATGGCTGGGGTTCAATTAACCTAATTATACTCTCTCAAGAATGGTCGGCCTGAGTCTATACAGGAATACACCTTATTTACAGGTCATACATATCATCCTCATCTCTTGGGTCATGAGGTTTCTTATTGTTCTTAAATTGATCAGATTGTAACGTACACACAATAGGGTAAAAAAATGTGGAAGGAAACATATGATTAAAATAAAAATGTTTCTGCTATTTTTTAATTTATCACCAACGATATGTGAGATTTATTTTTTTATTCGGTACTTTATTATTCAAAAACTGTCGACGGTTTTTTGTTTTCTTATTTTGTTCACCATAATTTAATACGTTATAAAGTGTAACCTTATAATGTGGAGGTGACTTAACTCAGAAGAATTTATAATACCTTTCTAAATTAACTTTTTTTTAGAAAACTTATTACGAACGACGCAACTCCGAGTAGAGCGTAAATTTGTTAACCTTAATCTTTTCCGTCTACTGACTGTCGTTCGTTAGTTTTTGTTTAGACTTGCTTTATTCTTCTCATGTTCTCCTTTCCTTAAGTTAGATATATCAGTACAGTACTTACTTTATTTTAGAGGAAATAAGTTTATACTTATTCAAGTGATAAAGTTAAAATAACTTTATCTAACAGTCTTTTTTTTCTTTGTTTCTTTCCTGGAAAATATAAAAGTTCTTGTTAGAAAACCCGTCTTACTATCGTAATATTTGTAAATACACAACCTGTAAACAAATATATTGTATTTTATTGTCATATTTTTACGAGGCAGTTATATTTTATGTGTTATTATTTAGCTACATGGTTGACTAGGAGGAATCGAATAGCTTATCTTGTACATTACATTCAGGGTAATTATAATAGTGACTACCATTTTTGCATGATCTTATTTTATAGTATATTGAAAACAATCTTCCTCATTGCTTCAATTGAACTCTCAAAATTTATTTCACAATTATTTTTTGTATGGAAATAATAGTGCTATCGGAAGAAATTCAGGAAAATACAAAATAATTCGTGACTTTTGAATAAAGTAAGATAAGTTTGTTTTTTCTTTGACATGCTATTCTAATGTAATACGTTATACAATTTGAAGGTATTCCTGCAAATACCAACATCAAAATACTTAAACGTTTCCAGTCAAAAACTATTGAAAACATGCCGAACATAACGTTGTAAAAATTAAATATAATGAAATAAAATATTTTACGATTTAAATGTTAAATATTTGGATAGTATTACCCATAACAGGCAGGTGGAGTCCACCTCGAGAGATGAGATGAGGTCGTGGGAGGTGGAGTTTGCACTCGATCTGCTAGTTCCAGGGCTACAAAAACCAGTTCTGTTTCTTAACTCATGGTCAGCCAATTACATGACTGAAGCATTTAAGACCAGAAAAGGTAGATGTATAAAAGACACTAGTCAGAGTTATCTCTTCTGAGAGTAATGAATTTCATTATACAGCCAGACACTGTGGTGAATAAAGTGAAGGTGTTATTTGCAGGTTGGAAAGCAGATGCTTTCAGAGTGCCTGGCATGCTGATAAGCATACTTTTCCACTCAGTAAGGAAGGCATTGGTAAACCACCTCACTCCTCGTTTTACTTAGGAAAGTCTCTATAGGTTCAAACCAGCCTTTTTTTGGTTGAGAAAGTTGTAAATTAATTTGAAAAAATTAAATTTTTACTGCGATTATTACAAGGGTGTACACAACGACTAATTTTAGTATTTGTTTTTAAACTTAAAATATTACTTCATAGGATTGTTTTTAAGAATGATTATAATTGAAAATCAATGAGTTTTCGAAAGTATATTGGCTCAATAAAATAAATATAAATAGTTTTCTGTACGACTAACACAAGCACCATTTTATTCACACAAATGTCTTTGTTAGAATTACTAGAACAGTTTAGGTTGCTTGTAGAATGGCTTTGAAAAGCCAGCCAAGCCTGATTTAGTTTCAGCAACCAATTGGGATGTTACGACTATCGTACCATGAAATGAGAAGTCAAGACATTTGACTGCAGCCGGAGGGCCAGTGGGAGCAATTAGGTTAATCTGAAATATCACCAGCTGTTTTGGGCACTATGCTTTACTGTATCCCTTTATCCACACTGTTAACTGCCGAACTCTTGCTATCAAGTTGACCCATCTTTAATACTGTAGTAATCCACTCTGTTTCATTCAAAAATTTATAACCTACATTCTGAGTTTGTTTTCTTTCAGCGTAAAGAATTATATGAAATATCACTCATTAAACTATTGTTTTAGATTATTACTTTAAAATTATCAAGATTGTAAAATATGATCTCAATAACAAATTTTCTGAAAGTATGATTAATTTATTAAGAATTATTGCATTAAAAAATTTATCAGCGTACGCATAAATATAACGGTACTAATAGAAACATTGTTATGAGCCAACAGAATTATTTAATGGCCGTAGTAGTTAGAGCGCTAGCCTACAAAGAGTAAGGTCCCGAGTTCGATTCCCGGCTTTGATCTGGTAATTATTCTTCTTCTGCCCTTCAAGGATTAAGCATCTCTGCCTGTTCCGAACCTCTCAGATCTGTCCATCTCTTTCTCGGGCGTCCTCGGTCTCTCTTTCCCTCCGGTTTATAATCTAGTGTTTGCTTAGGTACCCTATCCTCCCTCATTCTGTTCACATGCTCCAACCTCTGCATTATATTCTGAGATACCTTGTTGTTTATAGATAAGTTGTTGAGTTCATTCCTTATCTCGGTATTCCTGTAACGATCTTCTCTACTACACCGGTACGCATGTCAAAGAAATTTCATTTCAGATGCTTGCAATATACTCTCCTCTTGCTTTGATAGCACCCAAGTTTCACTGCCATGGAGTAGCTTCGGCACTGCTATTGTTTTGTAAAATCTTACCCTCGTGTTTTTGCTGTTGCTATGTTTTAAGGTTCGGTGGATAGTTCCGCATATTTGCTGAAATCGATGCATCTTATTGTAAACATCTTTATCCTATTCGTATGTAATTTTGTAACATAGATACTGAAAGTGGGATATCTGTTCCAAAATATTATTCTGGAAATATTGATTCAAAAATATCTGGATATTGATTAAAAATATTGATCCTGGAAATTATTACGAGTCAAAACTCAGACTCTCAGTTTTGCAACTCACAGAAATCGTTAATGATCAAACTATTGATGTGACTAAACAAACAAGGAAAATCGTATAAAATCTAAATTCTTAGCCTAGGCTATAAATATTTTTTATACCACTACGTCTATTGTTTAAAATCGTGTTCAGTTAGAAGGCTTTATAGACTGTGCTTAACGTATTCCATAATAATTTTCAACAGTAAAATTTTTAATATACTTAATCATGATAGCAATCTTCTGATAGACATACCTGACAATTATTAAAGAAATATTAGTTGAGCCATCCTGCTTCATTGAGTTAGGCTAACTTAGCCGCGATTTTCCTTTTATGTGTTCAAAATTTTCGCTCATAAAAAAGAAAAAGACTATTCTATTAAGTACTAAATTACGACAACTGTACTGATTTCTCTGTAGAACATATCCTTTACCAATTTCCTCAAAAAAAACTGCTGTACAAATCATTATTTAAACCAGTTTATACTTACGGAATCCAGTTGTTTGACTCAGTAAAATTCAGTAATCTTAATCATCTACAGACGTTCCAATCAAAATTTCTACGTTTAATCAAGAGCTCCGTATTACGTAAAAAATGGCACTATACACTACGATTTAGGGATTCCTACCGTTATAGGTAGCAAAGTCCTATTATAAAAAAATAGTTTCAAAATTGCTACTTAATCCGAATCCTTTAATTCAAGAACTTTATCGCTTTCATCCTGGGAATCCAGCCCGGCGCCTAAAAAATAAGATGGAATAGAAATCTTCTCCGAGTTATATTTAAAAAAAAAAACAATTAAATAGATTAATTACCATATTTAATACTTATGTACCCAAAGATATACCAATGGATATGAATCTTTGTCTTTGTGTTTCCTTTTTTCATGTTACTTTGTTATGGACTTATACCACATTTTTCAGTAGTTGTATATTTGTGCACTGTTGAAAATTTCAAATAAAAGATAAAAAAATAAATGTGTTCAACAAAAATGGTCAACGGACATAAAAATTTTTAAATTTAACGACAGTGCTCGTACAGTAAGCCTTAAAAAGTTTCGGATTAAGCGAATATTACTGCATACATAGGATATCTGACCCTACTTTGTGGCAGTGAAACTTGGGTGCTATCAAAGCGAGAGGAGAGTAAATAACAAGCATCTGAAATGAATTTTCTTCGGCATATGTATGGGTGTAGTAGAGAAGATCGTTACAGGAATACGGAGATAAGGAAAGAACTCAACATCTTCTCTATAAACAACAAGGTATCCCAGAAAAAAATGCATTGTTTAGAGCATGTAAACAGAATGCAGGAGAATAAGATACCTAAGCAGACACTGGGCTATAAGCCGGAGAGCAGGAGAGAATGACGACGCCCGAGAAAGATTGGGCACAGCAGATAGGGAGGTTCGGAACAGGCAGAGATGCCTAATCCTTGAAAGGCAGAAAAAGAAGAAGACATAGGATATATATTTTTCGCTTTATTACAATCGTTGGATAAATGATTATTTCAAAAATTTTTATATTGGTTAATTTTTTTGTTTTTAAAGACAACTTTAAAGAGAAAATGACACTTCTTTTGTACGATTACGAGTAATTTACGTATTTCTAAGCATAAATTCTAAGCTTTTTAAATTTGGAGGATTTTAAAGTAAATTTTCAGATACGGATTTTAGTTAATAATGATGCCATTAGGCCCCTATATCTGTTCCGTGAGTAGAAGGAACATTTTGAAAGATTAGGACGGTGTGCGTGAAGATCTATTATTCTGCGAGGGTAGGACACAACACGTACTTTTGTCGACGGCGTCGCAGTGCATACAAAGCCAGTGACGTTAGATGAATACAGACGCATACGTCTGGGAGCTTGGGGCTTTCACTACCACCTTTATCTACTTTGGACTTCACTATATTAGGTTTCGAAGATTAAACAATAGAATTTGTTTTCCGTTTTGTAAACAAAATGTAGTTATTATTGTTATTGCGGTAAATGGAACCTTCCGTATTGAAAATAGAGAGACTTATTGACTAACAATGTTGTTTTAAAATAAAATAAATAAGCAGAAAAAATACTCCGCATTTTATTGTTTAAAACATTGGTCTTTGCTTATACGTTCGCTTTATTATTAATGCTAGGAACAAGAACGTGTTCAGTCTAAGCACTTATTCGTAAATACGCGTATTCACAATATTATGAATTGGAATGCGATCTTTTGTATTTAAATAACGGCGATTAAAAAATTACTGAACTTTGTTGGAAGTTGTTTGTTTTGGTTGCAATTTTAAAATTATTAAACTTAAGCAGTCTCTGATTTCTGTTTTTATAATATATTATTCCATGAAAATCTTTGTTTATAAAGACGTTTATCGGTAATTTAGATAATAATAGTAATAGTAATAATAGTAATTTAGGTAATTTACTTTATTTGTTTATCAGTAATTTAGATTTTCCCGAATTGTTTATTAAAAAGTACAATGGATGTATTTAGGAGAATATTTCATTCTTTTATCGTATTTCCTTTTATCGTATTCTTAGGGAATTGATCACTGATGTTGATTGAGTTCGTTTACGAATAATGATGTAACTTACAGGACGGGTTGCAAAATAGTTGTCTAATACAGAGTAATTATGAATTCGCCGGCGCTTATCGCGGGGTCATTTACGATTTTCATCAAACAAACTGAATCATGGCTTTCCCAATTTTACTCCACACTTTGGTTTTCCTTGGTATCACTTAAATAATATTTTGTTGATTTCAGAATTACAGGTTTTTTAAGAAAGAAACAAAAATATTATTTATTAATTTTTACTATTTGTTACCCCCATTTTACCTCTAAGGAGGAAGTGGTCAAAATTTAAATGCTATTCTTTTTTTAGATACCACTTATAAAACACGCTCTGGGATTTTTAGAACTGAAGCTTTTCGGGAAGATTTACAAATTTATGCGTTTCTTCAGGGTAAAAAATGCTTTAACTGTCTTGTTCAACCCTTAAGAAACAAGTTTACCAAATATCTACCCTTGTTTGAATTGGGAAGTTAAGGAATTAATGATGAGAAAGTCAGTCACAAAGAACTTTGGTATTATTATACTTAAAGATACGAAAGATTGTTAATGGCATTAATTTTTTTTAAACTAATGTGTACATTGCAATCTGTTCAATTGAGAACAATAAGCAACCCCATGATCCAATGAGATGAGGATGATGTGTACGAGTGCAAATATAGTGAAGTCTTTTACAGTATGGCATTTCAATGAATTTGAATTGAATCTAATTATTACTAAATTGAATTAAATGAAATGAATTGAATCTAAATTTATTGAATTTATATGGGCGATGGATTCTCACGAGATATATATTTTAGTGAGTGAACCAAAAGCCTGAAGTAAATGACACTTAATTCTCTGCCGAGAGTCTAATACCGAGACTCTGGTAAAAATGAGGAAGACATCTATGGTGTATCTATGGTGTAGATTTTTAGCTTATTTTTGATTGAGTGAGGTAATTTTAAACACTAATCATTTAACTATAATCTTTCGTTTCATAATAGCCAGATATTACTATTTTAAGAAAATTCAGTTCATGATTTAAAAAAAAGACTTGGTACATATTGGTTTAACATTAAAAAATACGGAATATTTTTCATTGGAACTGTTTTAAAACACAGAATTTATTATTTTTTTGTACAGGACCAATTTTAGATCATGTATGTCCACATTTTTCATTGGAACTGTTTTAAAACACAGAATTTATTATTTTTTTTACAGGACCAATTTTAGATCATGTAAAACAACTGTAGACATTAATGGAAGCTCTTTTTCCAGTCGATCCTCTCAGCATTCGTTCACTTATGGTTTTACTCCTTACTTTTGTCTCTCTGTTTATTCCAGTTTTCTCAATTCCTTCTTTAAACTGTTTATCCGATTCTAAGGTTTAGTGTTTTACTACGTTTACGTGTTTTCTTAATTGTTTGTAACCCATTGTACAAGTGTCTGTAAAAAATTAATTAATAATACTTTTGTTAATTAACCAAAGAACTTAAATAACTTTTAATTTACAACAATGATGGAAAAATACATTATTATGTATTTTTACCCTATTATGATGGGTGTAACTATAAAAAGTAATGATGAATGCATGTAATATCACAATCGTTTTGCAGATTTGATAGTTTTAATTATTGAACCTCTTCTTCTTCTAACAATCAATGATTCGGTTTCCGCCTGTTCCGACTCACAACAGCGACAAACTATTGAATTATTGCCATCTTTTTCCTGGCCTCCCAATATCTCTTCTCCCCACGGTTTGTATCGCAAAACACAGAAGGGGATCCTTCCCTCAGGCATTGTGCCTGAGGGAAGGATGGAAGGAGCACGTAGGGATTATCCCTACGTGCTCCCTCCATCGATTTCGATACTCTGCAATCTTCCCATTCAGGTTATGAACATCCAGTTCTGTTCTTATGTCCTCATTTCTTAGTTGGTCCCTACAACTGCAACCCTTCGGAATCGCATCTTTGCCACCTGTACTCTACTCTCCTGTGGTCTAGTACTAATCCACGACTATTATTGAACCTATTCGAGTTAATTCTATTCGAATAATTATTCTTATTCTTGCTCCTAGTAGTCTAGCTCTAAACCAAAAATAAAGTAGAGGGTACCGATGTTCGGCGATTTGTTAAGAGTAGGCCATTGTTCATGAGTGAGATGACAGAAATTAGGTGGTCAATTGTAATTATTTATTTACGACATTATTTTGTCGTTAATTGAGTACAATTTTAAGGCCCGGAAGCTTTGACAAACACGTTCAGTACCAAAACGAATTTAAGTCAAATTTACTTAACAGGATTAGATAGCAATAACAGACGCAATAACTAATAACTTGAATACAGTTTTAAATTTCTAGCTCTAGTAAATTTACATATGTGAAACACGAAACTTCACTTTCTTTTAAATAATAGAACAGTTGTATACGTTACATAGTTTTAAATGAAACGTGAACCAACTGAAATATGTACTATTAACTTAATACAGGCTATTTCGCGAAACATAAATGTGAATATCGTTTTGACTATGTTATGCTTAGTTTAATTTGAGAATTTTATAAGATGTTTTCCATTTTGTAAAGAGAAAGGTAAGGGGGTATAGCCAGGGGAAGCGGACAGTAGGCCTTTATTGTTTGCAGCTCTTCCTCAAAACCGAAACAACCCTCATGCCTTCTACTCAGTCATGTCTTCCATTTGCATCCTTATTTGAACATTCAGGATAAGTCATGGGTTTCTTTCTCACTCACTATCACTCTCTTTTTCATTCTAAGGTTTTCTTTCTTTTTTCTCTCCTTCCTTTTTTGTAAATTGAGTTGCGACGAAGAAAACTAACCTGCTTGGAGACTTGTCGTCTACGTCTGACTGTTCTAGTACGACAATTTCCCTAGACGTATTTTCTTCATCTACTTTCTCCATACATTCATTGTAATTGCTTCATTCTACACAGCAATGCATTCTACATTTTAATTTATTTATTTTCTCTTATCAAGTCGAGGTTCTTGAGTACAATTTGATTTCTTCGTTTTATTGTGTGTTCTTGAAACGAAATTAAACCACGATCTTAGCTGAAAGTTGAAATATGAATGAATCAGTCTGATTAGTTGAATTAGTGGCTTATCATGGTTGAAAATCCTTATTTCTGATTGGTTCTGACGTCAAATTCCACACCACGCACCTATATAAATATAATGGCGTGTTCGAATTTTTCTGGTTGTGTGTCTCTGTCAGTCAGTGGCAGTTCGTGCCTTCAAAAATAGGCAAAGAGTTGCAAAAAGTCGAGAAAACTAGTGTACTAATAAGTATCCGCGAGACTCCCGAGAGTAAAATAATGTAAAATAAACATATACACAATGTATATGTGTGTATGTTACATACTGTGTGTATTGCACACTGGCTCGGACACAATACATGTTACCATTTATATTCAGATACATATATTAGGTACTTATTTTTTATATATTAAAAATATACTCTTCTGACTTTTAGACTTGTAAACTCATAAAATGGTTGTTTTTTTATAGTATCCATTAACAGTTCTTTTTGAATTGAATTATTGGCTAACGATAAAAATAGTATAGTACTTGGCGTATAGTAATTTTTTAATATGTTTTTAAAAGCTTCTTTCAACGGAAAATTTATAGATGGAATCGTTAAAACAAGCGAATATAATTTTCAGGTTTCGGTAAATATGTCCTTGTTTTCATGAAGTTCTTAAAAAACCTCTAGCATTATTTTAGTTCGGCAACGTTCATCAGCATAAATCAGGCTTAGTTCGTTACGAAGGAGCTGTATTTTTGTAAATATAATTGGATAATGGATTGTAAATTTTGCGAAGCTTCAGAGGGAAAATATGATTTATATTGTTCAAATTTTTAGTATCGACAAGGCAAAGAAATTTAATTTTTTCACAGTCCTGAAATCTAGTATCTATTTCTATTAAAACATGGTCTAAAATTTCAAAAATTGCACTCGGTATTTTATTTAATTTGATCTTGGTCAAAATTAGCCTCATTCCTTTTCACGATCGTTTCCACGTTGAATTATATCAGTTCAGCTATTTTACGAAAAATAAAGTGTTAAAAAACTGATCCGTTCTTCATCATATTAATATTTTGCAAATTTTTTAAGGTATTTGTAAAGGATGTATAAAATGTCAGTGCAACAAAGAATTTACTAAAAACTAAACTTGTCAAATTAAAAAAACGGCACTTGTCATGCCGCGCTGACACCGCAAATACAAAACAACTAACGTACACGCACATAGAAATGCAGATGCAGTAGGCTCGTCAACCCGCGTAAATCTCTTCACTATTAGCGGTCGGGTGGAGAAAGATAGGTGTGCGGATTTGCGCTGATGTCCCTGTTGTCATGGCAACCCGCTCACAATGAAAGTGAAGCGGTGCCCACCCGTCTAACTCTTCTTTTGGGCATTTATTATATATTATTTTAAGTACATTACAAGGGCTTAGAAACGCTCAAAGCAGATACAATATTTTTTTACTTTTTTACGCGATGCTTCTTCATTTATTGTAAAACAAAAAATAACACTAATAATAAATTATACTTATTTTGTGAGGGCCTTTAGTTATGAGGGCCTGAAAATGTGTATTTTTGGTGGACACTCGATTTCTTGATTTCAATGACTTGAAAACAGTATACTTTCTTTCCCTATATTTATACAGGGCAAGAAAAGGTAAAATTAGTTGTGAAAGTTATTATAATAGTCTGAGTAGGCCTACTATAAAGTTAAACAGACTGGCGTAATAAAGTAACAAAGTGCTCGGTCATAAGTGACCGCTTTGTAGAACCCGTAACGTGCAATCATTTACTTACTTACTTACTTAAGCGAGGTCTCTTACAGCATCATCAGGCCGTTTCTCGCATCTCAACCTCCATTTGCCCCTATCCAGTGCATCTTCAGGAGCCAGTTGCCTCAAATTCATGGCGTTTTGAATGTCTTGCTCCCATTTTCTAGGAGGGCGCCCCCTTTTTCTCCTTTCTTGAGGTGTCCATTCCATTATGAACTTGGGCCATCTAGCTTCTGACATTCTTTTTACATGTCCATACCATAACAGTTGGCGACTTTCTATTGCTTCAACAACTGACTCCTGTTGATTCATTCTTCTTCTTATTTCTTCATTTCTTATGTGCCCTATCCTAGATACCCTGCAGCTGCGTCTCAGGAAGTCCATTCCCACTGCATTCAGTCTATCTTTATTTCTTTTTGTTAACTCCCATGCTTCTGCGCCATACATCAGAACACTTCTAAGGATGGCATCGTTCATCATTCTTTTAGTCCTTAGACTGAGAGTTTCTGACCAAAGCAGTGGGTTAAGTTGACTAATGACTTTTCTGGCATTTGTGATAAGCTCTGTAATTTCTTGCTCACTATTTCCTTTTCTTGAAAGAACTACTCCCAGGTATTTCACTTCCTCACATCCTGTAATTATTTTATTATCGACAACCAGATCTTTCACGTCTTTTCCAGCTACCGCGTCTCCTCCAGCTACCAAATATTTGGTTTTGTCATAATTTATTTTCAAACCCCATTTTTCAAAGGTTTCTGTCAACTTTCTCATCAGATACTGGATGTCAAACTCATCTCCTGCTATAACAACCTGATCATCTGCAAACAGAAGTGTGTGGAGAAATCGTTCTTCAATTTTTATCCCCATCCTAGAGCATTTATTTTGCCACTCTTTTAATACTTCATTAATATATATCTTGAAGAGAGTTGGGGACATACAGCAACCTTGTCTGAGGCCCTTAGTTATAGGGAAACATTCCGAAACCATATTTTTACTTTTTATAACACTTTTTTGGTTGGTGTAAAGATCTTTAATGGCACATATGTACTTATAATGCACATATTTGTCCAGTACATGAAATAGTCGTTCTACTGGGACACTATCACTTATGCTTTCTCTAGATCAACCAACACCATGTGTGTCTCCATGTATCGTGAGACTCTCTTTTCTACGAGTTGCTTGAGAGAGAAAATATTGTCCAAACAAGATCTGCCTCCAGTGAACCCACTTTGTTCTTCCCCAATTTTTATGTCATTCATCAATCATTTATAATCATATGTCATAATTTATGCAATCATTTAAAGAAAGAATAATTTGAACACATCACTTTAAACCAAGTTACACGAGAAAGAAAGAATTTTTGTACGTTGAACCACTATCAGAAAATGTACCTAAATATAAAATGTTGATGTTAACGGAGATGTAAGAACACACAATCCTTCTTGCAGTGGTCCACATAGTGAAGCTACGAATAAAAATTATGGAAGGTTAATTGTTTTAGAAAATATAAATGATCGACTTAACTACCCAAAATAGTGATTTAGCGGTGAAAAAGGCAAGTAGGCGGAATTTTATTCTGCTACAAGATTGTTTCATAACAATTTAATGGGACAAAACGCCAATGATTTTATAGTCTACGTTATTTTAAACTTCGTTAATTTTTATAAAATAAATAAATAATAATTTCTATTACCTTGCCATAAACATAAACACGTTGTTGTAAAGTGAAAAAATACTTTTAAGCGTTGGTGTAAAGGTCGACATACTTACAATAAAATCACAAAACGAACAACCCGATATAGTATATTTATCGGTGGTATTCATAGGCTATAGATTGACTGATGAATTGAAAACTGAATGGGAAGTTTAGGAAATTTTGTGATAATACGCATTTGAATCACTTTCATCGATTTTAACAATTTATAGCACCACAAACATCCTGTCACTTTGACCTCTATTTTCAGAAAACAAATAAGTCTAACTTAAGTTGTTGTTTAGATCATCAGCCGAAAGATTAGTTTGAACCTCTAGAGACTTAACTAAGTAAAACTTGTAGTGAGGTGGTTTACAATTGCCTTCTTCACTGATTGGAACAAAATGCTCGTCAGCATGTCAGGCCCACTGAAAAGCATCTACTTTCCACCCTGGAAATGACACCTTCACTTCATTCACCACAGCGTCTGATTGTATAATGAAATTCATTACTCTCAGAGGAGATAACTCTGACTAGTGTCTTTTACACTTCTACCTCTTCTGTTCTTAAACGCTTCAGTTATATAATTGGTTGACCATACGATAAGAAACATAACTATTTTTGTAGCCCTGGAACTAGCAGATCGAGTGCAAATAAACTCTCCACTTGCCTGTTATGGGCGTAACTTAAGTTGATGAAAATTATTTATCATCTTTGGCAACTTATGAAAAAATTGTATGATAAAATATTGTAATCTTTATTGTATGGAAAATCCATATTCTCCGGAATTTTTGGATAATTTCTTTTGAGAGCAGCGAAAATTAATGATAGATTAATAATCAATATACTATTATTTTGTTGTAGGTTTCATAATATCTCTAAACTCCAATGAGTATGGAAGCTCTAATAAGGTTTTGTCAGTGGTTGCTGAAATGAATTTACGGCTGAGATTTGAACTGTAGGCCTACTGATGCAAGCTGTTATTGTTAACTGGTATTTTTATGATATAATTCCGTAACAGCAGAATGTCTAACCAATATGAAGTGCCGACTGGAAAATGAATTGCTTAATTTCTTCTATGGTTAGTGAAGTTTCAAATTGTAGTACTGATTTGGTTACATTAAATATATTTTGTTCTGTTTGTTGGTGTTTCATTAAAAAATAATGGTTCATTTTTTGATTAAATTTTAATCAAACAAAACATGTTGCTCAACTTGCGCACAATCAGTTACTCAATTACGAAATGTTCAACAGCCTGATGGTCAGCCATTCATTGATGTCTGATATTATAACATTGACGTTGATGTCATATATTAACAAAAATGACTTTTAACAGATTATAATGACTGACAACTGATCGGTACTGCAATCAACAAACAAAAAATTGAATTTGAAAATTAATTAACGAAAACACATTTAAAAGCTCATTATAGATAAGTGCAAAAATGCGTGAAATAACTATTGATGCTAAACTAAGCACTATAATAAAACATTTCTTGAAATAAAAGATGTAGATTTCTTAATTTCCTATAATTTTGATTAAATATATTTTTTGTCGTTAAATGCATACTAAGACCGCATTCATAAAATGTTCGTTTATTACCAATTTTGAAGAAAAACATACCGAAAATCGCTAATTGATGCTAACCGAAGCATTATAGAAACAAATATTTGAAAATAAAAGTTGTAGAATTTATAATTTTCTACTACTTTATATACTTTTATCGTGAAATGCACATATTAAGGACTTAATCTTAAAACAAAAACATTTTTTAGCTGGAGAGTACAGTTCCTAAGAATGGCAGCAGGCACGAAGCTTACCATATCTTGTAGATCATGAAAAATTTAGTTAGGCGACTTTTAAAAAAAATTGTAGGAGCTGTTTTTTAGAAAATAGCAGAAAGTGTAAACTCTCAGGAATAAGCTACTACTTTTAGTTAATTGATTTTGATAAAAATGTTCTTGTCGGATTCCCTAGTACCTTACTTAAGTTTTAAGTTTCAACTTCATACAACATTCTGTTCTTGAGATATTTTGTTTACTTACACAGACCAATCGGTAAAAACGTATTTTTGGGGTTCAGGGGGCATAAAAAGGTGAATTTCCAGTGAAAACTCGATTTTATCCATGAAACTCGATCAACATGAAAACAATACTTTCCCTCCACATATAATCATGCAGGGCAAGAGAAAGAAAAACTTGTAATTCGTGGAATAAATTATATAGATTTCTAATAAAATTATTTGATGTGTTATTACGACAGGATTTCTGTTGTCCAGCGAATGTAACGTGTCCTAAGTTCTTAAATTATTGTACTAAAAAGTTTATTACAAAAAAGTCTAAATCTGTTGAAATAATTTAGTACAATGAATTTATTTGTAAAAAACTGTTCTAGCATTAAAAAACAAATTACTTTAGTTGTGTGAAAGTGTGGGTTTGTCGTTAGGGATGTTTTATTATATAAATATATATCAGCAGGGCACGTAATAAAGTTTTACTTTATGATTCGTGTTAAAAGGTGGCATTTGTGAAGATTTATAATATGTGAGACGAAGTAAACTGTGCGTGCGGTAACTAGCTTTATCTTTTGTTACCAGAACAGTAAAAAAATGCACAACTCAGTACTTTAGTTCTTATCACAGATTACAGCTACCGTACCCATTAATGTTCTATATTTTTTTCTATGTAATTCTCTAATATAAGATTACATTAATATACATACTGAAATTTTTCTCTTAAATTGCACACCTTACAACCCTTGATGTAACTAACCTTTATATTGGTTTTGTAAACTGAACATAAATCGTTGCTGAATTAAAAGCACCGACTGCAGTTTGCTGGTGGGAGCTTGTTGGCGTGCTTTAACTGTTTTTAAAAAAGTGTAAAGGTTGCTCTAATGTTGGTGATTTAATATTGTACTACCATCATAACATTTTCACTGCTCTTTACTGACATTTTATTTCCCCTAACTACCTGTTCTGGATAAATGTTCAATAATCTATTTATCTTTGTTTTCTTTATGATTTACTATGTTTAATATTTTTTCGTAAAAATACCCTTTGTTTAATACAGCATATTTGTGTACTGAATCTTTTGATGTTTAAAAATAACAGATCAAACCGATTCAAATTATAGTGATCGCTGATTTTATAGTTAAATATTTTAATATTTATACTGTTGTTTGTATAGGTCATCAGACGAAAGGCTGGTTTGAACCTGTAGAGGTTTTACTAAGTAAAACGAGGAGTGAGGTGATTTAAAATTGCCTTCATCACTGAGTGGAAAAGTATGCTTATCAGCATGCCGGGCCCTCTGAAAAACACATATTTTCCACTATGCAAATGACACCTTAACTTTATTCACCACAGGGTCTGGCTGTATAACGTAATTCATTACTTTCAGAGGAGATAACTCTGATTAGTGTCTTTTACACTTCTACTTCTTCTGTTCGTAAATAATTCAGTTATTTAATTGACTGACCATGTGATAAGAAACAGAACTATTTATTTTAGCCCTGCAACGAACAGATTGAGTGTAAATAATTTGACACTCCACCTGTCTGTTATGGGCAGAATTTATACTGTACTACTTATTGCTAAAGTCCGTTTCGGGATCGCATGATTTTAAATATATTTTTTTGTAAATTTCGCCACAGAGTTTAAGAATGAACGATAATTCATTTATTTTAGAAAACAAATTAAATTTTAAAGATACATATTTCAATTTTTCCGGTTTAGATACAGTGATATTGGAACATCTAAAATTACTTCTGTTAAAAAATTATTATTTAAAATTTGGTAAAATTTCAAACAAGTTTTGTGTTAGTTGGTATCAAATTGTTGAATTATTAACTGAAGTTAGATCATTATGAACTTTGTCAACTTAAACTCAGAAGAGATTGAGTGCGTACTCAAGTCTCCCCCCCTCCTAAAGTATTGATTTACCTAAGATTAATTAAAAATTTTAATTTATAGTTTTTTAGAGGCATCACGTATCAGTCTATAATTACCCATTTATTTTATGAAATAAAAAAATTCTTTATCCATAATTAAATTCTTAATAAATTTTTCCTAGTTTATATTAAAAATCGCAACTACCGCTTGGCAATCCGCAACTACATCAGGAAGAACCAGTAATAAAAATTCTGAATACATTATAAAATATAAAAATATAAATACATTTTTTGTGATATAATATAATAATACTCTTGGACACTAACTTAGTGTATTAATATCACAATTAAGTTAAAAAATTTTAATATTTTGTAGACAGAGCTTTTTTATCTTTATTGTTTCTTTATTCATGTCTTTAATCTTATATGTAGCATACTTATATCAATGTATACTTTCATAACATCTATATGTAATTTTTACTTCCTGTTTTACTTGGTACGGGAAAGCGACTTCCTTTAACGTATTCCTTAAATTTACAAAATTTTAAATTTATATGGTCAAAGTATAGTGAATTAAGTTTTGTTAATTCAGGAGACACTTAAGAAATGAAGGTATAGAAACTATCAACATGAAAGGCTTCAAGAATTTTGAAGCCTAAAATTTGAATAATCGTCGTCGTCGTCTTCCTTCAAGGATTAGGCACATTGCCTGTTCCGACTGCAAACTCCTTTATTAATCAATTCCATCTCTTACGAGGCCTGCCCACACTTCTCTTTCCTACTGGCTGATAGGAGATGACTGCCCTGGGAATTCTTCCATCCTCCATGCGCTCCACATGATCCTTCCAGTTTTGTTTGGTTTCCTCGATTTCCTGCCATATGGAGGGTATGTTGAGCTCTTTTCTGATCTCAGTATTATGGATTCTGTCTTCCCTAGTACAGCCCTTCACTGCTCTTAGGAATCGCATTTCAGCAGCCTGTAACCTGCTCCATTCCTTCTTTTTATGCACCCAGGTTTCAGAACCATATAAAAGAGTGGGGATAGCCATAACTTTATAGAATTTCATTTTCGTTTCCCTCCTGGCTTTGTTCCTCAAGGTCCTGTTGATTGTTCCACTGATAGCTTGAAATCTATTTATTTTCATGCTCAAGTCCTGATCCATTTCATATGGGATATCACACCCCAAATACTTGAAATGTGATACTTGTTCCAGGACTTTGTTATCAAGAACTATCTTAGACCGAATTGGATCTTTTCCCACAAAAGCCATCACCTTCGTTTTACTGAATGAGATCTTCATGTTATATTCAGCACTGAGAAGATTCAATTGGTGTAATGCTTTCTGGAGATTATCTTCTGTTTCCTGCAGTATCACCTGATCGTCAGCAAACCACAACGAGCTGATGGAGACTTCCGGGGCTATCCAAATGCCTGGGTGGACTTGTTGCTTCCATCTTCTACAGAGATCATCAGCATAAATATTAAATAAAGTTGGTGAGAGCGGGCAGCCCTGCCTCAAACCAACATTTGTACGAACCTCCTCTGTGAGAGAGCCTGAACAGTTCAAGATGACAGCTGTTCCATGATACAAACTCTCTATAACTTCCACCAAGTGTATTGGAAAGCCTCTTTTGACCAATCCATCAAACAGGATATGTCTATCAACTTTATCAAACGCTTTTTCGTAGTCTACAAATGCAAGGTGTGTCTCCAAATTGAATTCAACTCGTTTTGAAATTATCTGCTTTAAAGAAAAAACATCGTCAATGCAAGACCTGCCCTTTCTAAAGCCGGCTTGTTCTTCTAATAATAACACATCCGAGATTTTTCTGAGTCTATTGTTCAGGATTTTACTGTATAATTTATACACATTACTCAACAAACTAACTCCTCTGTAATTATTTATATCTTTTCTGTTACCCTTCTTAAACAGCGAGATTACTATGGCTTTTTTCCAATCTTTAGGAATGTATCGCGAAGTCCAACACATGTTCATCAAGTGAAGCAGGCAAAATTTGAGTAGTGTACCACCATATGTCAATAGTTCTGAATTTATATGATCTAATCCTGTTGCCTTCCTATTTTTGGTTTGTTTTAATGCCTCTTCCAATTCCTTAATAGCTATTTGATCAACACCATGTTTTGCTTCTGGATGATGAGCTTCTTCCATGAATGGTAAATCGCTTTTGTACCACAATCTTAGTGCTCAATCCATTCTTGTTTTTCTATATTGTCTATTTTAGCCATCTCCATCTCATCATTATTGAGGTGTTTCATCAACTTATAGGCAACCTCTTGCCTTCCATGTAGATCATCTTCAATTCCTGCAATGAACCTATCCCATGCATCCTCATGAGCTTTCCTAACAATGGCGATTTTCGTTTAAAAACATTACGTTTTCTCCTGTAATTTTCCTTTGCCTGATCTGTAGGTGATTTCAATGATTGTTTGTAGGCAATCTTCTTATCCTTAATAGCTCCAGCAATCTCTTCGTTCCAAATTTTCAAACCTTTATGTTTTGTTACAAGTTTTTTCGTCCCCAGCGTTTCATAGGCTACTTCTCTTAAAGTATCTTTTAAGTTGATCCACTCTCCCTCCACTGTCGGTGCTGTGGGCCTCATAGAAAGTTTCTGTGTTAATCTTGTCTGATATAGGGTCCTGACACTCTCAGTCTGCAGGAGGTAGACTTTATAAACTTCATTTCCTTCATTTCTTGTGACTTTTTTATTTTTCCTCCATTTGGTCCATAACTGTATTTTTGAAACAACTAGGTAGTGATCACTTGAAATATCGCTTCCCCTATATACTCTGGTATCTCGGACTTGGCTTGCAGTTTTCTTATTCACAATAACATAGTCAATTAATGACTTGTATCCTCTTGCTGCCCAAGTGTATTTGTGGATGTCTTTTTTTCTGAAAAAGGTATTTGTGATTCTCAGATCATTGAATGTACAAAAATCACGTAACTGTCTACCATTCTCGTTCAAGTGACATTCTCCATATGCTCCAACCACTTGTGGGATCGGTTGATTACCAACACGTGCATTTAAATCTCCAGAGACAATGACATAATCTGATTTCTTACATGATGTCAGTTGCTTCTGCAATATCTCGTAAAATTCAATAGTCTCTTCTTTTCTCCCTTCTTCTGGAGCATATACACCTATCAGTGTCAGAAAACCTCTATCTAATTTAATCCGAACTGTCAAAATTCTTTCATTAACCCATGTATAGCTTTCTATTTTATTTTTCCATACCCGATTGACCAAAACCATCACTCCAGCACATGCTCTTCTGCTCTGTTCTACACCACTCCATAATTCCACATAATCTCCCCAATCCTTGGTGCCCTTCAATTTTTTCTTTGTCTCTGTGATTACTGCTAGGTCTACTTTATTCTGTTTTAGCTGTTTTATTCTGTTTTTGAATATTCGTACTGAATAATTTTGATGGAGTTCGTTTAGATGATTGTGAAACTTGGTAAATAGTCGAGTACACATACATTTTTGAGTATATTTTTCCAAAAGGCATCTTTAGGTCATGATAAAATGTTGAGTTTGACTCATAAAATGGAGATACAGTTGTGAGCTTCAGAGATTTAATAAAAAATTCTATTTAATTATTTTCTGCGTTTAGTTTTCATTTAGAGGAAAAATTAAGCTGTATTATCTATTATCTTACATAAATTTGTGAATCATACTCGAAAAATACAAAATTAATTCTTTAAACTGGTTTTTATTTTGTTTAAAGTAACATCAGTCGCTAAGATTATTACCAACTTACTCGATTTGGAACAATTTGGTTTCGAAAATAACTTTTCGGGATTGTTTCATTCAGATGGTCAAGAGTAAGAATTTTAAAAATTTCGACACATAGTTGAAGAATGAACGGTACTATTCATTTATTTTAGATAACAAATTGCAAAGGTACATATTATATCAGTTTTCCTTTTTTTTGACAGGGATTATTTGCATGGTAAAGAGTTTGCACTTTTAAAAACTGTTAGACCCTGATTATTACTATATAAAAGTTAATACTCCCATTTATTTATTGATTGCTAACTCATGAACTTAAATTACAGTATTTGTTTGGTAGTCATTCAATTTGTGTTAGCTTTAGAGTCCTTATTTTACATTAATGATCCCTTAACGATAATCGTTACAGATATGATTATTTATGTAAGGTTTCCAATTTCTTATAATGTAATCGATTATTCTGTGTAATTTTCACCCAGTTAATTAAATTTTGCAGGTTTCTTTTGATTTTTCCTCTAAATGTGATTAAGTACAGCAATTAGCTTCTATATTAAGAATTATCATAACTGAAATACTCGTTGTTTTCTGATCACCATTCGAATTGAGATACACAAATGAGGTTTTCATGACAAACGATAACGTATGAGACAGTTTTTATGAATTTATGATTGAGATCCAAATTATATTTGTATATTATAAAGTGGGATTAAAATATGCGACTTTTTTGAAAGACGGATACATAAAATATATTTTATGGAGTATAGAGAACAATAAAACTTATATTATATTGCGTGTGCTACACGGAACAGAAAACTGATGATATTGAATTTAAATGTTAGATCTATTCATTGCAAATAGCATTTTTGTTTTTGGTTACCGAATTTTAATAAAGTTTTTATTGGTGGGTTGGTTGTTTTTGACGCGTATTGTTGTATTCGCAGCTTGGTAAACTGAAGAATATTGCAAAATGTGGGAGAAATGATAATAGGGGTTCTCTTTTGGAAGGGAAACGGAGAACTGAACCACAACTCGCTATTACTAGGCGGAGGTCTGTAAGTACGAGTTATTGTGGTCCGTAGCCCCCAAGCCACATGCCTCGTAACCTCCTCGTCCATCTTAACTTATTGTCTTTTATTTGCAGCTGTAGAATTCCACTATTCTGCTCTTCATTAAAAGTTTCAACGACTGGAGATATTTAATTACCTTTAAATAATAATGCACGAAACAACTTTTCTTAATATAATATTAGATTCATTAATTTATTTCAATTGGTATAAAATAAATTTATATAGTAATTTCATTAGTTTCCAATATTTTGTTAACATTCTGAAATAACTTTCTGATGCTTTTATTATTCTACATACTTTTTAGATTTTAATTAGTTTCAACTTTTTTTACTCGATGCTACATACTTATAAGGCTATTAAATAACGAGATTAACGTTGTAAAAAATTTAATTTTTATTTTATACATAATCACTTATTGTCACCTTCAATATACACTCCTCGATCCCTACAACGCTCCATGCAAATTTTCCATTGCTGGAAACAATGCTGGAAGTCATCTTCTGCTTGCTCTTTCAGGACACGTGCCGCTCAAAAATGTTTAAAATGAAACTCGCAAAATGTGTGTATTGACACTGTACGCAATTGAAAATGACCCAAATTTTTTGGAAACGATAATAACATGTGATGAAACGTGGGTTTTTACTTATGATCCGCAAACGAAGCGCCAATCCATGTACTGGAAGAGCCGAACTTCACCGAGAGCCAAAAAAGCTCGAATGAGCAAGTCAAAATTTAAAGCAATGATGATTGTTTTTTTTATATTCATGGTATTGTGTACCTTCTCTGGGTTCCTGAAGGTCAAACAATTAATCAATATTACTACCTTGAGGTACTTTCTAAACTACGTCAAAGAGTAAGGAAAAAACGCCCCGAAATGTGGAAGGACAAATCATGGATTCTCCACCAAGACAATGCGCCAGCTCATTCCGCGTTATCTGTCAAGAGGTTCGTAGCCAAGTACAGCATCACAGTGTTAGAACATCCACCTTATTCACCAGATCTTGCACCATGTGACTTCTACCTGTTCCCTAAGGTGAAATCTGCATTAAGAGGGAGATTTGAGTCTGTGGAAGCTGTAAAAGAGAAAGCGGCACGTGTCCTGAAGGAGCTGACAGAAGATGACTTCCAGTACTGTTTCCAACAATGGAAAATTCGCATGGAGCGTTGTAGGGATAGGGAAGGAGTGTATATTGAAGGTGATAATAAGTGATTATGTATAAAATTAAAATTAAATTTTTTACAACGTCAGTCTCGTTGTTTAATAAGCACACCACATAGGTATATTTAATTATATATTAAATAGGTAATGTAGATTTTCTTTTTGTCAAATTGACCAAGTTTAAAACAAATAGTGGGGGATTATCTACCTAAAAAAGTTATTCAGTAATAGTTCCACCATTTATAAATCAGTTAATTAATTTTGCCGCTATATTAATTTAAATTGCTTCTGTATAATAAAATACAATAAGTCTGATGACGAATATTTGTAAGCAAATGACATAAATGACTTGAAGAAGCAAATCATCCATTAGAAGTGTAACTTCAGATAATAAAGCAATAGAAATAATTAGGTTATTTTAGCTTAAATGTTTTTCAGGTAACTATTTAAACTATTTTAATTAAAGTTTATGTATCTTAGAAGGTCTCTGTTCCGACCTCTCTTTAGTCATCGGGAGATTGTCCAGAAGTAATAACTACGGTTTTAAAAAATATTTTTCTATTTCATTTTTAAAACAAAATGATATTGTACATCTTTATGATATACAATAATAATAATGACTTTATGCAATTACTTCTGTTGACAACTCAACATAAAACAGATGTTAAAACATAAATGCCCCATCACCTTATTGCCGAATTCTATACATTGTCTATCACAGTGCGGGTATGTTATTTATTTTAATAATTAATCTCTTAACAAATGAGAAGATATACTAAAGTATCATATTATTGAATAAATTTTGAGTTAGTGAAATATTTCTTTTAGTTTTTTTATGTTGCTTGAAACTGTGACCGACACAATTATACAACTGACGTTTCTGAACTGCAATAGTTGTTTTGGTAACGCTGGTATCGTACACATGAGCAGTTAAAACATTTCTGATAAAACGTGATTATGCATTATGTTATAAATATTTGAATTATAATTGTTTGATGAATAACTTGCTAACGAACATTTTTTAGAACTTTTTAAATTCTCTATTCCAAAGTCCTTTTAGATGCCTCTGTTAATTTTCAGGTGGATGTTGTGTAGAGTACTTGAATGTGTGGGTTTTGGTGGCCACAAACTTTGTGTGGAAACGCTTGAAATGGTTGATTGAACAAAAGGTGTACGTAAGTCATTGTGTAAACCGTTATTTACGGAGAGGAGAACTTGTGTTGTTAAACGTAGTGTCTTTGATTGAAACTCTTGGAAACTAAACACATAATGTTAATGAAATTTGCTGTTTATCATTAGAAAATCGGCTTTGAAGAATTTATATTCATTTATTTTTTATATACCTACATAATATACGTTTTTTCAATGTTTTAACTAAACAACTGACTATTTTACACATCAATTCCAAAAACCAACGTGAAAAAAACGATACTCTTACTATTATATTAAAAACCCACCGGGTTGGTCTAGAGGTAAAGCCGTCGCCAAAATCAGCTGTTTAACAGCTGATTTTCGGAGTCGAAGGTTCCTGGTTCAAATCGTAGTAAAGGTAGTTACTTTTATACGGATTTGAAAACTAGACAGTGGTTGCCGGTGTACTTTGATGGTTGGGGTTCAATTAACCATACTCTCTCAGGAGTGGTTGACCTGGGTCTGTACAACACTACACCTCATTTACACGCCACACACATCATCCTCATCTCATTGGGTAATGGGGTTGCTTATTGTTCTGAATTGAACAGATTGCAACGTACACATATTAGGAGTTAAAAAAAAAAATTACTCGTATATTAAAACTGGCGGGTCTCTTCTTAGCCACCCGCCACATTACAACTACTGAATTTTAGTGTCTTATCTTATCTTAATTGTTTTACTCAATTATAGTATCCTTTCTTAACGTATTGTACTCTGTAATATAAAATATTAAATTACATAAATTAAACCAGAATGAAAAATAGGTTAGTATTCAGTTATTTGTGTTCTTCACCGTACGGTAAAAAGCTACAATGCAATAAATGTGTTTGATTTATTTCGTAGTGCTAATTTTTAAGAAAAGGCTGTGGAATTTTTAAGAATGAAATATTCTGCACAAGCAGCGTATCTTTAAAAATGGTCATGATATGAATGTCACTTGCAGATAAAAACGATTGATGGCGTTGTCACAGCCGTGCGTGTCGAGTTGAAGAGGGATTAGGAGTAAGTACATGGCTCGAAGGTAGTAGACTACCCCTTGAAAAAGTTTTTTAGTTAATTTACTGTTTGTGTAAAGAATATACCATAACGAAATTCAAATATTGGGGCGTTTTACCAACTGGAAACACTAATGTGCAGTAGAAACAGTAAGTGGTGAATTACCTATTAATTAAATCATACTTGCTGTGGGTAGATTTAATAACTTTTAATTTGTCAAATATTAATGTAGAATTTTTAAAAGTGTTTTTCCCGTTTTTATCGTTCAATTACATACGAAATATCCACAAAATGTAAAAAAATATACTGGCGGAGGACTAAGAGAAAAGACCCAAACTGGCCGGCCTTTAGTGCAGTGGTTAACGTAACTGGCTGTTACGCCAAAGGGACCTGGGTTCAATTCCCGGTCAGGTATTTTTTCATTCGTATATCACTTCACATCATTATAGTATGTCCAAGCTGAATTGGCGCATCAACTCGAATAGCTGTACAAGTACAGAGTGTTTCTTAAGACCACAGACTGTTTAAACATTTTATCCTTCTTACCAAGAAAAATAAATAAACAATTCTCTCATTTTGTCACGGTATTTGTGAGTTACTTGTATTATAAAGAATGTATAAAATTACTGCATGTATAAAATTACTTTTATACATGCAGGGTAGGGACGAAGAAATGTATAATCACAACTCTATAACTACGCGCCCTAATGCAGATTGGACAAAGCATACCTACGCACAAGATAAAGCAAATGAGGCATCACCATTCAATTAAGAAAAGATTCTGGTTCAAAAATATATCTTCCTTTATCCAGTTCAACCATTTATTTATCGCCGTCGTCGTTTCCATTATTGAGCTATAGTTGAGTCTGTTCTGATCATCTCTTCCTCGATCGCACCACTCCTCTTGCACCCTTCGGTTCATAAAATCATGTATTCAAAGGTACTGTCTGTCTTTAACTTTATGACCTCCCGCAGAGAGGAGCAGAATTGGCCCGCTACTAGCCTTCTCAATAACATTTTATTATGTACTATTACTGACTATTACACTAGAATTGGTACATAAGGAAGTGTTATTGAAAAGACTAGAAGCGGGCCGATTTTGCTCCTTTCTGCGGGAGGCCATCAAGTTAAAGACAGACAGTAGTCGGTCCTGCGACACTCTAAATAATTGATCTGCCCATGGTCCTTTATATTTCGTGATGATCTCATTTAGCGGTGGAGTTCTCTTATCACCTCATTCCTGACGTGATCTTGTTTCTGGCATTCTTTAACATGTCTAAGAAACCTCATTTCTGCTGCTTGGATCTTTGACTTCTGTTTCTTGTTAAGGATCCATACATCTTTGTTTCCATACATCACTGTCGGTGCGGCCATCACTTTGTAAAACTTAATCTGTATATCCTTTCTTGATTTGCCTTTCAGGCTTCGGCGTATAGACCCAAAATATTGTATCAAACCTGGATACCTTTTGTTGCAAATCTTGATCATAATTATAGGTTATGTCACATCACAAATACCTGAAATTTCTTACACGTTCCCATATTTTATTATTGATAACGATTTTGGTTCTTATCGGCCACTTTCCGCAAAACGGCAATTCCCGATTTCTGAAGTTTGCTTTTATTTATTTATTTATTTATGATTAGTGCAATTGAAAAGTAAATGAGTCACTACAATATTGGTGAGTCTACTTCTAATAAATCTTGCTTCTTAAGTTGGTTAACCGTTAAATTAAAATTGCCTACTTCAAATTTATTCAGATTTTGTTGTCTTGGTATTGAATTATTCTTTGTATTTTTATTAGAGAATATAACTACTGGTAAATTACAATGAACTACATAACTTAATAGTAAACTAAGTTAATACATAATGTTATAAAAAACTTAAGACTTAAGCTAAACCTAACTAAAAAGGAAATATGACCAATTAAAATTAATAATTAATTCTTTGCTTAACTAAGTACAACTAACATTTACTGTCACTAATGAACCTTTTTTTTAAACAAGTCAAACCGGTTTCTACAACAAAGTTTGCACAATTTAATAACTTTGATTCACCACACAACCTGTTCATGTTCGGACTTCTTTACTTCTCACTGTTAAATTTGATAACTGACCCGATGAAGGAAACTGCTCTGTTTTATAATAATCGATCATAGAATTTTGAGAACGATAAAAATTCATAAAGAGGATCGTTAATTTCTCAAAAGAAGCAATTTACTCGACGGAACAAAATAGACTACTTAAACCTTCTAATTTATCATAGAAAATCAACAATTGGAAAAAGACTAGTGTGTAACAGTAGATAGCAAATTACACATATTTAAACTTTATAAAAAGTACTATTATGTCAATACATTATTGCCCGTTTATTTTTCACAATATTTAAATACAGTGTAATGACACAAAATTGATGCACACCTGGAGTTGTTTATTTTTGAGTCTATTGAAATGAAAATAGATATCTACAGCTGATTAAAATAAATATTTTAATAAATTATTTGATTTCAATAACAAAAGTATGGTTACTAGGCAACTGAGAAGAAGAAAATAGAATTGTAAATTATTTTAGTGGGGGACGGGAGGCCAAATCAAGAGCGTGGGTCCCTCATTCGTGCTTAACAAATAGTGATAAAAATATAATAAATAGTGAAAAGAAGGACAATTTAAAAGTTACAAAATGATTTTTTAAAAGATATGAAATTGACTTTACAAGAAACATAAACAACTTATGTAACAGGATTTGTAAAATTAAACGAAGCAAAAATTTGATTCATTAATATTGATATATGATTAATTATTTCATAATAATTTAGTTTATCTTCAAATTTGGCATCCCTTGTGGGAATAAAATAGTCTACTACAATTTGGGTAATCCCCCGTGGGAAATAAAAATAGTTTTCAACAAATTTGGCCGATTCCTTGTGGGGATACCTAGAGGATAAAATAGTTCTCTACAAATTTGGCATCCCTTGTGGGGAAGGATTCATGCAACAATTTATAGAAGAATTCATAAAAATAAATAAAATCAAAATATGTAAGAAATATATATATCAAATTCACAATTTTAAAAAAGAAAAAAAAACATGTCGGACGCTGACCATAAGAAATTGGTAGATCTGCGTGTCGTAGACTTAAAATTGGAACTTAGAAAACGAAATATACAAGATAAAGGTGTAAAAGCAATACTCATGGAACGACTACATAAGACTTTAGTTGATGAAGGCCATGATCTAGACTCATATTTATTCAAGATTGTTTCTCCTGTAGCGGAAAGGAATGTAACTCCATGTAAAGAGAAAAGGAAAGATGAAGAGGGTGAAGAGGATGAGTCGTCGGAGGATGAAGACGAGGGTCGAGCAAACGAGGACGACAAATCAAGGGGGAAGGAGCTGGACGAGACAGGATTGCCAGGACCAGTTCATGTTAACCAGGGGCAGATTTGATGCAGACATCATGTGACGCAGCGGGTATGAGTAATAATAATAATGATAGTAATAATAGTCCGAACATTATGATTACAAACATGTTTCAGCAACTTATGAGTTTGATAGCTCAACAAAAAAGTGAACTAAAAAATGAACTAGGGAACAAAATAGATAAACAAAACAATGAACTAGGGAACAAAATAGATAAACAAAAAAGTGAACTAGGGCACAAAATAGATGAACAGACACACAACATAACTCTACATAGAGAGGAGTTTTTATCTCATAGAAAGGAGTTAGCTGAGAAAATAAATGGTTTAGATTGTAGATTAGATAAACAAGAAAAAAGTATTAGAGAACTTAGAGAAGGGATCAAACAGGATAATGTAAAAATAATTGATAAACTTAGGGCAGAAATTAGGAAAGATTTAGAGGATAGAAATAAAAGTAAAGAAAAAGGAAATGCTAATTATTTTGAAAAGGATAATGATATGAGTAAAAATAGTACTGAAAATATAGGTAAAACTACTAATACTGTAGAAGACAATGAATTAATTTTTGATAATACAATAAAAAGTGTTGTAAATAATAATAATTGTACCCAGATGAAAGTAAAACGAATTTCAATTGACAACAGTAAAGATGTGGACAATAATGGTAATGAAATAATTGAGGAAATTCTAAATGAATATGAAATAAGAGCAAATGATAGGATAACATATAATAATAATGATAATAATAATAATAGCGGACAGTGTAATGAATTTAAGCCTAAAACATCTTTGAAAAATGTTGTTAAAAACAATGTAATTAATAAAGTTAATATTATTAGGAATTTCCAAACCAAAGGAATTAACAACCTTGGTAGACTTAGTGAATTGCTAATGAGTTTTGTTAAAGGTAATGTGCCTGTGATAAATATTGATGCTAGATACACTAATCATAATAAATGTAAACATTATGTATATATGTTGGTTATGTTTATTGTTAATGGTTTTATTAGTTGAGAAGCGATAAACATAATGTTTATTAGTAATGTTTGTATACTCTAATGTTTGATAGGGTTATGTTCAATTACATTGTGTTTATAGTTTATAGTTTATGTTTATAGTTTATAGTTTATTTGCATAGTAAGTATTGTAAGGTTGCTTAGTAATAATTTTAAAACATTTGGACATATTTTTCTTTAAATTTATCAAACAAATTCAAAATTTAGATTATCATAAAAATGTTTTCTTTGTTTTCAAAATTTAAAGGTGGGGATATTTGTAATGACACAAAATTGATGCACACCTGAAGTTGTTTATTTTTGAGTCTATTGAAATGAAAATAGATATCTACAGCTGATTAAAATAAATATTTTAATAAATTATTTGATTTCAATAACAAAAGTATGGTTACTAGGCAACTGAGAAGAAGAAATAGAATTGTAAATTATTTTAGTGGGGGACTGGAGGCCAAACCAAGAGAGTGGGTCCCTCATTCGTTCTTAAAAAATAGTTTTTCTGCAATGATATAATCAATTAGATTGTTTTATTCTTATTTTATGTGTATATTTTGAGAAAGTTATTTCAGATTTATTAATTGATATTACCTTAGATAGATTCATAACTTAATTGAGATTTAGTTGGTTGCTGTTTGTGTTAACAGTTCGTTTGTTATTTAGTTCAGTTTACTATTTTTATACAGTTTATAATACTGAACTATGAATATAATTTTAACAAATTTAGAGGATTAAAAAAGTTTTTTTACAACAGATTTTAAATGAAGTTGTCGAAAAAAGTTTTTAAAACAACTTCTTATTACTGTTGTTTAGGTCATCAGCCGAAAGGCTGGTTTGAATCTCTATAGGTTTTACTAAGTAAAACGAGGAGTGATGTGGTTTACAATTGCCTTCCTCACTGAGTGGTAAAGTATGCCTAGCAACATGCCGGGCTCTTTGAAAAGCATCTACTTTCCACCTTGAAAATGACACCTTCACTTCATTCACCGCAGGGACTGGCTGTAGATTGAAATTCATTACTGTCAGAGGAGATAACTCTGACTAGTGTCTTTTACACTTCTACCTCTTCTGTTCTTACATGATTCAGTCATATTACAAGCTGACCATGTGATATGAAACAGAACTATTTATTTTAGCCCTGGAACTAGAAGATCGAGTACAAGTAATTTAACACTCCACCTGCCAGTCATGGGTATATTATAACACTGAATTATTACTCATTACTGAATTCTGAACAAAAATTTGTTCGAATAGCTCACAACCTAGCCTCCCCTAATGTGGTTTTAATAATTATTTCCGTAATTATAAAATTATTTATAGAGGCCTATAAGTATCAAATGTACTATCCAAGACAGTTGGTGTATAACGTATATTTGTAATAAAAATGAAAATTAGATTCCTTAAGATGAATATACAGTATAATTAAATTTCTACAAGCCATTAATTTAATTATTCATTTACAAATTGACACCAAATTAAATCTTATGGTTTTTCAACGCGATAAATTTTGTGTACAATATCTTCTTTTACTTTCTCTTAACTTAGTTTTTTCAACAATCTTAAATTTTTGTGAAAATTAGCAGGTTATATTTAAACAAAAAAATTCTAACAGTCTCAAAGTAATAAAGAATTTTGAGAGATGAAGAAAATAAACTAGCAGTTTTCTTTTTCCTTCGTCTTCTTCTTCAGTATTTCAGTAGAAAAGAAGGGCTGCTTCTTTTATTCAAAGAAACTTCTATGCAGGGCAATAACTTGAGCTTATCCCTTGAGACACTCTTAGCTAGATGAACTGAAATAAAGCACTATATTCAACAAAGAATTCTCTGCATACCATGTGTAGCATAACTGTGAAAAGATGCTGTCTAAATAGTATATAAACCGTTAGAATAGAATTTTAAATTATAATAAAAATTTGTGGTTGTTCCTTGAGTGTGTAAATTAAACTATAAATTGAGCTTTATTTTGTCTTATTGTGAAATAAAATATGTATTGTTGAATATAATGCCAGTTATCAATATGTAAAGAGGTTGTTTCATATTTTTATACCTACTAGATCAAAAATCTGGTGTGAAACACTCACACAACTTTCTCTTGCCAATGCAAATAATTAACAATAAACCTAACATTAGTAATAAAACATTAGAAATAAACTAAAAACTAACCTCAATTAACATAACCTTATTTTAATCATGAGTGAAAGACGCAAAATGAAAATCGAACTCAATTTGGCTTAAAAAAAACGGAAAATCACTCTTTCACGCTAAACTAGGCTCTGTAGAGAAAAATGCTCTAAATAAAAGTTGTAGATCTCTTAATTTTCTATAAATTTAATTATATACACTTTTGTCGTAAAATGCATACTAAGGCCGAAATCTTAAAAAAATCAATTTTTCACACATTTTCGTGAGAAAAAACATAAAATCGCAAATTACTGCTAAACTAAGCATTTTACAAAAAAATTTTTGAAATAAAAGTTGTAGGTTTTTAAATTCTTAACAACTTTTATTATAATATAACGTTTTGCGCTAAAATGCATATTAAAGCCGCAATCTTAAAAAGAAAATGTTTTTACGTAAAAACAGCCTCACCAAGAGTTTCAGCACACATGACGCCTACCCTATCTTGTAGAGAATAAAAAGTTTAGTAAACCAGGCGATTTTTAAAAAAATCGTAGGACCAGTTTTTGAGAAAATCACAAAAAAGTGAAAAATTACACGAATAAACTACTACTTCCGGTTGACCGATTTTGATGAAAATGTTCGTGTCGGATCCGGTAGTGGTATGTAACTTAAGTTTCAAGTTCGTACGACGTTCCGTTCTTGAGATATTTTGTATACACACACACAGACACACAGACATACACACAGACCAATCGCTAAAAACATGTTTTTTGGGTTCAGGAAGTCTGAAAACGTATAGATCCGGTGAAAACTTGATTTCGAAAAATCGACATGAAAACAATACTTTCCTTCCTATATATTCATATAGGCAAGAGAAAGTAAAAAAGTTATAAGTGTTTTAAACTTACGTGAAATAAATTAATAAGGAACTTTTTGTTGCCGGTGACCCTTTCAGGAATAGGCTTCTTCTAAATACAATATATTGTGACACTTATCGCTAAGGTCCGTTTCGGGATCTAGGTTATTAAATAATTATTACACTAAAGTTTACAATTACAAATATTTATTACACTAAAAGATTACAAAATAAATAATTAACTAATTATAATGAAGTAATACAATAAATGATTTAATAATTTACTTTAAATAAATAATAAACAATAAATAACTTAGTTATTTACTTAGCACTATTTACAATCAATTTTATTGAATACACAAACATACAACACACAGAAACTGAATTCACAAAAACTGCACATTAACTTTACACAACACACACACACACACACACACACAAGCGCGTGCGCGCACACACACACACACACACACACACACACACAAAGACGGTATAACAATACCTCGGAACCGTTAACCTGAAATAACGCCCCGATAATCGCTCGTCAAAGATCAACCGAATACTACTCCGACCGCGCTCGGGGGTCTCTTTATATACTCATTTAAAAAGATCATTCCAGAAAAAGAAGAGAAACTCCATGCAAATAATAAAGTACAAAAAATAACCCTTTATAAATGAGTGCTAGAAAAATCTATTGTAAACAAGTCAACAATAGGTCTTTTGTAAATAGAAGTTGTTACTGGCCGACCCTTTCATAGATAATAGCGCAGTGTCCTTTCAAACAACTTTCATGAATAGGCATTATAGCTACCCCATTGTTACTCTTGCCCTATTGTCACTTATTGTTACTGTTTCACTCTATTATCCTCTCTTTACTATTTCCATGAATGAAATTCTAGAAATTACGCGAACCATGTCTTTTCGATATTGTCACAATATAATTATAGGGGAGAGCGGGGCAAGTTGATACGGGGGCATGTTGATACAATGTAATTTTTCACGTGTCTGCTGGCCGCAGCACCTCTGAATCTATACACACCTCTCCCTAGGTTCTATGCCATGTGTTCATGTAGTTTGAGTGCTGTGCTGTTTGCAGGAAGGTCACATTTTTTACTTTTGTGTTTATAATGTGGAAAGTAATATTTTTCATCGCCGTTTGACTGTCTCTAATAAAAGCTATATTTGGATTCACAGTAAGTTCATTTGCTTATAGTATTTAATAAACTTTCGTCTTTAAGATTATCTATTCATTTAAACTATTGGAAGTTTTATTAATGTAAATTGTCGATCTAATCGCTATGGCGACACGAGGGGCAAGTTGATACAGAACAAAAGGGGCATGTTGATACAGTGTATCAACTTACCCCATTTTTGTAAAACATTACGTTTTATTTCATTTTAGGCTCGTCATGGTCCGTACATACACAAGAAAAACAAACAGGGGAAATGCACCACAGGAAGCATTCGAAAATGCTGCTACAGAGGTTGCGAAAGGCGTGTCACTCAGAAATGCTGCTAAAATGTTTAAAGTAGATTTTAACACACTGAGAAGATACATAAAGAAGCCCTCTGATTCTCGGACAGTAGGATATGTTAAGCCGAGGCTCGGTTTTACATTAGAGCAAGAAGAAAAGTTAACTTCTTATATTTTACATTGTTCCGATATTTATTATGGTTTATCGCCTAAAAATATTCGTGTCTTGGCTTACGAATATGCAGTTGCAAATAATGTAACTTTTCCTGAAAACTGGAATGTCAGCAGTATGGCTTCTAAGGATTGGTTCACCGGTTTCATGCACCGTCATCCCACTTTGTCACTGAGAGAAGCTGAAGCAACTAGTTTACCGCGAACATCAAGTTTCAATAAACATAGTGTAGGAATATTTTCCACTAATTTGAAATCCGTGGTAAGTCGTTTTGAAATAAAGTGTCACAATATTTGGAACGTCGACGAAACAGGCGTAACCACAGTACATCGACCAAATAAAGTGGTTGCTTTAAGAGGAAAAAAACAAGTTGGCAGAGTAACATCTGCGGAAAGGGGAGAAACTGTTACAGTAGTTTTCGCAGGGAATGCTGTTGGAAACACTATTCCACCTCTCCTAATTTTTCCTAGGGTGTTCTTTAAAGACCATTTCACTGTAAATGGACCTCCAGGTTGTATTGGAGCAGCTCATCCATCAGGATGGGTAACAGCAGCTCTGGTTTTACAATACATGAAACATTTTGTCTTTCATGTTCGCTGTACGAAAGAGGATCCTTGTCTTCTGTTGCTAGACAATCATGTATCTCATTTGTCAATTTCGGTCATTGACTTTTGTAAAGAGAACGGTGTGGTATTATTATCTTTTCCACCTCACACTACAAACCGACTCCAGCCTTTAGACAAATCTGTTTATGGGCCATTTAAAAAACTATTTTGTGCAGCTGCTGACAACTGGATGACGATGAACCCAGGAAAGACAATGACGATTTACGATCTACCTGGATTAGTAAAGGATTCTCTTCCGAAGGCAGCCACACCATCAAATCTAACCGCAGGCTTCAGTTCAACAGGGATTTGGCCATTAAATGAAAATATATTTACCGACGAAGATTTTCTTTGTTCAGCCGTTACCGACAGAGAAAATTCAAAAGGGGGGAATAATGGAAATGATGTGTTGTCAACACCAACAAAAGAGTGTTCGTTTGAAGAAGGACCTTCCACGTCGACAGGGAACGAGACCCCTGCAAATGTTCGGTCCAGCTTGAAAGAGGCGCCTGCAGTTCCAGCAATTGTAACACCGGAAGAAATTCGTCCTTACCCGGAAAGCCAGCCCAGTCAGTCAGCTGGTAGAAAGTCGCTATTATTTGTTAAGTAACACCGGTTGGGCAAGCGACTTTGTATGGTGACCAGCTAACAGCCTTCCATGAACAAGCTCTACTGGGAGTCCCTGTTCAAACTCATGTCTAATTTACTTCTAAAATAGAGCGATCAAATTGGGTAGTTGTCAATAATGTACAGTTCCCAATAACAAATAAAAGCTAAAAAAAAAAAATGTACAATATTTTATTCAGGCCTATCATTATTTTCAGCATTGTAAATATTAAAAACTTTCAAATAAGTAAAGTTTTGTATGTTGTTTGAAATTTCTTTGTTTTAATCTCCTTGTGCCAATAAATTTAATGATGTATCAACATGCCCCCTCTATGTATCAACTTGCCCCAAGCGGGGGTACATTGATACACTGTACATGTTTTACAAAAATTGGTTTTTGTGTCGGTAGGTTAATAATTAGCTTAGTAAATAATTATATATTAATTTATAATGGTTTAGGTTTACATATAGTCATAATCTTGACTTAATAAAAATATTCTAAAAAATATGAAAAATAAAAAACATAAAAGTGTATCAACTAGCCCCGCTCTCCCCTATATATAAATATTTTGTTTTGGTCATCAGCCGAAAGGCTTGTTTGAGCCTCTATAGGCTTTACGGTGTAAAACGAAAAGTGATATAGTTTATTATTGCCTTCCTCACAGAGTGGGAAAGTATGCTTATCAGCATGTTAGGCCCTCTGAAAAGCACCTACTTTCCACCCTAAAATTACATTTTCTCTTCATTCACCACAGGATCTGGCTGTATAATAAAATTCATTTCTCTCAGAGGAGATAACTCTGACTAGTGTCTTGCACACCTCTGCCTCTAATTTTCTTAAACGCTTGAGTTATACAATTGGCTGACCATGTATTGATTAATTAATTTAATTGATTAATGATAAGAAACAAAACTATATTTTGTAGCCCTGGAACTATCAGATCGAGTACAAATAATTTATCTCTCCACCTGCCCGTTTTGGGCATCTATACAAGTATTATGAAGAATTGATAAACACAATTAAAAATTTAATACATAGGCCTACAAAAGTTTATAGACTACCATTTTTCATCTTTTATTCAAAATTTGTTACAATCGAATGTACAAAATTTATGTTGCACTATGTTTATATGAAGATTGTTTCTTACTTTTAGCTAAAGATTATCTTCGAGAGATTTCATTCATTCTTTAATCATCCCGTAATATGAATTTTTTAATTGGTTTATTGTTCATGTTATGGAATTTTATCATTATCAATAATAATAATTTTTTTATCTCATATATGATAATATAATGAAACGTCTAGGAATAGTTGCAGTGAAAATGTGTTAATGAATAGTTAATTAGGTTGTCGTTATTACACTAATAAATTGGGATGAAACTTTATTACTGTACAACAAAAAAGGTCTTTTTTCTGTATCTAGTGGAATATAGTACACGTACGGGTTATTATTTATTCATGTAGGTAGACGAATGTATTAGGATCTGGTGGGTGCTATTTTAAATTGTATTTCGGTCTTCTATTGTCAGCGATGATGGTAGCGTGTGTGCAGAATTCAAAATGTAATGTGCTTCGACTATGTCGACTGCTGTACTGTAGTGCCATGCTATATTTTAGGACCGAAGCAAACAACATTATGGCTTAAATAAAAGGGTTACTTGTTGAGCACTTTGTAGGGGCTGTTAGCGCATCAGTAAGTAAATTAAGTTCTGCCCGTGATAATTAGATGAAATCACGGTAGAAGCACCGTTGTTGTGTCGCATACTAAATACACTCAAAGTGGACAACATCTCCAGCACACATTCGTTCAAAACAAACATACAAATGCCTCCCCCTTTTCAACCCTTCCTCATCTCTCTACAACTACACGCAGCTGCATAAATAACAATAACAACAACTTCTGTAACAACGACATTCACGAGACAAACTTTAACCGTGTTGTAACGGAGCATTACAGCAAATGAACTGCTGCGCAAACTTATAAACTTGTTAACTTGTATCGCTTTGAAAACTTTGTTTGTCAATTTAAAATGGTATCGTCATAACACTAATTCTAAGGTGTCTGCCACTGAATATAATTGCGTTCTAAGTAGGATCGTAGATTTGGGCACATGTTTTGTAAAGAACAATTTTCATAAATTCATTATACAAAAGTACTTTTCATAATCAACATTGTAATGTAGAAATGAAAACTTTATATGGCATACAAAAAATATGTCTTTTGATAAAATAAATAAATAAAATCTGGTGCGAAACACTTACACAACTTTCTCTTGTCAATGCAAATAATTAACAATAAACCTAACATTAGTAATGAAACATTAGAAATTAACAAAACACTAACCTCAATAAACATAACCTAATTTTAATCATATATAAAAGACGCAAAATGAAAATCGATCTCAGTTTGGCTTAAAAATACGGAAAATCGCTCTTTCACGCTAAACTAGACACTGTAAAAAAAAATACTTTAAGTAAAAGTTGTAGATCTTTTAATGTCGTATAAATTTTATTATATACACTTTTGTCGTAAAATGCATACTAAGGCCGAAATCTTAAAAAAAATCAATTTTTCTCATGTTTTCGTGAGAAAAACAGAAAATCGCTAATTACTGCTAAACTAAGCGTTACACAAAAAAATCTTTGAAATAAAAGTTGTAGAATTTTAAATTTTCTACAACTTTAATTATATACATTTTTGCGGTAAAATGCATAATAAAGCCGCAATCTTAAAAAAACAAATTTTTACGTGAAAACGGCCTCACCAAGAATTTTAGGAAACATGGCGCCTACCCTAACTTGTAGAGCATAAAAAAATTAAGTAAATGAGGAAATTTTAAAAAAAAAAATCGTAGGACCAGTTTTTGAGAAAATTGCAAAAAAGTGAAAAATGACACGAATAAACTACTATTTCCGGTTGACCGATTTTGATGAAAATGTTCGTGTCGGGTCCGGTAGTGGTATGTAACTTAAGTTGTAAGTTTCAAGTTCGTACGATGTTCCGTTCTTGAGATATTTTGTAGCCTATTCACAAATACAGACACACAGACCAATCGCTAAAAAACATGTTTTTTGGGTTCAGGAGGTCTGAAAACGTGTAGATCCGGTGAAAACTCGATTTTTAAAAATCGACATGAAAACAATACCTTCCTTTCTATAATTATATTCATATAAGCAAGAGTAAGTAATAAAAGTACTTTAAGAATTACAGTACTATAATAATGAATAATAATGTATTCGAAACTAATAGGAAATCATATTACATGTAATCTAATATTGATTATTGTAATTATTGAATTTGCGGGCCATTACATGGTACGTATGTTCAATTATGTGGCATTACATTACCTGCACTGAACAGAGGTTTGCCATTATCTGGAATTTGGGTTGTAGTAGCTTGATCTGCGGTAGTGCTACAGTTTCGTAAACTGATCAACAGATTGCGTTACCGGTTTCATGAATTGGTTGTCAGTTATTTTACTCAAACTCTGAGAATATTAAAATCTGTTATTGTGAACTAATAATACATGGTTTTATATAATCGATTCATGTACGTAAATTTACATCTAAAAATAATCTGCTAATATTATGTAAATTTATTATTTAGGTAATAATGTAATATTTTTGTGTGTTTATAACGTGGTTCCCAACAACTTTGATGTATAGGGAAATTAATTTTGAACAATGTACTGTCAACATCAATTATAAGGGTGTACTTTAACTTTTATAACTCCAGTCGTTTGGAAACAGAATAAAAATGAGTCTGCAAAAGATTTTAATACAAAATAATTTAAGTATTAACAAATAAAGACAAATATGTTATTCAATTTCATCATAGCGCGGTACTTATATATGAGAAAAATTTTTGCACCCGTTGTTTTCTGAACGTTAGCCGCACGTGTATAGTGGACATATTTTTAAACTACCGTGGTTAACTGACAGCAAAATCCATTAGCACAAATCACTGGATGTTTCTACTTAAATTCTAAGCATCATCAGTCAAAAATACCAGTTAAATGAAGTGAAATAAAGTGAAAAAGTGGGTAGTTGTCAACTGTATACAGTATCCAATATCAAATAAAAGCTAGCAAACTTGTGTTCAGTCACTATAGTTTTCCAACAAGAAGCATTCCTTTTATCCGTATCTGTGCCTATAGATACTGAAGTCCTGAGATTGCCTTTTGCGTATGTATGGGCTCTGAGGAAGGGAAGTGAAATATTTGCAGTGCTGCCAACCTCAACAGTGAGACACTACTCGTACATTTCACTACCGTGCAGTTTCTAGATACATTTTGTAAGCTGTGGTTTATTACGAGAAAATGTTTTCTTCATAAACCTTATAAGAAATAAATAGAACCTGTAATATTGCCTATAGCTTAATTATATGACTAGAAATGTTTGATTTACTGTAATTACGAATGAATTATCAGTCTCTCTAGTATCTATCTAACAGTTTTCTTTTTTACTAGGCGTCAACAAAACTGTTAAAGAATAGCTTCTTCACGTCCTTAATTTCCTTCTATATTTTTCGAATTGTGAAAAGAGAAACATCACAATAGTTATCCACTCGTTCACGACTTTTGTTAAGAGGCACGGATAGGCATTTTTGTTTAGCTTCAACTTCAAAACATTTTATTACATTGCGTTAAGCACTGTGAATAGTTCGACCACGTTTTCGAGAAACCGACATTTGTGTTTACGGTAACAAACAGTTAAACTCGAACAGTTAACCTAGAAAAGGTTCCGCGATATACTGTATATGCTCTGGGTATAGTATAAGTTGTTATGTTTGTTGTACTGAAATTAAAGCAGTCGCGCATGCGCACTGATGCTTTCCCCCTTTACCCTTCATTACAAACAAGGGCAAACTCATGACAAGTAACTATACCCTCAACTTAATTTTATCAATAGCGGTAAGAGTTTACTTTTCAAACGTTTGAATGACTGACAGCCTTGCTGAAAAAGAAATTTTGCTATTATTAATATACCCACCGAAATTGGTCTAGAGGTAAAGTCATCGCCAAAATCACCTGTTTAACAGCTGATTTTTGGAGACGAAGGTTCCTGGTTCAAATCCTAGTAAAGGTAGTTACTTTTATACGGATTTGAATGCTAGACAGTGGTTGTACTTTGATGGTTGGGGTTCAATTAACCATACTCTCTCAGGAATGGTCGACCTGAGTCTGTACAAGACTACACCTCAGTTACACGTCATACACATCATACTCATCTCATTGGATCATGGGGTTGTTTATTGTTCTGAATTGAACAGATTGCAACGTACACAAATTAGGAATTACTACAAAAAAAAATTATTAATATGTCCAGATTTGTTTGACTATTGACTTCCATGTTAAGAGATTTAAAATCATTGATAATTTTCATCGCTTGGCGAAAAGTCTGCAAAACTGTTCCAGTTCGTAATTTAATAATTTTCGCTTATGGTTAATGTGAATGTTCCTTGTCAACATATAATAAATTAGTTAAAAATTATATCTACTTGTGATTTACAAATCTTCTAAAATTAGTAATATTAATAGTCGCGAGAATAACAAATTGGAGAACTGTATAAAGGTTTTTAAAGATCTCTTCTTTAAAGAATTTTTCTCGTTATTAGCGTAGAAATGATGTATTTTCGGTCAAAACCTTAACTTCTGTAAATTATGGTTTTGCAAAAATTAACTATTATCTCCATCTATATCAAAAATCAAAATCAAATACGTCCATTAGTTAAAAATGAAAGTACGAGGGTAGGCTGATAAGTAATGCACACATGCTTGTAGAAGACGAACAAAAAGAAATAGCAAGATGGGGTAAATAACAAATTAAAGTACAAATCTTAACCTACCAAATTATCTATTTATTTTTCAATATAGTCACCGTTAAGCATTACACATTTCTCCCAACGTTTAACAAGTTTTTTCATTCCGTCACTGAAAAATTCTTCCGACTTTCCTCGAACCCAGGACGCAATAGCTGCCTTCACCTCATTGTCCGAGCTGTAATGATTACCCTTAAGGTCTCTCTTCAGTAGAGGAAAAAAATAAAAATCGCAAGGCGCAAGGTCGGGAGAATACGGAGGGTGTAAAATTGGTTGAAACTTCAGGTTTCTCAGAGCCTCTCCAGTTGCACGCGAAGTGTGTGGACGAGCATTGTCGTGTTGCAAAATTATTGGCGCCAGGTTGCCTCTAACACGACAAACTCGACGTCGGAGGTGTTTCAGAGTCTGTATATACTGAGCAGAATTTACCGTTGCCCCTCGTTCCAGATAATCAGTCACATAAACTCGGCGAGCATCCCAAAACACAGTCAAAAGAATTTTTTTTGCGGACGGTTGTGTTTTGAACTTTTTCACAACAGGAGAATGTGGATGACGATATTCAGCGCTCTGCCTGTTTTCTTCGGGATCGTAATGATGAACCCATGACTCGTCCCCCGTCACAATATTCAAAAGAAAGTCGTCTCCTTTGTCACGGTAGCGCTTCAAAAGTTGTTCACAGCATTCCAATCGACGCTGTTTATTCTCGTCTGTCAGACGGCGTGGTACCCATCGTGCACAGATTTTACGGTATCCCAATTGTTCAATAATGAAGCCAACACGTTCCTTAGATATTCCAATTTGGTTTGCGATACGCTGTTGAGTGATTCGCCGGTCATTTTGAATCAAATCATCGATGAGTTTGCGACGATTATCGTCTGAGGCAGTGATTGGTCGTCCACTGCGTGTTTTGTCAACAATTAAGGCTTTTCCAGGTTGGCAATCACGAAATTTTATTACCCAACGATTCACAGTAGACCTATCAACAGTATCGTCACAATAAACAGCCTTTAAACGACGATAAATCTCACTAGGATTCACTTTCTCAGCAGTTAAAAATTCGATAACAGCGCGTTGTTTAATTCTCGTTGACATAGCACCAGAACACGACGCCATACTTCCACTACTCAAAACAAACTGAATGAAAGCAACGCCTTCAAACTGCGCAGGCTTGTAGAGGAGAAATAGTACTTCCACATGCCACCAGGCGCGCTACTGAAGTTTATTTAGTTGTCTTCTACAAGCATGTGTGCATTACTTATCAGCCTACCCTCGTACATTAAATATTAGTTGATATTTCTATTAAAAACAAAAAGCTGATTTTTTTATGATGTAACAAATCAGTAATTTTTTCAAAGTATTCAATAATAAGAAAGATGTTTATCTAAGGATTAAAATGAAATAGTATACTATAAACTTTATGGTATAGCCTAATATTATATTAACGAACTAACAGTAATATTTTTATTAAATTAATTTAAACGAAAGAATCTTAAGTTAAGTGGTAAGAAATATAATTCACTTTTATAGAAAAATTTTATTTGGTTGATAACATTCTATGATGTGTTTATTAAGATCAGTTTTACACATAAACATTTTTAACGGCAGTCTATAATATTTTTAGAACCCTAATTCGTATTAAATTTTTATGGATAATAAAATATTTGCGGCTATTTTTTAATTATGTATTTGTCTGTCACTATTAATTTTGGTTGTAATATTTTTTCTCTATTTGTAAGTACCGGATTATCAATTGATTTTTGTTTTATGAATTATTATTTTCAAGTTTGGGGAGACACAATCTTCAAATAAGTAACGTAATAATTATCGCTAAATATTTTCTAAAAAAACTCCACTGGGATAATTTATTTCTTGATGACTATTATTTTACACTCCTTTCCACGAGAAAAGTCCATTGTCTTTGAAAAACTCTTTCAAAAACTACCTAACGTAACATTTTGAATAATACACCAATAAAAGTTTCTCCTTTTAAGCGTTGATTCTTTAGACCTATTTAAAAAATTTTTAAATTAGTAGGAGATACGGAAATTTACACATAAAAATATTTTTAGTTGGTTTTCCGGTAATATTCCTTCATCCAGGCTAGATATAAAAAATTGGCGTTCACTTATGTTAAACACCACAGTTTTCTTTATTACTATATGAATATTTTAGAACTGAAATATGATGGTTTGTTTTAATATGGCCAACTGCGTAACAATATTTTAAAAGTTTCTTGCACTTCTTCGTCATTGACTAAACGCATTCCACCAACATTCCTCCTTCAACTTCTAAAACAAATGGAAATCAGACGGAAAAAGGTCGATGGGGTTAAAGAATGGGTGTCAGTTTCCCCAGCAATACGATTTCAAAAAAGAGACTTTTGCTTTGGTGACACGCGGGCGTGTATATCATGTTGGAAAATAATGCCGCGTGAAAGTTTTCCTAGGAAATTATTTCTGAGTACACGACGTACTGTCTGTCTGTAACTTGATGGCCTCCGGTAGAGGGAAGCAATAGGCAGATTGTAAAACCATTTTAGAAAATATACATTATAAAGAACTAAATTACTCCTCTCAGTTCCTCCACGAGGGTATGCCAAATTGTAAAAAAAAAATACTTTTGTTAACACAAACAGCAATCAACTAAATCTCAATCAAGTTATGAATCTATTCAACGTATTATCAATCAATCAATAGATCTGAAATAACTTTCTCAAAATATACACATAAAATAAGAATAAAACAATTTAGTTGAGTATATCATTTTAGAAAAACCATTTTTAATGAACGAATGAGGGACCCGCCCGTTCGGTTTGGCCTCTTGTCCCCCCATTGAAATATTTTTACAAAATCTTTTCTTCTTCTTAGTTGCCTAGTAACCAAATAAATAATTCTTTTAAAATATTTTTGTTAATGTAAATTGAATAATTTTTAAAGTATTTATTTTAATCAGCTGGAGATGTTCATTTTTATTTCAATAGACTCAAAAATAAACAACTCCAGGTGTCCGGTAAATTTGTCATATTACAACATCTGGTTTTTTTTGTAACTGGAACTTGTCAGAAACGGCGTATTTTATAAAACAATGTATTGCGCATGTTTCTGTTCTATAAATGTTTTTCAAAAAATACACGCTTGATGAGATAATTTATATTTTTTCACTAAAAATTATTTGAAAATTTTCTCTATATTTCATTTCCTTCATGTGTAAAATTATCTTTAAAGACCGATAACCTTCTCGCATGCTGCCTTTTTTGTCGTGTTTCACGATTTTACAAAATTTATTTACTAAAATACCTTGTAACTGTACAAGTAATAATGAGTTTCTGTTAAATTATATTGCATCGTGGTTTTCCTTAACTATTACAGAACAAACTTCCAAAATATTATGTTAATCCGATCAGTGGTTGTTGAACAATGACGATGTATTTAAAAAAAAAATACGGGGTTTTCTTCAAAAACAAAACTTTTACTTGCCGGCCGCATTGGCGCAGTTGGTAACGTATTTGCCTCGGCATCTTTTCATACGTTACAAACAATCATTTCATCTTACACCGTCTGCATTAGCAGTAATTGCAGAACAGTCAGACGTTAAACAAAAAAAAAAATCTCATCATGCAGTCCTGGGTTCGAATCCCACTCAGGCACGGCATATTTTCATACGTTACAAAAAATCATTTCATCCTCATTACACACTGTTACACCCCAACGTCGTCGCTAATGACCTTGATGTTGAAGCGTCGTTAAATAAATTGAAAAAAAAACTTTTACTTAATTATAAATTATCTCATTAAGCGTGTGTTTTTCGAAATAATTTTATAGGAAAAAAATATGCGAAATACTTTGTTTCATAAAAATACGTCATTTCCGACAAGTTATTTAAAAAAATTAAAACTGTTTTCTGACATGATTTTACAATCCGCATATATCTCCTCTCTGCCGGAGGCCATCAAGTTATAGACAGACAGTAGTTTGTCGAGAGTCATGATCAGCGTAGACAGTAGCTCCCAGCTACTGTCTACGCTGATCATACCGGCCGCATTGGCGTAGTTGGTAACGTGCTCGCCTCTCATCATGCGGTTTTGGGTTCGAATCCCATTCAGGCACGGCATATTTTCATACGTTACAAAAAATCATTTTATCCTTCACCGTCTGCATTAGCAGTAATTGCAGAACAGTCAGACGTCAAACCAAAGAAAAGACTTTTTCTTGAACGTAGAGTAACAGAAGAGCTGTTAATATGATGTTCTGTCTCTCTGGACGGAATAATATTCTACTGAGGCCTATGACGGATCTTTCTTGCAGAACAGAACAGGGTTTCCCCTAATCGTGTAAAATTAACATCAGAGCAGTACTGATTGCTACAGACAGGAAACGGATGTTACTTTTATAACTACCTTCTTATATAGTCGTAGATAAAAACGGAAACAGTTTAATAAAATAGAAAAGTATTTTATTACGTCATCCTACGTGCTCATTTTATATTTTGAAAGAAATTTTTATCCTGTCAGTTAAAGATGTAGACCAACAATCTTGATTACGAAAATTCCAGGCACGCAGTCTGCTTTTACTTTGACAAAATTTCCCCCTCTGTCTTCGTCTCACAATATTAATTACAAATCAAAGCAACACGTCCCTTGGATAATTAAGAAAATTTTGATAACAAATATATATATAGTATACATAGCTACTTAAGTGATGCGCTTGTGTGCGCATTTATCTATTTTATTATACACTGTAAATTATCCAGTGAGTAACAAAGTTAGATTAACTTAATTTATATTAGCTCGTTTCCTTTTCCCAATAATCTTGAATTTTTATCATAATTAAAATTATTATTATTTATTTTCTTTATAGAGGGAAAAATTAAGAGAATTTTCAATATTAATTTCATTATTTAACTTTTTATCGTTAATTTTCAAAACGTTTTTAAAATAACCCATCGTTAATAATATGAGGAAGATTGATTAAATAATTTTATTTATGTACTTAAGTAAGTTAATTTATATTTAAAATACTTTAATTATTTATCTTTTAGGGTTTTTAAATACCCTGTTAATTTTTCTACGTTTATAATTCTAAATTTCCTACTTTCTAAACGGGTTGTCAATGAAAATTTATTTATCTATAATATTGATACATTTAGTTGGAATATAAAAAAAATCTGGTGTGAAACACTCACTTAACTTTCTCTTGTCAATGCAAATAATGAACAACATAACCTAACATTAGTAGTGTAATAATACAATAGAAATAAACAAAAAACTAACCTCAAAGAACATAACCTTATTTTAATCATGAGTCAATAGTGCAAAATGAAAACCAGCCTTAGTTTGGCTTAATAATACGGAAAATCAATCTTTCACGCTAAACTAGGCTCTGTAGAAAAAATGCTCACAATAAAAGTTGTAGATCTTTTAATATCCTATTAATTTTAATATATGCACTTTTGTCGTAAAATGCATACTAAGGCCGAAATCTTAAAAAATTCATTTTTTACAGATTTTTTCCTGAAGAAAAAAACAGAAAATTACTAGTTACCGCTAAACTATGCGTTATACAAATAAATGTTTGCAAATATATGTTGTAGTTTTTTAAAGTTTTCTAAAACTTTTATTATATACACTTCTGTAGGCCGCAATGTTAAAAAAAACATTTTTTTCTACGAGAGCACAGCCTCCCCAAGAATTTCAGCAGACGTGGCACCTACCCTATCTTATAGAGTATAAAAAATGTAGTAAATTAGGCGATTTTTAAAAAAAGTCGTAGGGGCCCTTTTTGAGAACATCGCAAAAAAGTAAAAAATGACACGAATAAACTACTGCTTCGGTTGACCGATTTTGATTAAAATGTTTGTGTTAGGTCCGGCACCTAACTTAAGGTTTAAGTTTCAAGTTCGTACAATGTTCTGTTCTTAAAATATTTTGTTCACACATACACACACATGCGCGCGCGCGCTCACACACACACACGCACACATAGACCAATCGCTTAAAAAACGTGTTTTTTGGGTTCAGGGGTCTGAAAACGTGTAGATCCGGTGAAAACTCGATTTCAAAAAATCGACATGAAAACAATTCTTTCCTTCCTATATATTTATAAAGGCAAGAGCTCAATTGTATAAAAATAAATCAGTTGTTAATCATAAGCTCTTTCATGTCGTTACTAAAATTTTGGATAGAACTGGATAAAAAATTGACTTCAGCTATTTCTTGCGTTTTACTATTATTATTATTATTATTAATAAAATGCCTTTATTTAAAACATTAACAGCATATCACAAAAATAACAATACAAAAGAAAATAATACAAATGAAAATGAAATAAAATGAAATAACCAACAAACTCAGCATAATCTTGACATGACCTATAGATGGTCGTCTGCCAGGATTAGTAAATTCAGAATAAATCAAATTAAACTGCCTGTTTTCCTTGAGCGTAGCGATAAAATAAACAAATAACTAAACACTTAAACTTCTATTATTTTAACATAAATAAATAATTCTAAAATTTGATAAGCATATTACAAAGAATTCTTTTAAATTGTTCAATAGGAAAAATAGGCCTAGCCAAATCAATAATTATAAAAATAAATCAGTTGTTAATCATCAGGAAAAAGAAATGCAACGGGTCTTTCAAGCAAATCAGCATCCAAAATTCAACAGCAGTTAATACAGATATGAAAGGGCGCACACTGGTGATTTACCATCTCCCATCCTCACACGCAATCTATCACATACTCTTTTACACCACATACACATACTACATAATCACATACACATACTCTCACGCACTCTGTATTTACAAATGTCTCGTTTTTTTTTTTTTTTTTTTTTATCCTGCACATTCATATAATTAATAATTAAATTCATTTACTAGCCCTCTTCTATAACAAAGTGCAACTCGTAAATATCCCGCTAGTTTCTTCCAACTTTTACCATTTAACCAGTCCAACACTTCCTCGTCATTCAATTCAGATTTACCGAAATAATTTACACGTATACTACTTAATATGGGACACCTTCCCATAAAATGCAAAGTATCTTCTTTACTCCGTAAGTTACACAGGGAACACAACCACTGGGGTTCCTCCCTATCACATCTGAAATTTAAACTTAGTAATTCTCCCCTAGCCCGGAAAATTAATCCCGTAGTACACCTATCTAAGCCCAGATTCAAAAAATTATTTTCTCTTAAGTCGTGCTCCAACCGACTAAACAGACTATGATATTGCGCATCTGCAGCTCGCCGTAAAAAAATCTCCTTAAAATTGTTTTTAGCACATGCCAATATACTTTCCAGCTCATCCCTCCACCCTATCACTCCATGCATTCCTCTACTTAAAGCACACCCATACCTTTCACTCAATCGCAACCACTCTCCATACCACCCAATTTCACTCTCAATCATTCTTTCGGCTAACATACGTGGCAATCTATGCCTGGGCAACTCCAGCACTCTCAGTACATAATTAAAATGTATACGAAATATAAATAGAAAGAGCATTTCAACATTTATTCCTAAATAAATTACATAATTAGGAGTGGCTCTTGGTAAAGCAAGTAATTTTTTGACAAAAAATCGCATCACCTCCTCCAAACAATCATATTGCCGGAAGCCCCAGATCTGAGCGCCGTAGGTAGCCACTGCCCTACTCACCGCCCGAAAAATTTTCCACTTAGCCTCCATTGACACTTCCTTCTTAATGATAAAATTTTTCCACACACCATTTAGGCCAAACTTAGCAATCGCTGATCTTTCTTTAACATGCTCAGTGAAAGACAAACTTGTAGTTAACGTAACTCCTAAATATTTATACTTCGTAACTACTTCAATTTCCTCATTCCCCAGAAACCATTTCTCACAAGCCGCTAAACGACCCCCTTTCCTAAACACCATTATTTTTGATTTTTGAGTATTAATTTCTAGTCCCCAACGATCACAATAATTTTTCAGGTCCATTATCATTCTTTGTAAATCCCTTGGCGTGGATGCAAGAATAACCATATCGTCCGCGTACAATAATATTTTAACATTTATATCTCCTAACCATATTCCCTCCCCCAGATGATCCCCAATGTCATTTACAAAAATAGAAAATAATATAGGAGACAAAAGACATCCTTGTTTTAATCCTTTTACGGTATCAAAAAATTCTGTAATCATATTATTACACCATACCCCAGCCTTAGTACCCCTATATAGTTCCGCTATAACACATATAAAACGATGAGACAGCCCCAATTCATACAATTTATAAATTAACGCTTCTCTATCTACTCGATCAAAAGCTGCCTTTAAATCTACAAATAAACAGTAAACTTTTTTACGCCTACTCAGTAATTTCAATTTTACTATGTTATAAAGATTAAATATGTTGTCAACCGCGGAATAGCTCTTCCTAAAGCCAGCCTGATATTCGGATAACACGTCATTTTTATATATCCACCTCTCTAATCTACTTAACATCACGCCCGAAAATAACTTAGCGACTGCATTTACAAACGAAATCCCTCTATAATTTCCCACCTCAGCCATATCCCCCTTTTTATAAATCGGAAAAATCACCGATTCCCGAAAATTCTGGGGCACAGACAAATGCGTTAAAATATTATTAAATACTTCCAGAACTAAATTTAGTACTTCCCTTGGTGCATTCTTAAAAAACTCTATCGGAATACCGTCCGTACCGGGCGCCTTATTATCTTTCGCTCTAGCCAAAACCATCTGTAACTCGCCCCATTTAATCTCACCATCAAGCATTTCGTCCACCCTATACGGCATCGCATATGCCATCGGATGTGCTGCTATAAATTCACCTAATAAATTACTGAAGTGAAGTCGCCAAGCTTGTGGTGAAATTCTCGTTGACATTTTAAAAGGCTTATTCCTAAAAATTTTCACAAGTCCCCAGAATGATCCTGAATCCCTAACAGTACCAATCTTCTTCGCTGCCTGCCTATAAAATTGAAATTTCTTATTTTTACACAGCTTGGTATAAAATTTATTCGACTGCAAATACGCATTTTTTGTTTCCACATTATTACATCGCCTATACATATTTAACTGTTTAAAGCACCTCACCCTAGCCCTCTCACACTCCCAATCATACCACTCCTGTTTAAAAACCTTATTATTTTTTCTAACTGGCCCCCTATTATCTGCTGCTTCCTTAATTAAACTAAGTATTTTATTACTTGCTTCACCTGTATCCCTGGGTAACGGACAAATTTTTTTAACATTCCGCCGGATATAAGCCTCATATTTTTCCTTTCCTGATTTGACCCAATAAAGCCTTGGTAAAAGAGCCAGATCAACAACATCCGGCGCATATTGCGATGATATAATATCCACCTCCAAAGGCATGTGGTCTGAATAGATAACTTGACCCACTTTAAAATTACTAACAAGATTCACCACATCCCATGACACGCAACACAAATCAATCACCGACTCACCCAAACTACTTACAAACGTAAATTCACCAGTCGCATCCCCCCTCACTCTACCATTCAGAACCACCAAGTTAAAGTTCTCGCACATATCTAAAAATTTTCTACCTTTACTGTTTATAATTTTATCTTTTGATACTCTACAATAATTTATTAAATTTGTAGAACTGAGAATTTGCTCTCGTAGTATTTGATGCTCACCAATCCTACAATTAAAATCGCCAATTAGAATAATACCATTATTTGGACTATGATTTTCTAAAATTTCCCACAAATTTGACCATTCTTCCTCCCACCTTTCTCTATCGCAACTAAGATACACGGGAATAATCATAACCGGAACCTGCCTAAATTTGACATTAATCACAACCCTGTCATCTACTGTCATAAACTTAGCATCCTTAAATTTATTTTTCCTAAATCCAACAACGGTTCCACCTTTAGCTCTACCCATATTGTTAACTCTTACTGCCGTCGTCAAACAAATATCATACTCAGCGAAAAAACCAGTAACCCATCCCGATTGCCCCTCCTCCAAAAAGGTCTCATATAAACAAAAAATATCAGAAGTTTTAACAAAATTATGAAAATGACTATCGCTACATTTACTTTTAAGACCCGCTACATTAAAACTAATCAACCTAATACCGCAATAATTACTCACATGCAAGCCACTAACATCACAACCAATTCGAGTATTTGGACTACCTTGGCAGACGACATCCTCCTATGCATAATTAACCTCTTCGTTACTACCTAATATCATTTCTCTGTTTTTCAGAAAACTCAAACCAGAAAAGTCCTTTCCGCACATTTCTTTCAATTTTTCCAACCCGCACCCATTTTTTGATTGTAATCCGGCACTCTCCGAAAAAGTAAACACCTGCCCTCTAAAGTACAGTTTATCCACTGCCACAAAAACCCCTTCTTCTCCCACAGTTTTCATTATTTCTTTTTTCAAAGCCAATAGCACACTGCGACTTCTACGAGTTTCTACACTAAAGTCTCTATGTACAACATATCGGGTCCCCTTTAATTTATATGCATTCTTAAGAATACAATTTATGTCCCTTTCTTCCGGTATATGTGCTATGATAGGAGCATTGTCTCTGTTTTTACCCAAAGAGTGTGCACGATTTATCTTAACACTATTTGAAACTGCTAGAATCGTGTTGCAAAATTTCTCAACGATTTCACAACAATCACTCCCCTTGTTATATGTAAGCCCCTTGAAAATTAAATTATTCCTTCTAGAACGATCCTCTAGATTAACAATTTTACACTTCAAAAAGTTATTTTCGCTCTTTAATTTTGATACCTCCACTTTTAAACCAACATTTTCTTTTATTAACTCATCTATAGAATTTTTTAGTTCATTCATGTCGTTTTTAGATGCTAAACTACTTAACTTTTTATCCAAAAGCCTTCCTAAGACCGCTTCCATATCCTTTACTGAAGCCTGTGTCGATCCAGAAGTTCCTGATCGCGAATCCATATCTTTTGCGGTTTTCTTCTTTTCTTGAACCAAATTCTCCGGTGAACTTAACGACCGTGGACGCTTATTCGGTGAAAAATAATTTTCAAGTGCGTTCGGCATTCAAAAATACACCAATTGAATATTCCCAAAAAAACAACACAAAAATAAACGAAAATGCAAATACTAATGAATATAAATACAATTTTTCACTAACGGACACGCCGCCACACGAACAACGAATATTTAAATAGTATTTATCTATTCCGATACGAACAATGACAAATACGTCTACTCTCTACGACTGCCAATTTACTAATCCTTGCGTTTTACTATCTGCTACATTTAGTGGGTAAATTTTCTGAAAAGACTTTCCTTCTTCGTTAATCGCTTCAGCCGAATCTGAGCCTTGGCCTTCACAACAATCCCCTCCAATGCCTTCTATCCCTCGTATCCCCAGGTAGCCTCTCAGTTCCATGATTTGAAGTTTCTCAGTTACGTCAACAAGCCATCCAATTCTTGAACGACCTCTTTTTCTGGTACCATAATCCTCCCATGATCCCTCTGGTACCATGATCCTTCAGTATCCTCTTCAACGTACTCTTTTTGTCTATTTGAGAAAGACTATTTAAACTTTTAGAATATAATGTAAAATTTATATGCTTTAAAATATATTTTGTGATGGTGCAGAATTTTATTAAAACAGAAACTTGAACTGGGAATTGAACTAGATGTAAGTAACCATGTTTACTTGAATTAAAAAAATTGAACATACTTTTCTAAAAATGACGGGCGCATTGAAAATTAGCAAGTAGCAGTTGTCCGAAATAATACTTTTTAAAAAAATTCTTTCTCAAATCATAGAGTTCAACAAACATTTTTTCACGTTTTACCTGTAAAATTATTTGTCCTTCCTTATTTCAACCATAAAGGAGAATTTTCTTAATCTACTAACAAAGAAAATATTGGCAATTCCAATTCCAGGTGGTACACAAACACACCATATTATTACTCGAAACTTACAAATAATTAAAATTATAAGCTTATTAATATTCATAAAAGTAGAGTTACAAGGATTAAATTAACAGAATCGTAAAAGTAATTTAAATTATAATGAGTTTATGTTTTTGTTTTCAGTTTTTAAATGCTATAGTCTACAACTGTTGCAATTAAAATGTCCGACTGTGTTTCAAATGTTTGATTTACGTAATTAAAACAACAATTAATTACAACAATAAATAGCGTACTTCGCTGAATTTTAATTAATGTATATTCCCTAAGAAATTTTTAATCAATATTTTTTTATATTCTTTGTTGCATCGAAAAAACTTTCTTCAAAAACATAAGCATTATGTGAAACTTCTGAATTTAATAGAATATAATACAATCTTAGTGTTAATTAACGTTTTAATAGGTACAAAATTACCTGTACTCTTTTCTTTAAATAATTTTATTACTACTGCTCGTTTTGACATCAATTTTATTTTAAAAACGAGTTTCTAGAATGAAAGATGTAAATAATAAATTGGTAAAGCGACGTCAGTAAATAGATTGAATAGGTGGAGAAGGACCGCAGTCGGGGGATGGCAGCGGCATAAGAGCCAGCAGATTGGAGGGAGATTGCTTTATAAGGCGAAATAAATTAGTTGGTAATTGTGTAGTCGGTTGCCGTAGTGTGTGTGTTGTCCGTCAAAAGGTGGATGCTCTCTCTCAGCTCAGGGGTGGATAATGAGGTGTCGGGGGCAGAACCTTGTCACTCGCCACTTTCCATTATTAAAATGCATTTCCCTGTAATTGAAAGGGGCCCTCAACGTTGTTCACCCATTAAAATCTTGCATAAACATTCTTTTTGTTTAGAGGTTTTACCCGTCTCTTTTTACTGCTCTTCTTTATTTCTTTATAAAAATAAAAAAATAAATGGAAATTGACTAAGACAAAATAATATTAAAGCACAGTTGCCTCTGTTTATTATTTGTATAAAAAAGTGTACGTATATTCAAATTTTTCAGGCGGCTTTAACTGTCTCATTTCATTTCAAGTATTATGAATATCTTCTTTTTTAAAGTTTACTTTGTACCGCATTATTTTTCTTGTATACACAAAATGATCAGAGTATTTTTTCTTCTTCATGAATTATATTCTGTTCAGAAATCTTGTTTTCTTTATGATAAATATAATAATATTAATATTTTGTTTGATTCTTTACTTGATATCAACAGATCCACGAATTAATTATTTTACTAAGGTCTTACATGTGCCAGATTTTTACATTATTGTAAGGGTTTAGCTGATTCGTGAGAATTAATCCGCTCTATAATTTTAACTTATAAAAACGGGGGAAAATATACATGTTGTAAAATGTAAAATTTTGTTTTATATGGCCTTGAATAATGTATTTCTAGTGCCAAAACAGTATGTTATTTCTTTTTTTTATGTTAAGCTCTGGTAAGTGTATAACCAAAGAACGTTTATTGAAATGGGAATCACATAATGTTTAGTGGTAAGAATTCTTATTAAAACAACTTGTAGTCCTACGTAACAGAAAAATGTGTAGAATAGGCTAACTTATCTCAACTTTCTATTAGAATGATTGCTTGCTTTCCCGTAAAAAACTCGAGTTTTCTAAGTACTGTACAAAAGTAACAACAAAACAAAACGGTTGCGTACGCTGGTATGAATCCTTATCACATTCGTGTAATTTATGAAACAAATGGTCACTGATTTCAAAATTTGAAATTTCAAAATGTGGATAGCTTATTTACCAGAGAACATCTATAAAACCATAAAATGCCAGTATAGTTCAACTGCATAGCGTATTCTTTTAAAAAAATCGAACTTAATACCAGTGGCAAGTATACTTACCAAAGACCTATAAAGTGTTAACAAACATTTCACAATTTTAACATATAAGCTAAGGCCGCAGTGCGGGATGGTTACCTAAAGGTTAGCGGCTGTCCAAGCAACCCACCAGGCAAGAATCGGCTGCGTTCTTTGTTAATGGCGCCGACCACATTTTCCTCTCCATCCAATCAATATAACGGAATACGTAGTATAGTACATTTGTTTTAGGAAGAAGCTTGTAAGGGAGGGCGAGTAGGTAGAGTAGGGATAGTTTCAAGGGGCAAGTGTTGTCTCCTTCTCACTTAATCATCATTCCCTCTCTTTCTAACTGTATACTACTGTTACAACTACGAGGTGCTTCCCCCACCACTAAACAGAACAGCTCAGCGGCACAGAGCGTTGGAGGGAGAGCTTCTAGCTAGAACAAAATGACCTGTACTATTATTTAACAGATTAACTGAAACTGAGGTTGCAATGATAAACAACCAGCAGTGTGACCAGAATTTTCTAGCCTCTACCACTTGCCTTTACCCTTTTACCCGGCAACTTAACTACTACCCATCTGCAGTACGGCCATAAGTTTATAGTCTTTAATTCGCAATGTTTTCTATCAGTGTTACTTATGAAATAATATATGCACCTAAATGAATCTGTCATTTCAAAAAGCCGATAAGCCAAGAAATCTTACTTTTGAAAAATTGAAAACCTGGTAATTTAATACGTTTCAATACAAAAACAATATTTAAAAAAATATAATTTGTTCAGAGGCCTGTCCCCTTTAATAAAAAATGCATAATTTTGTAATATTAAAGATAAGCCAGTTGTTTAAAAAAAATTTGAAAATTTTGACTGAAAGGTGTTTTTGAAAATGCTAACTAGCGTTTTTTGTTGTAAAATACGTTGTTAGACCGGAAGCAAATTGTGTTGTACAATAATATTCATTTATTTATTTCATTAGTTTACATTAGTGACTTAACAATAGTTTTTTGCAGTAATAAAAATTGAAATTCATAAGTTTAAAAAAGAAAAACGTTGGTTTTCAGAACTATTCACGTTTTCGTCGTCGTCGCAGACAGTAGTTATCTCCCTTTAAATGACTTTTGCATAGAAATTTTGTATAGCCCTTTCCACTAGAAAGTAGAGCTTAAGTTTAAAAAATCATCATTTTCATTTTTTCATTAGAAGGAAGCACTTTATATCCTTAAGGATAAGCTTTTTCTTAATGTTATATTACTTAAGGAAAGCTAGACTTATGTGATTTTTGTAGGAATGGTGTGTTTATATTCAGTTAGTCCTAAAATGCATTAAAGAAAAAATGTAAAATTTTTACTTATGGGCTTTCTGAAATGTCTGATTCAAATACGCAATTTCGATCACTACTATGAACCTTCAAAGCAAACTGAACTTTGCAATGAAACCGTCAGAATAGTAACAACATCGAAACTTAATTCAATTATTTTGTTACTTTTTCGCAATATCTCGTTACGGCTTTTACAAATTTCAGTTTTTGAATATCTGCCTTGTAATTGTTCAAGTCTTCCTGCCATAAAAACAAGTAGCTTTATTTTTTTAATTGATTATTATTATTATTATTATTATTATTATTATTATTATTATTATTATTATTATTATTATTATTTAGTTTACTTACTTTAAGACGGGTGCAGGGAGCTGCTGCCACATCCCGTACCTCAATCTCCACCGTGGTTTGTTCCACCAGTCTTCTTCCTTCAGCCCTCTCTGCATAGCATCTCTCACCCCTTCTTCCCAAGTTCGACAGGGACTACCTGTCTTCCGAGCGGCTAGGTGGTAGTTAAATATCTTTTTCGAACAATTTATTTTCTTCTTCCATTCGACGTACATGACCATGTGTTTAGGTCATCAGCCGAAAAGGCTGGTTTAAACCTGTAGAGGTTTTACTGAGTAAAACGAGAAGTGAGGCGGTTTACCATTGCCTTCCTCACTGAGTGGAAAAGCACGCTTGTCAGCATGCCGGGCCCTCTGAAAAGCACATATTTTCCACTCCACTTCATTAACCACAGGGTTTGGTTGTATAATGAAATTCATTACTTTCAGAGAAGATAACTCTGATTAGTGTCTTTTGCACCTCTACCTCTTCTGTTCTTAAATGATTCAGTCATTTAATTGGCTGACCATGTGATAAGAAACTATTTATTTTAGCCCTGCAACGAACAGATTGAGTGTAAATAATTCGACACTTCACCTGTCTGTTATGGGCAGGTATATGACCATACCAAACGAGTAGTGACTTTTCTCTGTCCTTTCCACAATTGTATCGCGTATCTCTGTTCGAGCCCTTACTTCTTCATTTCTCACATGTTGCATCCGAGAGATTCTACAAGCACTTCTCAAATAATCCATCTCTACTGCATTCTTGTTCTTCCTACTGATTTACCAACATTTTGAGAATGTACTAACAACGATTATTATTATTATTATTACTTACTGATACGAAAAGCCCAAAATTTAGTTTTGAGAAAGTTTTCGATATTGTATTCATTTAGAAACTAATTATTTATTTATTTTTGAATATTAGTGATAGTTGTTATAATCAGTTAAACGGCTACAAAAAAATTTCACCAGAATTGGTCAAACGTTCATGTTCTGTAACATAAATAGATACACTTTTAATGACACACATTTTTTTCAGTTTAACAGAATACATTATCTAGTAAATAAGATATTAATTAATGGTGTATGATAGACCACCAGCAGAAGCGAGGCTTGGGCTCTGGCTGCCAAGTTCATTCAGCCATTACGCGTCGTAACCATTATATTACACTAACAATAATAATATATGAAACCAAATCAAAAGATGAAAAGAAATCAAGAAATAGGGGTTGCTTTAATACAAATTTTTAACGATGAAGTTTTTTATTTTTAAAAAAGTCGTTCTAGAAAATTTAAATCAAAGTATACAATTTCTGGTACCCATTTATTAATAATTTGAAGTGCAAGATTACTTGTCGAATCGGATTTGTTGGAGGTTTGATCAGGGACTTTGTGATATTTATCAGTTTATAAGCAGCGTATTCTTATTGTCTATATAGTAGTTAATGTTTTTTTAAGTTTATTTTATTGAAATTTCACAACTGTACAATTTGACAACTAGTGAAAATGATAAAACTATAACTTAACTATGAATTAAGGTACTTCAAGGAAAACACCACCCAGCGACAGGACTTCAGCGTTATAAGGATGTTTGTTTATATTTATTTGTTTAAATTTTGAAAATTGTGTTCGTACGTAGCCAATATAGTTTACCTTATAATGTCTCTGCTCTATCGTCTGCGTAGACTCCTTGGGGGATTACCTGGGAGATTTTCATTGTCTAGATCACATATAAGGGGGTTCCGGTGGTTGAACAGTTTGTCCTTAAATCTGACAGAAAGTCTGTTGAAAGAATCGTTGACATAAGGTATATGCAAGTCCATGTGAAGAGTCGCGTTTTATACGCAGGAAGGAGCGTTTGTTATGCGTCGGTGAGTCTTGAACTGAAATCGTTGGATTCGAGCTACAACGGATGGTTTTGCCAAGGCATAAATCTGGCTCCCGTACGTCCACATGGGTTTAAGGATAGTTTTATACAGGAGAACTTTTAAGGAGAGTGTCAGTTTAGAACGTTTCGAAACTAGTCGGTACAGTTGTTTCAGTCGATCGTCTAGAGTCCTTCTCTTTACATTTACATGTTTATTCCACGTGAGACGACGATCAATGTATAGGCTAATCCAAGGTATCGGGTATGATCACTCTGTGGAAGAGGTGTATATATTATAAAGAAATACGGGTGGACACGTTTGTCGACGTAGCGTAAAAGTCACATGAAATGTTTTGTCTTTATAACTTTTATTCTACATTTGGTAAACCACTTTTCCAAAAGAAACAATGAATGCTGTACATTGTACAAAGTGATCTTGGGGTCGACGGATGAAGACAAAATTACATTGTCATCAGCAAAAGAAGCTATGGTGGTGTGTAAACCGGAAGGTATATCGGCTGTAAAAATACTGTAGAGAAATGGAGCTAATATTGATCCTTGTGGAACACCTGCTAGTATTGGAAAATAGCCTGAAAGCATGATACCTTGACCTACAACAAAAAATCGCTCTGATAAAAATGACTGAAGTATAAGGTAATAAGTAGCTGGGAGATAACGCAGCTTACTGAAAAGTCCGTCCAACCAGACACGGTCAAATGCTTATCATACATCGAAAAATAGTCGTTAATGTTAAAGTTATTTTAAGTGTTTTATATCTGCTGAATGAAGCATCGCGAAGTAGGTGTTTATTGGTACGGGTTTCAAAATCGTGTAATAATCTTTTGACGTGCAACTGTCTAATGGTAGGAGTTTTAAATTCACTGAGCAATCTGCCAGGATAAAATCTATTCTTATCTAATACTATAGATATAGTTTTGTAATTATAATAATTCCTTAAATTATTACCTTCGATATTTTAGAAAATTAGTTTTTGGACGTAGGGACTCTTAAAGGGTCGTTGCTATGTAAATCTCATTCAAATATCAATCGATTGCGTAACTTTCTTTGTAAACGAGTAGATTAAATAAACTGAATTATATTGAAATTCGATCAATTTCACTGAAAGTTTAGTATGGTATGTTAAAGAGTGATTGTACGCATTTATAAAATCGGTTGTTCACAAAAAACACTGGTGTAAAAACCATATTGCTCCGTTCAAATACAATCAATTTGCAAAAGCGAAGTGAACCGTATTTTAATGGAATATATTTTATTTCTTTTCCATTAAGCAAAATACGTTATTTTAGAAAATAATTTTGGTTATTTTTTTTTTAAATGAAATACCCATCAGATTGTACTTTTTTGTGAACGTTATTTATTTTGTAGTAAAACAAAATGACAATGAAAGAAGGTAATAATTAGTTATAATAGTAATAGTAGTATTGCAATGGTACAGGTATTCACGTGCCTACGTTGCCATTTTACTGGTTCAATATTAATTGTACCAGTTTCTCGCTTAATACACCCATTAATAGTAGCAAACCTCATTAATTGCTCACTTTATACTCTGGAGAATTGTCATCCCCTAACAACTAGCTTTACGAAATACCCTATATCTGCAACATAACCGTTTGTCCTTTTTCAACCTGAATAATACACTCGTTGGTGACAGCATCTGGTGGCTTTCTACTGCAAAATATAACAACAGTGTCGGTAGAGTATTCCCGGGATACTTTTGACTGAAGTATCTAAATCTACGTATCACTGTTGGCAGATAATTCTCTAACAACAATACGTTTATCTCTTTGTATTGTGTAATTTGCATCATTTTATGGTAGTTGTGTAACTTATCGTAATAACTCTATTATTACCTATTATTTTAGCGTTACATATTAATTATATTAAATTATGCGAGTGTGATTTTCTGTACATTTGATTTTTTAAATTTTTGTTGTAAAATCCTTTAATAATCCCCTTTGAACGTATTAAACGGAAAAGTGTTTTAGCGGGAAAGAAAAAGAATGGGTATATCTAATGAAAAGTAATCTTTACAAAACTGAACGGTCATTTCAGAAAGCCCATAAGTCAAAGACAAAATTTAAAAAATAACTGAAAATTTTGCCTTAAGGTGTTTCTGAAATAAATTGGTGTAAAATCCTAACTTACGTTATTAGACCAGAAGAAAATTGTGTTAGACAATAATAGGTTAGTCATTCATTTATTTCACTAGTTTATATTAGTGACTTAAAAATAGTTTTTGCAAAAATGAAAAAGGCCGACCATTCCTGGGAGAGTTCAAATTATAGGATTTGAACCAGGACTGGTTCAAATCCTAGTAAAGGTACTTACTTTTGTACGGATTTGAATATTAGACAGTGGTTGCCAGTGTACCTTGATGGTTGGGGTTTAATTAACCATACTCTCCCAGGAATGGTCGGCCTGGGTCTTTCCAAGACTTACATCTCATTTACACGTCATACACATCATCCTCATCTCATTGGGTCATGGGGTTGCTCATTGTTCTTAATTGAACAGATTGAAACTTACACAAATTAGGAATAAAAAAATACAAATTGAAATTCTTAACGTTTTAAGAAAGAAAAAAGTTAATTTTCAGGGTTATCACTTTTTGTCATCGTCACAAACAGTAGTTATCCCCGTGAAAAAGATTTTTGCATAAAAACTTTGTATAGCTTCACTAAAAAGTAGAGCTTAAGCTTCTAAAGATCATACTTTTTCATTTTTTAATAATTATAAGGAAGAACTTTATATCCTTAAGGATAAGCCTTGTCTTTGAGTTATATTAAGGAAAGCCATACTTAAATAATTTTTGTAGGAATGGTGTATTTACATTCAGTTCTAAAATGTAGTATAGAAAAAATGTAAAATTTTGACTTATGGGCTTTCTAAAATGACTGATTCAACTATCCTACGTAGATCGTAATAAGTATGCAGTTAATGATGCGTTATTTATTATTTTGTAAATTACAACTACTACAAGTGTTCTATTCCAACGATTTTTTTATATAAAAAATATATTTATTTGAATAAAAGTATTGTTAATAAAGAAAGGTGTTTATTAACTACGGTAAATACTTTTTACTTTCTCTTGTCTATAGCCTATATGAATATATAGAAAGGAAAGTATTGTTTTCATGTCGATTTTTCGAAATTGAGTTTTCACCGGATATAGCCTACACGTTTTCAGACCCTCTGAACCCCAAAAACATTTTTTTGCTCTCTCTCTCTCTCTCTCTCTCTCTCTCTCTCTCTGTGCGTGTGTGTGTTTGTTTAAACAAAATATCTCAGGGACGGTACATCGTATAAAGTTGAAACTTGATTTAGGTACTACTAGAGGTCCCAACACGAACATTCTCATCAAAATTGGTCAACCGGAAGCAGTAGTTTATTCGTGTAATTTTTCACTTTTTTGCAATTTTCACAAAAGTGGCTCCTACGATTTTTTTCAAAATTGCCTCATTTACTACAATGTAGTAAATTGCAAAAACATTTTGCATTGGTAAGCAGCTTACCAACCCTATAATGTAGAGCATAATGCTCTACATGATAGGGTAGGTGCCATGTCTGCTGAAATTCTTAAGGAGGCTGTGCTTTCGTAGAAAAAAATGGGTTTTTTAAGATTGCGGCCCACAGAAGTTTATATAATCTTAAAAGTTGAAGAAAACTTAAAAAAATTACAACTTTTATTTGCAAATATGTATTTGTGTAACGCTTAGTTTAGCGGTAACTAGTGATTTTCTGGTTTTTTCATGAAAATCTGTAAAAAATGAATTTTGTAAGATTTCGGCCTTAGTATGTACGTATTTAACGAAAAAAGTACCAAACTATGGTTGGTTTTCATTTTGCATCATTCACTCATGATTTAGGTTATTATTCTTGAGGTTAGTTTTTGTTTATTTCAAATTTTTTGTTACTAATTTAGGTTTTATTGTTAAATTTTTGCATTGGTAAGAGAAAATCGTGTGAGTGTTCACTCCAGATTATTTTTATAGAAAATATTTTTCACAAATGAAGTAAAATTACAGCAAACATTATTGATATTTATTAAATATCAGCAACATTATTGAAAAAACTAAATGTATTGATTGGGAAATACTAATCTAGATTTAACTGTTGAACAACAGAGGCAATCGTTTAAACTCAATATCGTTGCTTGATGTAGACTAATAATAAAATTGTCCACCAGTACTAGGTGAAATAAATGGAGGAAACTGAGTCCAAGAAGACATTCTTCCTTTGGAAAATGATTCCATTAAATTGATTCAGATTATCCTTTTCGAACTTATCTTTGCTTGTTCTAGTTAGTTTCTTAAGAAGAGTTTTGACATTTTTCTACAAGCAGTAGTGTCTTTAAAACTTGAATAAGGTTTCTTTGTTGAGCATTATACTCCTTGAAGCGTTGTGCGCCTTGTGTAAAAAGTTATACTTTACAGTTACATGATATGGCTTTTACTTTATTCATACTTTAAAACTTAGGACATTGTTTTCGCCTTCAAACTAATCTAAACTATTGCAACTTCAGGGAAGAAATTGATTTTTGTATGAACGTAATGAAGTTTCTGTAAATACCAGATAATTTTTATTTATAATACCGGGTTTTCTTTTTCTTACTCGGTAATTTTTACTTTCTCTTACCTATATGAATTATAGGAAGGAATATTTATTGTTTTCATGTCGATTTTTCGAAATCGAGTTTTCACCGGATATACACGTTTTCAGACCCCCTGAACCCAAAAAACCTTGTTTTTAGCGATTGGTCTCTGTGTGTGTGTGTGTGTGTGTGTGTGTGTGTGTGTGTGTGTGAACAGAATATCTCAAGAACGGAATATCGTACGAACTTGAAACTTGAAACTTAAGTTAGACACCACTAGCGGACCCGACACGAACATTTTCATTAAAAAATCGGTCAACCGGAAGAAGTAGTTTATTAGTGTAATTTTTCCCTTTTTGCGATAGGGTAGACGCCATGTCTCCTGAAATTCTTGAAAAGGCTTTTTTTACGTAAAAAATTATTGTTTTTTCAGGTTGCGGCTTTAATAAGCATTTTAGCGCAAAAATGTATATACGTAATTAAAGTTGTAGAGAATTAAAATTCCTAAATCTTTTATTTCAAACATATTTTTGTATAACGCTTAGCTTAGCGGTAATTAGCGATTTTGTGCTTTTTTCTCACGAAAACTTGTAAAAAAAAAATCGATTTTTTTTGACAGATTTCAGCCTTAGCTTGCATTTTACGACAATAGTGTATATAATCAAATTTATAGAAAATTAAGAGATCTTCATTTTTATTTAGATCATTTTTCTCTACAGAGCCTAGTTCAAGGTGAAAGAATGATTTTCCGTATTTTTAAGCCAAACTGAGGTTTATTTTCATTTTGCATCGTTCACTCATGATTAAAATAAGGTTTTGTTGTTTGAGGTTAGAGGTTAGTTTTTTGTTTATTACTAATGTTAGGTTATATTGGTGATTATTTGCATTGGCAATAGAAAGTTATGTGAGTGTTTCACACCATAATTTTTAATAAATAGAATCAATTTATTAGGTGAAATGTAATATTGTCATTTTATAAAACGTATTAGACTGTGATCGTGTTAGTTCAGTCTGTACGTATTACGGAAAATGTCTTATGTATAAAACAACAATAATAACAATATTGTTGCCCTCGTTCAGTTAATCTTAATACTCTAATGTAAAAGAGGTTGTTGCGGAATATGGGAACGTTTGAGTTCTATTAATCGCGGCCTATCTACCGCACTGAAGAGTTTGTAGATAGTTGTAATGTTTGTCGGGATGTTTCAGTGTTAACGGGCCTAATCATGTTCAACCCCCTGCCTCATAACGAAGCCAATATCATAAGGCCATCTTAATGACACTTGAAGACAATTGCCGAACTGCTGAGACAACTTTTATATGCGACGGCAATGGCCAAACTTCTTCCATAGCGCCATCTTGCATCTCTTGATAACAACTTTTATAGTACAAGCTATTCAGTATTGTAAGATAAGAGATAACAAAATTCTCCACCCTTTGCCCTCCTTGTATTAATAATCGCGTTACTGTCTTCTATCGTTACGCGATTTAATGAAAAATGAAATAAAAGTTATTTCCTAACATTACACTCTTAACAATGAATAAACTTTTTGTAATAATCATGATATGAAGTACCGTTTTCTGTTGAGTGGTATTAAAACATAAATTTGTAAATTTATTTTTAGTTTACAAGACTATTAGTCTACTCTAAATATATATATTTTTTAAAATTTATTTATTTAACGTCGCATCAACAGCAACGGTCATTAGCGACGACGTTGGGGTGTAACTTTGAACAATGGAGGATGAAATGATTTTTTGTAACGTATGAAAATATGCCGTGCCTGAGTGGGTTTCGAACCCAGGACCGCATGATGAGAGACGAGCACGTTACCAACTACGCCAATGCGGCCGGCAAATATTATTATACGTTTTATTATTTATTCGTTTATGTTATAACTAAATGTTATGAACATTTTACATAATTATGTGTATTCATACTACGTATTAATACATTTTTTCTAACTTCTATTAACACTGCTTACAATCAGTTAAATTATGTAACGATAAGTAAATTTTATAAAATTATATACTAAAGCTTGATGGAGATTGCGCCCACTAGCGTAACACCAATTTTATTTTTCTAACATCTGAGATTATTTACAATCAGTTTAAAAACAAAAACTACGTATAAGTAAATAGCATGAACGGGTTCACATGACGAAGACAGTACCCAATTTTATTGCTTCGGAAACGAAAAAAACTAAGAATAAGTTTTGAAAATATTAACTAGATAAAAGATGAATAACATTAACAGAAAAGGTAACCAAATTAATAACGGTGATAGTAGAATGCGTAGAGGAAGAATATGCTGTTGATGTTGATATGGACTTCAATTATTTAAAATGTAGGTTAGTCGGTAAATCTAAACGGAGGTCAAGCAATTTTATTCCTTTCAGTCGTGTCACTTCTTCGCTATTATTAAGTAAATTAAGCGCCAAAGGATTCGAGTTATCTGCTAAATTTTCTTGATATTTTGAACTTAGCGGCATAATTTCTTCTTTCACGGTGTTGACACCTAAGTCCTTATGCAATGCATCATTTTTCATATACCATGGAGAATCTTGCTATTATCCATCGATTTAAGTCGAAAGTCTTACGGATAATAACTCCAATTTAAAAATCAACTGTAGTTGTTTGCAACATTTATTTTCCATGCGTTTATTACAAATACAAAATTTAGAAATTATTGTCGGCTAATTAAAAAATGTAAAAAAAATAAACATTTTATCGGCAATAGTTGTCGCTGTTAATTTTTAATATTTTCTGCCCGGTAAGCCTAAAATTTTGAAGTATTTCAGTCTGTGGTAAATGGTTACTATTGTCTAAAAGGTTATTTACCAAAGGATTTGATGGCGTTCAATTCTGTATTTTTGTGTTTCGTTGTCGTATTTCGTCTATAAAAGTGTTTACATGGTGAATAAAGTCTTTGATTATGAATCAAAGGAGCAGTAATAATTCTAAGGATCTTCGATTGTAAATGCTGCAAGATGTCAATGTCAAATGAGCTTACTAATCCTCACAGTTCAATTCCGTACGTCCATAATGGTCTTATTATTGTTTTATAATTTTTTTTTATTCCTAATTTGTGTACGTTGCAATCTGCTCAATTGAGAACAATAAGCAACCCTATGACCTAATGAGATGAGGATGATGTGTATGACGTGTAAATGAGGTGTAGTCTTGTACAGACACAAGGCCGACCATTCCTGAGAGAGTATGGTTAATTGAACGCCAACCATGAAAGTACACCGGTAACCCCTGTCTAGTATTCAAATCCGTATAAAAGTAACTAACTTTACTAGGATTTGAACCAGGAACCTTCGTCTCCGAAAATCAGCTGTTAAACAGCTGATTTTGGCGACGACTTTACCTCTTGACCAATCCGGTGGGATGTTTTATAAATATTTTTTTAATTTTTAGCTCTTATTTGTTATCAGGAACTGTACATTATTGACAACTACCCAATTTGATCGCTGTATTTTTGAAGTGGATTAGGCATGAGTTTGAACAGGGATCCCCAGTAGAGTTTGTTCATGGATGGCTGTCAGCTGGTCACCATAAAAAGTCGCTTGCCTAACCGGTGTTACTTAACAAATAATAGCGACTTTCTAGCAGCTGACTGACTGGGCTGGCCCGAAGGCCTTTATAAATAATAAAATTATTATTGCTAGGGAAAGACGCGTCTTTCTGTCTACATATCTGTATCACAGAGGTAAAGGATGTTAACTCCAATTTTGGCGAAATTGAGTTAAAACTACCTTTAAAATCGGAAAGAAATGTTCTAAAGGCATACAATAATAATTCCTTCCTGCCTAACTTGCAATTTTAGAGCTTGTCATAACCGTATTAAATTCAATTTATAGTTGATGTACATTTTTTTTGTAAAATCACTATTGAATGTGTTTTACTGATAGTCCTTTAATTTTGTTAGAATTTTTGTCGTATTTGGTATTTCATTTATCTGTTACTAACAGTACTGAGTAACTTTGAATATTTTTTTCAAATGTTGTTTATAAAATGCTTTTTTTGTAAATGCAGTATTAGCACGAGGTATTTCTAACTTTTTTTTATAAAATTACTTTACATTGGAATTAAACTAATGTAGAATATAAAAATCTGGTGTGAAACACTCACACAACTTTCTCGTGCCAATGCAAATAATTAACAATAAACCTAACATTAATAATAAAATATTAGAAATAAACAAAAAACTAACCTCAAAAACATAACCTTATTTTAATCATGAGTGAATGATGCAAAATGAAAATCAACCTCAGTTTGGCTTAGAAATACGGAAAATCACTCTTTCTCTCTAAACTAGGCTCTGCAGAGAAAAATGCTTTAAATAAAAGTTGTAGATCTTTTAATTTTCTATAAATTAAATTATATACACTTTTGTCGTAAAATGCATACTAAGGCCGAAATCTTAAAAAAATCAATTTTTCACACATTTTCGTGAGAAAAAAACAGAAAATTGCAAATTACTGCTAAACAAATTTCGTTATACAAAAAATTATTTGAAATAAAAGTTGTAGAATTTTAAATTCTCTACAACTTTTGTTATATAAAGTTTTGCGCTAAAATGCATATTAAAGCTGTAATCTTAAAAAAACAACGTTTTTACGTGAAAACAGCCTCACCCAGAATTTCAGCAAACATGACGCCTACCCTATCTTGTAAAGAATAAAAAATTGAGTAAACCAGGCGATTTTTAAAAAAATCGTAGGACCAGTTTTTGAGAAAATCGCAAAAAAGTGAAAAATTACACGAATAAACTACCACTTCCGGTTGACCGATTTTGATGAAAATGTTCGTGTCGAGTCCGGTAGTGGTACGTAACTTAAGTTTCAAGTTTCAAGTTCGTACGACGTTCCGTTCTTGAGATATTTTGTATACACACACACAGACACACAGACATACACACAGACCAATCGCTAAAAACATGTTTTTTGGGTTCAGGAAGTCTGAAAACGTATAGATCCGGTGAAAACTCGATTTCGAAAAATCGACATGAAAACTATACTTTCCTTCCTATATATTCATATAGGCAAGAGAAAGTAAAAAAGTGACAAAACACAGAAAGCGGTTAAGGTATTAAGTCCTGTTTGGCGGTAAGGAGTATGAAAGTTGACGAAGTTATGAAATAATAATAAATCTATAGATAAGAAGATATTCTGTAGAAATTGGGTGTAAATTTCAAGTTTCCTACACCTACTGAAATTTTATGACAATAATGAAAAGAAAATATTTCCACTTTATGGTTCTTCTGAAAAATCACCAAAATGGAGTTAACACCTTTTACTTCTTAGGTACAGATATTATGTAGATATACTTTTGTATAATTATGACATATTTATGTATACATGTTTTGTGTTTGTAAATCTTTAAATCGAGTATTATAACGAGTCATTTGTAATTCCTTCTGATCTTCAATCTTTAGTTGTAGCATAATCAGAATAAGTTATAAACACTAAAATTTATTTTATTGTATAAGAAGCGTTTAATCTAAACAAATAATTTTTATTAATATTTTGCTTTGTGAAAACAATTTGAACATGAAGTCGTTAATTTTATGAGTTGCTTTATGTATAATTTTTTGTCGTTTGTGGTGTAATGAAATTCCATTATTTTTTCTTAGTCTATTATTTTTTTAGTTTACGGGTAATTGGTTCTTGAAAGCTCCTTCCCTCTCTTACCGTTAGAACTTGAAAGAATTTGAATTTGTTATGTGGTATTCACTTATTTTTGATCACAATACGAGGGGGTACCCAAAAGTATCCGGAATAGCTCTGCTGTGGGCGGAGCTTGTGCAGTACAAATTCCGCCACTAGGCTGCTTGTAGCGCTACTCATTGCCAGTTCAATGCCATTTTGTTCGTTGATCTAGCTTGTTCTGTTCTCGTGCAGTGATTGTTCTCGCTAGTGCTAGTGTTTTTCGTGATGGCAAGTTTTAATGATCAACGTGCGGCTGTGAAATTTTGCTTCTTGCTCGGTAAAAACGCCGCGGAAAACAGTTGTAATGTTGACACAGACGACGCTATTGAAAAACCCAAGTGTACGAGTGGTTTTTGCGCTTTAAAAATGGCGACATGGTCGAGTGAGAACAAACCTCGTTCTGGACGACCGTTGACTTCCCGAACAGACGAAAATGTTGTGAAAGTGAAAGAAATTGTACGAACAGACCGACGACAGACCATTGACCAAATATCACAGGTTAGTGGGTTATCTTGGAGCTCAGTCCAACGCATTTTAACAGAAACTTGACAATGAAAAGAGTCGCTGCCAAGTTTGTGCCTCGGGTTCTGACAGACACTCAAAAGGAACGTCGAATTGAAACGTGTAGTGATTTGAAACAACAGCTTGAAACTGATCCAGATTTCATGTCAAAGATCATTACGGGTGACGAGTCTTGGTGCTATGGGTACGACCCAGAAACCAAACAACAATCCAGTCAATGGAAGACTTCATTATCACCCCGACCAAAAAAAGTCGTCAAGTCAGATCGAACATCAAAACAATGCTGATTTGTTTTTTTGATGTGAGGGGAATTGTCCATTCAGAGTTCGTTCCACCAGGCCAGACGGTAAATCAAGCTTTTTATCTTGAAGTGTTAAGAAGACTACGAAACAGCATTCGTCGTAAAAGACCTAATTTGTGGCAGACAGGGGACTGGTTTTTCCACCACGACAACGCGCCTGCACACACGGCAATCTCGGTTACCCAGTTTTTGGCGAAAAACGGCATGGTTTTGCTACCACACGCACCGTACTCACCCGATCTGGCTCCGTGTGATTTTTTCTTGTTCCCACGCATGAAAAGGGGCATGAAAGGTCTCCGATTTAACAACGTTGATGATGTCAAGAAAAAAAACGACGGATGAGCTGGCAGCCATCACTGAAGAGGAGTACAAAAAATGTTTTGAACAGTGGAAGCACCGGTGGGACAAATGTATTAGTTGTAATGGAGAGTATTTTGAAGGGGATAAGGTTCTTTTGTAAAAAAATTAAAAAATAAATAGTTTTAAAAAATAATTCCGGTTTCTTTTGGGTACCCCCCTCGTATATCAAAAGGTTGTTTCACCAAACTCAAACTTTGTCAATATTAGCTTCACCGATTTTATTTTATTAAAAGAACAATACCATTTTGAAGCCATACGTTGGAAATTAGATTCTTTTTTTCGTGCTTTTTTATTAGTACATATATTTTTTAAATTTTATTTTAAGTCACATCAACGTCATTAGCAAAAATCGTGGGTTATAGAACGGCGAATTTTGACTTGTGCTAATTTACCGACCATAGCAGGAATTGAACTCTGGACTTTCCACTTTATAGATTGCGCTAACTAGAATTACGCCTTAGATGCGGTCAGTGCAATTTTATTACAGACTAAATATTTTGCTCTGATCTAGTAAAATATAGATGAGGTCGAAATAGTTAGTGGCTAAATATGTTTGGAGCCCATAACTACATATGGTGATAATTAAGCCTCAAGAATAAACGAAGTCTGGAGCCTTAGGTATAAGCAATGAACCGGTTCTCAGAATACCATACTAGGCACAGAATAGAGAACAGATAGTTGATACGGTTTTGAGCATTACATATAATAGCTGCAAAAAGACGGCGAAAAAACGTAGTCTACTCATATTTTGTTTTGAAAATTTAAAAAGACGTCCTCTTTGGCAAACAAGAAATTCAAAACGCTACAGTAGCAAGGACTAAGGGAGAATGGCTGCGAAGGCAGAAGACGACGGGCCGTAGGATGTGGGAAGCGGAAAAATCGGTTGTATCCCCGCAAAGGAGTAAAAATAAAAACAAATCTGCATTAATAGACAAAGAAATAAGATTTCTGTATGTACGTACCTACCAATTTTGATGAATTTTTCACTGATATTCTCTTAATTATTTCCAAAGTGTTGTAGGCTACGTAAAAGCTGTGGGAACTTGCGGGGCTAGTGCGTAATAATTGTAACGTTAATCAATTATCACAATTAACTTTTGAAAAATCAATCACTGCTATATTAGGATATGCATTTATAAAACAAATAACTTTTTTGGAGTTATTTTCTTTAAGTAACTCCAAATTAACTTTTTATCTTTGCGAAGAAACTTACTACTGGGTAATTCTACTCCCTCAGTTAAGTTTTACTAAAATGTACGTATGACTTACAATTTGTAGGTTACAAAATGTAGTTATGACACCCATAAATGGGTGGTTCATCTAGGCCGTTTCGTAGCTCAATACACTTTACAGCATTAAAAAAATGTAATAAGAAAGAACAAAAATTATTTATCTGTGCACCTTTATCGGCGTTTTATTAATAAAGAACGTAGTTTAAATACTGTAGTAAAATTATATATATGGTGTCCTTGGTGAAGTATTGAGTATCATGTCCGACTAGAACGTGAATGATCATGTTTCATTCCTTCTCTGAAAATTTCAACTAGTAGAAACCTACCCTTACGTAACCCACATTAGTCACTGATGACTTGATGAAATTATAAAACGTAATACAGAATCATAAACGTAAAAAAACTCTTGCAACTTTTTGTGATTTTTAATAAAAGGTAGGCCCTATCATTTTTATTAGTACTTAAAATTAATATTATTATTGTCATTATAAAAATAACATGAATGTTAGAGCAAGTAACTCGTTAAACACTGTTATTAACTGTCGTTAACAACACAAAGTCGAAGCGCTGAATCCGAAGCTTGAAGCGTGAAAATCTAGTTCAATGAGCACTATGTAGTGAGGGTAATTTTTTTTTGTTTAACGTCCGACTGTTCGGCAATTACTGCTAATGCAGACGGTGAATGATGAAATGATTTTTGCAACGTATGAAAAAATGCCGTGCCTGAATAAGATTCGAACCCAAGTAGTGAGGGTAGTCAATAGCAATAGTGTAACGGTGAATTATTGTAATTGTTAAGTAAATTGTAATCGTTTTGTAGTTGGGAACTAAAAAAAAAACATTGTTCGGGAGTTCAAGACTGAATAGTGATAAAGAAATGATTTGACGGAGTTTCTTTAAATACTCAAGTATACATATTTTGTTTTAAATTGTCAAGAACCCTATACACCTTTGGTAGTTGGGTTGTTGTTAAATTGCATTTTAACTGGTTAGACGTAAGCGAATATAATTTGATTGAAGTTGACAACACCGGTTTTCCGGTTGTAGTAAGTTTCTTTGATTGCGGTTTAAATAAGATTTGGACGAGTTCTAATAACAATGGCAAACAATAAACTACAAAAAATAAAATAAAGCTAGTACAAAAATCTACGAAATGTTTGTATCGTATGTCAATTGGCTATAAATTTTTTATCGTAAAATTTAAAATTATGAAAAGAAATTGGAGTAATTTATAAAATTCATATGAAAAATGATGTCATGCATGTGCCCTCCTCTACTGCGCTGGCACGCATCAACTCTGTCCATGAAATTGGATATTACTGCACGACAAGTTTCGACTTCCATTTGCCCGATAACCCGTCGAATTTCCTCCTTCAAGTCATTGATGTTTCGGGGTTTATTGGCATACACCAATGACTTCAGATGACCCCAAAGATGAAAGTCACAAGGCGCCAAGTCACACGACCTTGGTGGCCATTGATGGTCGGAATTACGAGAAATGATGCGATCCTGGAACCGTTCACGGAGCAACAACATTGTTTCTCGTGCAGCAACTGAATTTTATACGGGTGATATTGGAGATCGTACCGAAGAATTCTCCGTACAGAAGAACATCGTAAACCCAATTGTTGAGAACGGCGACGTATTGATTTTGCTGGGCTAACAGCCACACTCTCACGAACCAACGCAACGTTCTGCTCAGTTCGGCCAGAACGACGACGTCCAGAACTTTTAAGGTCGACTGTTGAACCCGTCTCAAAAAACTTTTTCATGAGCCTGCGAACTGTTGATTCATTCGGTGCTTCATTACGTCCTAGAGTACCGCGAAGTCGCCTGACAGTAGCCGCATAACTCTCTCCACTCTGGTAAAATGTTTTGACGATTAACACTCGTTGGGCAATAGTAAACTTCTCTATGGTTAGACACAGACTGCGAGAGTACTACAATGCGAACAAGAGAAACTACAACTGAATCGTCAATCGGAATGTTCTCCGAAATAGAAATGAGGTCTAACAATGTTGCCAACCGATAAACAAAAAAAAATTACCAGCCGTTTAAAAACCGGCGCTCTTTTTGAATCACCCGTTATAATACCATCATTTACTTTAAGCTAAATTTATTTTTTGTATATCTGCAAATGGGTTTCTAAATGATCAAAACCCATAAAGTTAACAAAGAAATCCTCTCAAATACATATATTATGAAGGAAAAGCATATTCCCTTTTAGTAAGCAAATAAAATCCATCGAGCTTATTTTATGGAGGAAAAAGAAATTCATATGCATTGTCGTCGTGTAAGTAGAGGTGTTTTCTTTTTCAATTATCACCTCCAGAAAGAAGCCGGCAAACAGCTATTTGGGAAACAAAGACTATTCTAGGGAGAGAGAAATATACGTACGCCAGCCATTCAACGAATGGAACTTGCGCTCTATAATTTGGTAGGCGAGTAGATTTCAGGCGAGAAATGAGTGGAGAGGGTAAAAGGTGAAAGATAAATAAAACAACAGTGTTAGAGAATGACGGTAAATGAGAGGAAACAAGACGGCGTAATGGCGAGGGTCATACTAAAAAGGAAAACTCTTTTCCTCCTCCTTATTTAACCAAGTTTTCTTTTCTGGTTATAAAGCGAGTCGGTAGAGGTTTAGAAGGCGGAGACTGGCATTTTCACTCTTATTGTCATCTCATTTCACAACTTGCATGAAAGAAACAAACATAGGTTGAGTCATCAACTATCTTATGATAATTAAATGCATCCAGTCTTTGTTCTCTTTCAAACTCCTCTTCTTTTAGAAAACACCAAGCTAAACCGTACTATATTTCTAGCTAATCATCTGTCCTATTTTTATGCAGGATCCAAAATTTTTATACCTTTACTTCATAAAAAAAATCTGGTGTGAAACACACACAACTTTCTCATGCCAATGCAAATAATTAATTATATAACCTAACACTAGTAATAAAACATTAGAAATAAACAAAAAAACTAACCTCAAAAAACATAATCTTATTTTAATCATGAGTGAAAGACGTTAAATGAAAATCAACTTCAGTTTAGCTTAAAAATACCGAAAATCACTCTTTCACGCTAAACACGTAATTTCAGGCTCTGTAGAGGAATATGATCTAAATAAAGTTGTAGATCTTTTAATTTTCTATAAATTTGATTATACTTTGCTGTCGTAAAATGCCTAATAAGGCTGAAATCTTTAAAAAAATTGATTTTTTACGCGTTTTCGTGAGAAAACACAGAAACTCGCTAATTACCGCTAAACTAAGCGTTATACAAAACATGTTTGAAATAAAATAATAATAATTTTAAATTCTCTACAACTTTTACTAGATATATTTTTGCGCTAAATGCATATTAAAGCAGCAATCTTAAAAACAATTTTTTCGAGAAAACAGCCTCTCCAAGAATTTCAGCAGACATGGCGCCTACCCTATCTTGTAGAGCATAAAAAATTTAGTAAACCAGGCAATTTTTAAAAAAATGGTACGACCCGTTTTTGAGAAAATCGCAAAAAAGTGAAAAATTACATGAATAAACTATTACTTCCGGTTGACCAATTTTGATGAAAATATTCGTGTCGGGTTCGGTAGTGGTGTCTAACTTAAGTTTCAAATTTCAAGTTCGTATGATGTTCCGTTCTTGAGATATTCTGTTCACACATGCACACACACACACACACCCACAGACAAATCGCTAAAAACATGTTTATTGGTTAAGGGGGTCTGAAAACATGTAGATCCGGTGAAAACTCGATTTTGAAAAATAGACATGAAAACAATACTTTCCTTCCTATATATTCATATAGGCAAGAAAGTAAAAATGTTAAATGACTCAATATGAAATGGATCATTTTTGATGCGTATTATACAGAAAATCGAATTTCTATAAGCTGTATTGTACAAAAAAATTATTGTACAAAAGTTGTAGTATCTTTAACAGTTTGTTACAAACATTTTAATTTTTTAATTTGAGCACAAACTGATTTTCTTTTCTAATTGTCTTTTTGTTTTCTTCACGGTATAGACCATCCACTCTGTTTCGGCATTAAAATGTAATTTTCCAGAAAATAAAAAATAAACATTTGTTTTTTAATGATTCGTATCAAAATTTGGTCGTAGATCTAAAAGAGTTAAACTGAACGTACCTTCAAAAAAGCCATACAGTTTAGATTTTGGGACAGTTATCAAAACGTTTGTAATATACATTTAACTAATAATATAGCCAATATTTTTTCCTGAAAGGATTGGTTCAAATCGGGAAGTATTATCTTTTTGTAATCAAATGGGGATGTCTATGATTTCTTGCTTGTAAGATTTATGTATTTTAATAAAAATATTAGTAAAAGCTTTAAAAATATGGAATATAGAGCAGTTAAACTGGCAGAAGCAACGAAGAAAAACCAAAAGGAAACAATGATGAAAGTAAGAGCAAGAAGTGACAGGGATAGAAAGCGAAAGAGCAATAACGTCAAAGATGAGTACAAAAGTAGTAAAACGAAATACTATTAGTTAGTTGATAAAATACGTTGATGCAATGTTATTAATTCAGTAATTCTTTAATAATGAAGGTTTGATTTGATATGATGAATTAATTAGCAACGTTTATATATTGATAGTTGAATAAGTTGATTAATGAAAATTTGCAGTACACAGTAATAAGTAATATTATTGAGACACTAATTGAGCCCATAAAGCAAGTAGATTAATTGACTGCCAAGAATGGACAAGGCTACCAATGAAGAAATATGAATAATGTTGTTAATGAGCGATTTAAATTCAGGATGGTAAACCCTAACTCCTTAGTAGATGGCAATAATGAAGCTGCGAGATGAAATTATTAAGAACTTCAGCAAGTTATCGACTTCTGAACCATATAAGAAATGGAAATATTGGTCATATACTTATTGGGGCAGTGGTTACAGGCAAGTTTTGTATACCCATATTAGTGATGCCAAATGATCGAACATCCCAACAAGTGTTTACTGTTAACCTAATTGGGAAAATTGGCGGACAGCTTTGGTAAAGATTGGCATCACAACTTTTTTAAGGGATAAAACATTGCCAAGTTAGGAAAATGGAACAGACCTGAAGACCCAACCAGTATCGTTTATAATGACGATGAAATACTGAATGGTGTTTAGTTTGCAAAAGATAAGAACATTTTAGGAAAATAAATAATACCCATATTAGGATACATTTAGAAAAATTTTAGTTATTATGATTGCTAATTTTTGTTTATTTATTTAAATTCAAATGCATTTTTTAGCCATTAGAGGAATTTATTAAGCTGTGAAAATTTGCGTCTTGCCATGAACGGTGGACATTCACCTTTGGATTCGTACGCTTGGCCGATCGAGCCACCGACGTGGCTGATAATGTCATATTAAGAGAATTCTAAAATAAAGTCAATTTGTTAAAATATTATAACAAATACTGTACATGTTCTGCTTGAGAAAGTTACGCGAGTTCAAGATTAAATAAATTTCCAACAAACTGGTACAAAAATAAAGCTTTTGTTGGGAAAATGCAATTTGGCCAATGTTGCCAACTGCCGGATACTCTTCTCCGGAGATTTCAGACAGGATTGATTAAATCACATGGTTTCGTGGACAGCAACCCCTTCTAGTTTTCGTTAAGGACGTTTTCTTCTCTGATTCAAGCGGAAATATTTCATTACTACAGTGATCCAAAATACAGTCTTTTATGTTTATTCTTTTTAAAACTTGCGTCTGTCTTTGTCTGTATTTTAGTGGAAACTATATAAATTTTGTTATACTTTTTTATTTACTATAATATTTTATAATAGCTTCATTCTAACATTTTCAATTATAAAAATTACAATTGCACAGCTCGTTTTTTAAAGTTAATTAAAAATAGCTAGATCATTAACAACTGCAGTGCGTTAAGAACGTCAACCTCCGGTTTTAACATACTAAAGTTTCTTACCCGAGCTGAGAATTGAAATGCAGGTCTTACGCTTTGGACTCGTAGCACGATAAAGTGCTACCCTGGAAGCGACACGTTTAATTTAATACTAATAATAATAAACGCGCATTTAATTGGATTCACCACAACAATAATATAACATAAACGTTCTCAATTTTTTACTAAAACATGAATATTATATTCTATCCATGAAGAAAAGCCGTCTGCCGGTTGGTGGTTTAAACAAAACATGAATTTTTATTTGCATATTAATCTTTAAAAAAAATAATGAACAAATATCGGGTATCCGTTATGTCATAATACGATTAAATATGCCTAAAAATCTAATTATATCATACACGCTGTCACGGGTATCGTTATGGTAAATAGAAATTAAGTCATTTTCAATATTTTTCCACCATCTTGGTTGTACAATTGGAGAAAACTTAAAAATTTGAATTCTAATGAGATTGTATAAAACATTAAAACATATAATCACCTTTAATTTATAATCGTTCTAAAAAACTTAATCGTTCTAAAAAACTGTTTACTTTCACTGTGGAATAATTTTTTACAAAATAGTATTGGTAATATTATATTATTAGCATTTTAGCGATTTTGTTTTGTAGGGTAATTTATTGACAGATTATAATTCTGTTTGTTTTTGTTACAGGTAATTTATCATCTTATTCCATTGCACATTGTACGTATCTTTTTTATTTTATTTTAACTTTTAACTATATCTAGCATTAATACGAGTAATATGAAATTGTAGAATCATACTGGGTAGTACTGCTGATATTGTTGTTATTTTGTTACTACAAAATTACATTTCGTTAGAAGTGAAATTACTACATGATATTGTCTAGATGAATAAAACTAATGTTGTTTCAATTGAGACGGAGTTAATTCAATGTGATCAGCTGTCAGAATTGTGCTTGTAATTTTGTTCATCAGAAAGTACGGTTCTCTCAATGAAACCATTTGAAGTTACGGCAAACATTTTCTTTACTTACCTGTTTATGAAGTAATTGATTATATTTTGCTTAAATATTTTACTAGAATACGTTATTATGGTTATTGTAATGGTTTTTTAACCATACTTCTTTGTTCAAATTTTAAACGATAATATCATGTAAATAAGGCTATTAAATATTTTATAGATTTTTTGCTTATTAAATGTCCGTAGGACTACTTTCGCTTGAAAGTTGCACAATAAAATCAGGTTAAATATTTCGATGTTACAACTGGTAAACGTTGGCCGTATCAAAAACGTTTTACGGGGTTATTCAACCCAGAAAATGATAATCAAAACTACTGGCTATAATTTATCATTATATATTTTAAATGAAAGAGTAATTTACTAATAATGATCTACCAGTTGAACCAGGCCAAAAAATTAATTACAGTCCCGAATATAAGGGTGGAGGTGGAAAAGCAGGCTTTTACGGGAAATCAAATATCTCAGAAACCAAGAAAGATATCAACGTGATTTTTGTGCCAAAAAATACAGAAAATTGATGTCTATTATCTTTTGCATGATGTTGTATGTAGTTTTTCTTACAAGAAATTAATTGAAGAAAAACCACATTTTCAAACAAATTTATTTTATGTAAGTTATTCACAAATGATTTTTTAACTAAATCCCTATCTAGTTTTTTGTAATAATCATTCAACTGATAATACAGCAAGAAATTATGAACATTTACAAAAATCATTCAAATATCTTCAATACAAACCAAAATATTTAATTTCCAAGAATGTACAATCATAGAAAAACATTTTCGGAAAACTTAAAGTTTAAGGAATAATTTCTCTCGCCTTGCTAATGAGCTTTATTTTTTTACAAAATAGTTTATTTTTCTGATCGTTATGTAAGTAATAGCTTATATATTTTTATAATTTTTTATCAATAATAAAATTAGATTAATGAATTTATTCAAAGCGTGCTTTGATATTTGAACGTTCACAGTAACGCGGAGTAGATAGCACAGAGGCATCCCGGGAAATAAGGCTTAAACACAGTTATTATATTACTTTAAAGTAAAAACTTTGTATTACAATTAAAGTTCTCCCAAATTAAAACACCTTCACGCACACTTTCTACCGCACTTGTTAATATGAAGCGGTCTCATGGTTAATAGGCCTCCTCATGAGATCCATGTCATATTTTTATAACATTATTCAGCGAATTTGTAGTTGTTGCTTATAACAGGAATAATTAAAGAATTGGGTAAAAAAAATTATAGAGAACTTTTCATTACTGCACTTGAAATTCCAGTATAGAATTTTTTTTAAATTACCAGTACCTTAGTTTATTTATAGGTGAATTAATTAAATTCCAAAAGTATTTTAGATTCCAACACACACATTAGATTTCCGATGTATTTGGAATACAAACAAATGACAGGTTGTAATGGGATAGTATTAAATGAATTACGTGTGCAACACATAATATGACTTTGGGAGGGGATGAATCTGGGGGTAGGGGGTTGGAATAGTTGATCCTGTTTGTATAAGTCTGTTCAAACTGGCGTGTAATAGACGATTGCAGCAGAACATTCATTATGCGGTTAAATTGATCGAAAATGAACCACTTCTATTTAGATGAATAGGATTTACATAGTACATACACTACTAAACTATTATTCGTTGTAGATTAAAAATTATTAATCTACCTGTTTTGTTTTTAATCTGCAGTAATTTATTATGATCCTGAAAATTGCTCCCAGCTAGAGTGAATTTATTATGAATTAAACGACACTTTGAAAACTTGTGTAAATATATCAGTTATTAAGTTCTACAATATTTAATAACTATTGCTTCTGATTTGAAATTTGTGCATCATCCGTTCCGCAACAAACTAAAATGTAAAAAATGTTTAACTCAAAATATTACTCAATTATTTTGGGCGTTACAAAAATAAATTAAATCGAACATCCTTACCTTATAATTTTATTGATCAAACCTCGAATGCAACGCGTCATCACACCCACATCCCTTGATACATCAACCCACCTAAATTTTAATTAGCCACCGACTTTCCTAGTCGTTCTTATCTTTCCTGATACTTAACTTTGTAGGTGCAATGCGCATATCTAATTAAAATAATTAAGTTTTTATGGCATTCCTACAAGCGTAGTCGGCTGGTTCTACTATTAAATCTGTAGCATAAAATGCTCTTGGTTAGCAGATCAAAGCTTTTAATTGTTTTTTTATCTAACTATGATTACATTTAGTTAGATTCTTACATTTATTCTATTATTTTTAAAATCAGAGTCGTAGACTACTTGAGAGTGAACGCAGTGGAATAGGGCTCGTTGTTAAGCAGCAATAATTTAGACAGTGATTTCAGATTTATGACAGACAGTGTAAGCTTCACTCAGTGTTCGACTGTGGTAGCGGTAACATCGTTCCCTGAATTCTCTTTTTTTATTTTACATACGATAAAACTTTATTTTTAAATAAAATTCTTTTCAATTTTTCTTATTCTAAAGTGTATTTATTTAATTAATTAAAGCGTTATACAAAAATGTTGTAAAAATACGTTATAATGTGAAAATGTGATACGTGAAAATGTGGTAAGGAAGAATAGACCTATTGGTGACGTGCACAATCGTAAAACGTGACAACTCGGCACTCACTGATTCCTCCGTCCAGTACTTTTCTTTCAAATATACACATCCAGTTAGAAGCTAGTACCGTAATCAATAATTTATAGCTATCAACATGGATCAGCTTTGTTTGTAGTTACAATTAACAATTATTATTAATTCAAACTACGTTCATGTGACATGAATACCTTGTAACTAGGAGTGTACAATATTTACCTAATACTGTTACTTAGTACGTTGCTAATCTTTAAGGGGTATAGACGTGATTCCAACGGATGTACTGCAATTATTTTTTAAGAGAATATACTGTAGTCTCCGGCAAACCCAATATTACAGCTGACGAAAAGTCCTCTAAATTGTTAAGTCAACGGTTAACAATATTGGTTAACTTAGGATCATCATATTAAATAAAAAATTATAACTTTAAGTCGTTGATTAAAATATTACATCATTAGATCATTCAAAATTTCCTTTGCTGATTCTTTTTCTTCGTACTGTCGTCTAGTATTTGGTATATGGCCTGGTACGCTAACCAACTTCCAATATCATTGGTCCTTCTATCGTTTCCTTAGTTTTCCCAGGAAAGGAAATTTTTGTGCTTATAAATATGTTTTACAGCAAATAAACATCAAATTTGACGACGCTGTAGGTATCTTAATTTAGAGTCTAAAGAGTAATTACAGAAGCTCCATTATATATCAGCCACTTGACTCTAAACTCAGATCTTAAGATAAACACGATAAAATTTGTATCTTCGATTTTCAATAAATTAGCCAATCATGAAAAGCAATAGATGCAAGCATTAGCACAAAGAAAATTTTCACAAAAAAATGATGTACTACTTCGTTCATAGTATCTATATTTGTTAAAATAAAATTAACAGTTCGATAAGACATTTTACTAAACTTACTTTCGGTACGTCTATTAAAAAAAAAATCTTCATTAATTTTTGTTTTCAATTCCTTAACTGTACATCTGTTCAATTAAATATCAATTATTTATTCAGTTAAAAAATAATAAAGAACCCCATAACCCAATGAGACGAAAATGATATGTATGATTTAAAATGATATGTATTCCTGATATAGTATGTTTAATTGAACCCCGACCATCAAAGTACACCGGTAACCACTGTCTCTAATACAAATTCGTATAAACGTAACAACCTCTACTAGGATTTTAACCTCGTCTAAAAAAATTTAATTAATTTCCTTTTTTTAATCCCTAATATGTCTACATTGAAATCTGTTCAATTTAAGAGCAGTAGGCAACCCCACGAACCAGTGAGATAGGGATGATATGTATATGTTGTAAATCAGGTGTTGTCTTATTCAGACACAGGCCGACAATTCCTGAGGGAGTTTGGTTAATTGAACCCCAACCATCAAAGTACACCGGTAACCACTAATTATTATTCAAATCCGTATAAAAGTAACTACCTTTACTAGGATTTGAACTCCATGGAACTTACTTCTCCAAAAATTCCCTGTAAAAAGCTGACTTGCGGTGACGACTTTGATTCTAGACCGACCCAGTTGGTTTCCATTGATTTAAAATTTAAAAAAAGATACTTTCTTGCATAATACAAGTACATATTCTTCGTAAGTAATCCATGTACATCTTGATTTCGAAAAAGTTGTGAGCCTATCATTGTTTAAGTCTTCTTGAATCTTAGTTATGTAATAAAATTTAATTGTATCTTATTAATGTACTACCAAAAGATAAAAAATATAAGTGAGACAAACTAAACATGTATTAGATGAACGACTCAGTAAATTTACTAACTGCCAGAAAACAAACACATTATGTTGCAATACTTAAATTCCCGTATACTCGAATTAAAACAAAAACAGAACGATCAAACTAAATAGTGTTCTTAAATAAACAAAAACCCTCCTGATGACTTATAAAAAAAGAATTTGGAGTGACTGAAACCGGGAAATTTTTGTAATTTAGTGTAATTATTTTGTACTTTTAAAAAGGCAAAACAAAGTTAATTAAAAGATCTTAATTATTAGAAACATTAAATGGCATTTGAAATTAAAACGGTTATAAATTGCAAATGTGTTTTCAATCTAGATGGAGAAAACATATGTCTCTAGTGTAATTAGTATGAAATGCCCTCCGACTCTGGAATTAAACTTTTAATTGTAAGTCCAGTTAAGCTTCATTTGTCTTCTGCTTTTAGAGCAACGATGTTTCTTCTCTTGATTCACTCGTTCTCCCTCTTTCCGTCCTCTACTTTTCGTCTCCTATTTTACAATCAGACAATTAATAACATGTGAGTTATTATACTAATGGTACAGTCAATACACTTTTATATTGGATAAACACAAATCTATCACATTAATTTTATTAATTGTTCAATAAACTATTAAGCGTTCCACAAAACAAATTCGCTAACATCTTATAATCAATTTATTTCTTACAATTATCTTGTACATTAAATTGCCGTAGTAATCTTTTAACTTTGAATTCTATTCATTGCATTTTATCTAATTTTACTTTCGCAACGTAAGGATTTAATTAAGTAGTGACAAAACAAATTTAATTACTTTAACAATAAATCTTTAAAATGCATCCTGCAGCCTGTAATTAATCCGAATGTAAAATTACTGTAAGTTTTCTCTAATCTTTGACTGTTGCTTTAATTTTTCATTTATCTACTACATTAGTTTCTTACACTTATATATTTCGGTGGATCCACCATCATGAGAGTTTATAAAATATACAAATTTGAACTAATTTTACAAAAATCTTTTGCGAAAATGTTGTCTTCAGCCTCTAAAATTATTTATAACATCTTTCTGAAGGAATCAAAATGAAAAATCCCTTTCATAAGATGACCCTTTTCATGGCTAGTGGCAATATAAAAAAAACTTTCCTTACCATTGACTTAGGTATGGCAAAAAAAAAACATTAGTGATTTCTGTATCCACTCGTTAAGAGGAATCGAATGACTATTTTTTCTATATCCCAACTTTGATTTCTTGACTTTCGGTTTCGGGTCACTTCCGATCAAAATCGGAACTTGAAACCCAATCCAGGCCTACTAACTTTAGTGTAAATTATGAATCTAAAAACCGTTTGTTGCTATCTCTTGTAGTTTATGATTTTAATTTTTTGACTTCCGGTTTTGAGCCTGTTCCAGTCAAAACCGAAACTTCAAACCCAATTTAGGTCCATTAACTTTTTGTGTAGATTACGAACCCGGAAACCGTTAGTTTCTATCTCTTGTACTTTCTGACGTCTGGGTGTGACGGATGGACAAAACAAGATGACATGACAGTTACATTTTTTCCATATAACTTTTTTTACTGCATAATCTGTTACATAACAATAAATCCAACTCATCGATTAGCTTTAATTCATGAAAAAAATTACAACCCACTGGTGTAATTAACAAATTATAACATTAAAACATATTAAACTGTTCTTAATTATTATTTAGGCCTACAATCCCAATTAGATAAATAGTTGTTTTTTAAATAAATCAAGAAATAACAAAAACCTCCTTAAAACGAAAAAAAAACAAAATGAGAAGTAATAAATAATAAACACATGATTCCGAAATATAATACTGTAATTCTGTGATTCTGAAATAATTATTGGAGATAATTAAAAATGTTCATTCAGATATTTACAACATTCACACACAAGCACGACAGTCATCTACAAAATAATAACATTATATTATTTACAATTTTAAAATCACATTATCAGAATCGCCCTGGGAGATCCAGTACTGTAGCACGTTTTAGCATATGGCCATCATTACTGTTGTCTAAGAGATTCAGTCCTAAATGATTTTAATTTTAAAAATTGCCACAAACAAATGTTTTTCGATTTCCTAGTACTCCTATTCAAAACATCTCATTCATTACAGTTCAGTACCCTTGTTCATAGTACACTCAATCTTAGCATTTCATAGTACACACAATCTAAGCATTTCATAGTACACATAATCTTAGCACTTCATAGTACACACAATCTAAGCACTTCATAGTACACACAATCTAAGCATTTCATAGTACACACAATCTAAGCACTTCATAATACACACAATTTTTACAATAAACAATCTATTTCATCAACCATTTCCAGAATTATGTTACAATACTAAAGAATACGAAATGTTACACAAGGTGCACAAAATAGTTAAAGGAATTTAAACTTTTCTAAATAACATAATAATATAAATGTTGTTTAGTCTTGAATATTATTCAAGACTACATTTGATATGTAGAACATCAAGTTACTGAAAACCTTAAAGGTAATTGTAAAAGAAAAACTGTTTAGTATAACAGTTAATTTAACAATAGACTAATCATTAAATTACAAAACGTTTCATCAGAATACATGAAGTATAAATTTAGATGCACTGTAAAACAGCACTGTGTTTAAACATACAATCTTCTATTACATTGTTTTTTCCATTCATTACTGTGAAACTGTAGCTGCTTTAAAGAAATTCAATAATTTGTTTTCTGTTAATTGGAAGAATAATAATCAGTATACATGAAACTGTTCAAACAGAGTTTTATACGCTTAGCTCAAGCGTTTTAGTGTAAAAATCAATTAACTGGATGTTAGAAAGAATTAATCCGGGCAATTTAATTTTCTTGCAATTCTTTCTTTTAAACACGAGTAAGAATAGATTTTATGGAGAGAGAATGATTGCATTTAACAGGATCTGAAACCTCTCTTTTTTAATTAGCTGATCACATTGTTTTTTTTTTAAATTTTTTTTATACATTAAAAGTTTTCGAAGTGGTAGGAAATACACGGGAAATGGTAATGACAATAGTGAGGTTTTAATATGGTTAATTTTACTTCGGGTATTATACATTTTAATAAAAAATTAGTCCTGTATTAAAGAGAAAGTTTTTTCATAATTTTTATACGGTTTTACAAAATTATTTCTTTTTCCCACTCTTGTATGACATACTGTTGAATGTATAATAAACAATTGCACTAGTCGTGAAGAGTTTTAGAATGTTAAAAAGTTTTAGCAAAAGTAAAAGTGGAAACAATATTTTTTATAACAGAAAACACCATAGACTGAATAAAATTAATAATTCTGAAAATAAAATAAAATTTTGAAAACTACTGAATAAAATTCAGTAAAATTCGACTCTATCAAACAGTCATTAAACCAACAATATTGTACGGGATGGAAATCAACTTCAGTAAAAGACCAGTTACTTAGGTTTGAAGAAGCTACATAAGATAAATCCTACATACAGTCAAAGATCAAAACGGTCAGGCAATACAAAGAAAGAAAATATCAAATTAAGAAATCTACAACACTGTCTTGAAACGATAATTAAAAGACCAATAAGGTTTTTTGTACACAAAGTCAGAGGGGTAATAACAATACATTTTAAAAAATCTTAGAAAGAAGGCACCCGTATAAAAGAAATTAGGAGTAACAAAAACGATTAAGGGAATCAACCAAAATGGAATAAATTGAGAATTGTATCAGAATCGTGTACAATTGCGATCAGTAATTCATGACTTTAAAAAAGATCGTACGGAATTTAAGCTCAAAACAAAATCAAAAAAGTGTAGAAAATTACAACCAGAGAATATGAAGGAAAGAAGGGACAAGGCAAAAGAGGGAAGGAACATCTTGAAGGAAAGAAATTAGACGGATAGAAACACTAGGATTAATAATGTATTTTAATATAGAGCGCGTTCGTATTGTCGGCCAACTCGCAAGGAAAAGTAATAATTATTTTCCTTCTTGTTCTTCTTTAAGTTGCAGTATTTTGCAAAAGTCAGACTTCATCATAATCACCTGTCAATGATTAGGCTCAATAGCATGTTCCGGCATCCATCTCTTTTTAGGATTTCCCAAGCTTCGCTTCCCTCTAGGTTTACGAAGTGTGTGTGCTGGCATGCGAAGTAAATGGTTGGACCGAATTCTCTTATATATTCTTAACGTTTCACACAGTGACTGAACATTTAACTCGGCGCGCATAGATTTGTTAAGTATTCTATCTAACGGGGAACAACGTTTGACTCCCTGCAAAAATCTCATTTAAGCAGCCTGGATACGAGATTCATTCCTTCGTAATGGCACCCTTGTTTCACTCCCATATGTTATGAGTGGTACAGCCATTGCTTTATAAAATTTCATTTGGGTGTCCTGACCTGACATTTGGGCCAACTTCTCGATGGAAGAAAACGAGAAGTAAGACTTTACACAAAAAAAATTCTTCTTCGAGAGTTGCACCTCCAGTGGTAGTTGGCGATCATCATGACCCATCTAATTCTATACTGCAGATTGGAGAAAGTTCACTGAAGTGACAACGAAAATATTGTAAATTATTTTACTTTCATTTTGTAAAATTCTATAGAAAATGAAATTACAAAGCGTCTAGATCGGTCCTTAAGTCTGCTAGTACTTGAATGTTTTATAAGCGAAATTTCCAGCACTAATTCCCGATTGGCAGCTTACATAAGGCTTAAAAATTTCTTGACTTGTAATTTTCAATGTTCCCACGGTTTACTTGGCGTTTTGTAGTCCACTATAGTCTCTAATGTCAGAAAAATTATGAATTTAAACAAAAAACGAAAAAAATGATTTTTAATGCCAAACGTCTGCATGAAGTTTGGTTGGAAAACTTTTTACGCCTTATAAAATCATTTTAGTTCAAGTCAAATAATCAAATAAAATTCAATAATTTTAGAATGTTATTTACTATTATTTTCATTAAAACAGAAGATTGCAACAAATAATTTGTACTAATAAAAATTAAGTAAAATGCAGATAAACTTTAAAAATCAACAATTTTTTTTTAAATTATGGCATTCGTTAGGATGTCCCTTCACATGCACATGTTTACATGCACTATCTGCTCTCTGAACAGTACAATAATTGTTCATTGAAAACATATTAAATTGATTTTTAATTATAATATCTACAGAATGTGGACATTGGTCTAGGAATCGGAATAGACATTTTGATGAGTTACTTTGAATAGTGTTCCATTCAGGGAAACAAATATTCGGATATATTTTCGATTTCAAAGTTTCAGTAATTTTTGCTCGCAGGGATCTTATTCTTGCTGCATTAAATGTGTCGTAATCAACTTATACGATGTAGCGTTTTGTCTAAATAATATCTAAACATGTTTACGTTTTCCATTAAGTCCTGAAAAAAATTACGTATTGTATATTTGTTTTTATTGTGTGAAGGAAAACATGAATTTTAAATTTAGTTAAGGAGTAAATTTTATTCAGTGATATTCAAGAGGTTTCACAGCAAATAACAGAAAGCTAACCTTGAAGAAATAAGCGAACGATTAGTTAATTGCAAACGTCACAAGCTAGGAGTTTCTCTTAGCTGTACTAAGAGGGTAAATTACTGATTTATTTGTTGTAAAATAAATCTTCCTTGTATTTCATTAAGATTCTCGTTGTGTGGAAACTTTGACACTTATATACCCTTCTTTCTCCCTTTCTAGGCCCAACGCCGTTCTTTCCCCCAACTCCACAACGTTCTCTCTTTTCCCCACGTCCATCTTTCTTTCTCACACTTTGTTGTAATTATTCAGATATAATTAATGTTTGTTAAAGATACGAGTAGATCTTTGTAAACTAAGAAGTCACTTCATAACAGCAGAAGCTCTACAAAACGAAAAGAGGATACTGCTGTATGTATTGTTTTACTCGTAAATCGCCTCCCCTTCGTTAAATTTAGAATATTATTAGAAGTGCGTAATTTCGTAAACAATTTGTATTAAAATTAAAAAAACCGTTTCTTCTTTACATTTTCCGAGAAATTAATTTTACTTTTATTCATTTTTAAAAATATTTCAGGTATTTACTCTTATTTTTTCTTTTACTGTCTAAAGTACACAATAAAATTATTACAATGAAAACCGGAAAGAATTTTGATTAATCTTATTAAATTTATTTTCTTGTTTCATTTCCTTCAAAATTTTTCAATCAATTATATAATTGAACTATTCCTATTTTAATTCTAATCGAGCGTGTTTCAATTTCATAAAATTTAAATGTTTATATATTCTCAAAGCGTAATAGGTTACATATGAAATATATTTTTTTCTTGTTGGAATAGTATCTTCGTTTACTGATTATTAATCCAAAATTGTAAAATGAAGAAAACAATCATGGTGTACTTACTATAATGGATGTTCGCGGAATTCATTTATAGAGTTTTGTATTGAAAGTGAGTGCCTTTAGATAAATACGGTTTTATGTTATATCAGTAAATTGGGATTATTATTCTGTTTGTAAAGCTGTGATACGAGTAAAATGATATAGTCAAGTTACCCAGCAGCGGTGTACGTGGAAATTAACATTACCAAGCTAACTTCGCAGAATGATAAATGAATTGCCAAATTATCAGGAAAAGACTAAAGTTGAGTTGACCTCTGCTACATTAACCCTGCCACTAAACCCGCCCCGGATATAAAAACAACCCCTCCAGTCTTAAATGGTCTCGGAATGGCTTGCCCGGGCCGGAGGGTTTTAGCTGATTGAATTTCTACATCAGCCCTTGTTATGACGGCAACAATGCTGCCCGTTTCACCCTTATGTTCTTTCTCTACGTTTCTTCGTACTTTACAATTTAAATAAGTTGTCTACAATATCCATTAGACCCTCTTCTTGTTTTATAAATGCAACTCTCTAATTGTGTTCTACTTTTCTTTTGTTTTCTTCGTTTTCCTTACTTTGGCACCTTTCTATCTTCTTGGTTTTACAAAGCCTCCTTCCTTTCCGCTTTCACCTTTTTACTACTACTTTCAATTTAATAAAAGTAAATTAAATAAAGCATTCTACTTCAAAAAGTATCGTATTTTTATGTTATAAAGTATCTCCCTCTACATCTATTTGCGCTAGCGAGAAAGCGTATGTACATTTTCCACATTGATCTCATTAATACATACATTTCCGTATAAAAATGTTTTAAATAATTTAATTTATCACAATTAGTTATTAAAAGATTTATTGAAAATTTTGTTTTTGGTAATGAAATAAATCTACAAGCTACATAAAATTTAGTAGAGTTGTAACACAATTTAAATTTTTCTATTAAGTGAGAATAAAATTCAATCTTAAATTTAACCTTATTTTTTGTAATTTTGTAAAATATTTTAATGAATGGTGTGGGAATGAAAATGCTTCTCCCTTTCCTATAACAGGACTAAGATATCTTTCATTTCTAACTGGACAGTGCCGGTGCATCTTCCCAAATTAACAGTTTAGGATCTTGAGACCTACCCGTTGGGAAATATTGAAGATGTTAGATTTATCTCTTAGGTGTAGTCGGGAATAGAGTTTACACAGCAAGTTTAAGACGTCTTACTGTGCAAATATTATAGCAGTTTTGTTTCTAGAATATTTAGTAACGTCAGCATAATACTAGAACAATTAATTGCATAATATTTTTTTGTCATGAATTAAATATAATTTAGAATTAATAAATACATTTATATACAAATGGAAAAGTTGATAAGGATTAATTAATTATATTCTACCTACGGTATTTATTTGAGTGAGCTACCTTGTGTAATAACCAACCGGGTTGGTCTAAAGATAAAGTCGTTGCCACGAGTCAGCTGTTTAACAGCTGATTTTTGGAGACGAAGGTTCCTGGTTCAAATTCTTGTAAAGGTAGTTACTTTTATTCGGATTTGAATACAAGGTAGTAGTTAACGGTATACTTTAATGATTGGTATTCATTTACCCATACTCTCTCAGAAATAGTCGGCCTGGGTCTGTACAACACTATACCTCGTTTACACGTCATAGATATCATCCTCATTTAATTGGGTCATGGAGTTTCTTATTGTTCGTAAATTGAACTGATTCCAGTGTACAAACATTAGGGTAAAAAGGAAACTTATGTAATATGTACTAACTGTAAATAATTTTCTGCAGAAACCGATTAATATACAGTTTTAATAAAAGTCTAATATAAATGCTTGCAAAATCACATGACAGTTATTAAAAAAAATAATATTTTTTTAATAATATTGCCTCCTCCGGTCTTATACAAGAAACATACTACTTAGGATTCATTTAGAGCATTGGTGGAAGCAAATCTTGATCGCAACTTAAAACTATAAGATACAAACCATATTAACACGCAGTAGAACGTCTAACAAAAACTATTCATACCAGCCGGGAAAGAGGCTACACCATTTAATAAGCACGCAAAACCAACTGAAAATATACCAGGACACTTGAAAAAAGCCTTTGTTGAAAACCAACAACGCTGCCCAAGTTTTAAAACAAATGTTACAACATTTTACTAATGAATTAGTGCAACAATACTTTGAACTTTTGTCTCCTCACGACAACACAAACTATTTTTTGTGGAAGTAATTGAAAAAAAAACTAAACGTCTGAAACAATATACATCTCCATTATAAACTTCATCTGGTCGAGTTAAGAGTAATGAAAAGGCCGAAATTGTTGCCGAATATCTATCAGAGGTCTTTAAACAGTTTCTGTCTGAATGAAATCCTGGAAATGAAAAGGAAATATTCGAATTCCTTAGTGCTTCGTTTAAAATATGCCTTCCAATTAAAATATTTAAATCATCTGAAATAAAACACGCAATTAAATATATTTGAGCTAAAATAAGGCACCAGGTTTCAAACTAATCACAGGGAAAATGTTGAAAGAGATTCCTGAAAAAGCTCTTAAACTGTTTATAATACTTGTTAATGCAATAGTGTGTCTAGAAATATTCGCTTCTTGCTGGAAAGTTGCGCAAATTATAATTATTCGAAAACCTAGAAAACCATGAAATATCGTCTTACATATCAATACGTTTGTTGAATTCTTTTAAAAGTTTTTGAAAAAACTTTGCTTTAGAGATTACACCCAGTACTGGATAACATAAAACTTATTCCTTATTATCAGTTTGGTTTCAGGGAAGGACATGGCACAATTGAGCAAACTCTGAGTTATCAGCAATATCTATAAAGCACTTAAAGAGAAGAAATATTGGTCCACAATCTTTCTTGACCAAGCAAGCCTTTTGTCAAAATATGACACTTAGGCCTTCTCTTTAAAATCAAACAGAATTCCTACCAATAAACAAAATTCCATACCAATATTATTCAATTAATTAATCGTATTTGGAGGACCGATAATTTACAGTAAGTATTAAAAAAAAAATTATTTGTAAAATTGATCCAAGCTGGTGTTCTACAAGGAACCGGAATGTCTCCTATTTTATACTGTGTATAATACTCTTCTGATCTTCTATAAAGTGACAACACTACAGTATCAATATTCGCCGAGGTCACAGCCATTCAGGCAATAAACGAAGATCCACGAACCTAAATTACACCATTATAATTTATACATAGAAAAAATAAACACTTGAAAACATGGGAAGAAAATTTAAGAATGGCAACCAATTAATACAGACTCAAATTTGGATGCTTATATTTTATAATAATAATGGACATTGATTTCTCAACTTTTCTTAAATTATATAGGTTTCTTCTTGGAATTTTTAAAGATAATTTATCTAACTTAATAACTTAACTGAAAACTAATTTAACTTACTTTGGTAGCAAAAATAAAACTTACACTATATAGTTAAGTATAAGGTTGAATTTTACATAAGTTCTTAAGTTGAATGATTACTTTTTCTATGATAAAAGATTGCAGGAAAATAAAAAAACGAATTTACGTGCCGCCTAAAATGTTTTACAATTGAGAAAACCTTTAGGAACGAAGAACACATTTGATTGTAATATTATACTTTTAATGTTTACTGAGTAAGTTCGTTAGAAACAATAGTACAGTTTGTGTTAACAAGCTCATAAATTGTTAGAATTGTTTAAAATTTTGAGTCAAGGTATTAAGAATAATTTGTATTTATGTACATTATGCTCTGTAAAAACAAAAAGTGTTACTAAAAATAAAAACCCAACCAGTTCGTTGCATCAGTGAAGTTGAAGTTTAATATTTTATACAGTTTGAGGTAGTTTGGCGTGATATTTTAGGGTGGGTGAATGGGAGGCCTTGGAAGGAGGTAGAGCAATCCTGAAGATACAAAAGTGTGCAATAAAAGTTGACATGGTGCGGATCAAGGAAGCGAGGGTAGGATAAAAACAAATAAAAGCGGCAATATGGGCAAAGCGCGCACCTGGCACAAGAATATAAGACCAAAACAGCTACATAAGCAGCTACATGCAGATATTGCAACAAACAGCCACATCCCTACAACAGTAACAATAACAACAATCTCAGCTCTGACCTGTGCACAATATAGCCTACTCTATTGGTCAATTTGTTTTAGGCTTACTTTTATTGTAAATACCATCTTTGTAAACATATTCAATACTCTGTTTCATAATTTTTGAAGAGATTTTAACATTGAGACCCACAGAAGACAAATGTCTTATCTTTTATTATTTGTGTATTTAAATGCAAACGTCCTAACTGATCGACTTACTCATTTATCGTTAATACTGTAACTTCATGATTACCTCCTTCTCCTTCTTCTTCTGGTATCAATTGTCGGAGTTCGGCAAAAAATAGAGCTACCTGAATGTGAATGTCATTACTGTGGGCTTACCATGGACTGCTAACAATGTTCTTGAATATCTTGTTTTGGAACCTAGGACGGGTTGATTGCGTTGTTCCAGCCATATACAGGGTGATTCATGAAGTTCTCCCCCCACTTCTACAGCACATTGTACTAGTAAAAATAATGAAAAAATGTTATATAAACATAGGTCCGAAAACGCTTCGTTAGCGAGTTACAGCTAGCGAAAGATTTCGCCTGAATTCCTGGGCAAAGAGTAAAATAAAGCCATACTGAACTTTTGGAAAGGTTAATTAAGTAAGAAATGTCGTGGATTCTTATGTAATTTTACCTGATAAAGCTAATAAAATAGGTTTCAGAACTGTACCTGTAGTAGTTTTTGAGGGATTCACGGTTAAATGCAAAAAATTGGAGCACGAAACAATGTTTTTTTAAGTTTCATGTACAATAACTTTGTTAAATTGGTAATAAATACATAAAATCAACAAACATTAATTGTAGAGAATTTAATTCTGAGAAAATTGATATAATCAAAGTCTAAAATAAAACAGAAATAAGTATCAAAAAATCGATTTTATTCAGTATAATACATTACTAGTTTTAAGCAAAATTAATCAGGTTGGGCCAACCGTACGCACCTTTTTATAATAGATGTTCGAAAATGAGGCCATCATTATCAATACATTTTGCAGCACGTTTGTGTATTGCTTTTGTTGCGTTTCTTAATTTTTCAGGGCTTCCTTGTATCTGCACAGCCGAATCCATAATACGGGCAATTAATTCATCACGAGAATTCACTTTTGTCTTGTATACAATGTCTTTCATCCATCCCCAGATGCAATAATCCAATGGAGATAGATCTGGGGATCTTGGTAGCCAAGGGTGAGGCCCTCCACGACCAATCCAGTGTCCAGGAAATTGATGATTTAAATAAGCAGAAACGGCACGTGAAAAGTGGGGAGGTGCTCCGTCATGCTGGAAGTACAAATTTTGTCTGAGACGTAAAGGAACATTCTCTAACAGCTGCGGCAACTCTTCTTGAAGGAAATGCAAATACAACTCAGCATTTAGGCGTCCAGGTAATATGAAAGGTCCAATCAGCCGATTGTGCAAAAGGCCACACCAGACATTGAAGCTAAATCGGTGTTGAAAGTTCTGTTCCACTACCTCATGTGGATTTTCTTCTGCCCATGAGTGTTCATTGTGCAAGTTATTGACACCATCCCGAGTGAATTGTGCCTCATCCGTAAACAAAATACGCTTGTAGAGTTGATTATTAATATTCAAAAAGTTGCAAAACTCCAAGCGAAGCGGACCATCCCCTGGCTGTAGATGTTGAACCTTTTGTTTATGAAACGGATAAAATTTGTTTCGATTTAGTGACCTCCACACCGTTGACTGCGAAACTCCTATCCGCCTAGAAATACGTCGTGTACTTACACCTGGACTGCGATGAACAGCATTAATAACAATATCATCATCAAGTTGGACAGCTCGTTCATAATTGGTTCTAGTACTTGGTAGTGATCCTGTTTCCCGAAGAGTACGAAAAGTTCCTGAAATTGTTTTGGTATCTGGAATCCTCCTATTAGGGTAACGTAGTTCATATTCTACTACAGCAGCTCTAGCATTACCATTACAGTAACCCAAAATAAAAACCATATCAGCGTATTCCTCTGATGTAAATAAGTAAGGCATTTTTTCGCTGAATAAACAATCGAATTATAACTCACAAAAAAATTGCATTTAATAACACGATTCACAGAACCCGATCTCCAGCTGTAGCTTGCAAAACACCACTTATACACAGTTCTAACGTAACAGTACAGAATACCATTGTTGATCAGCTGTTATTCGTGCGTTACCAACTTAGAAATTAATAAAACAAAAAACTGCATTTCGATTATTAGTAAACAATAATTGGAAAATGTTTGCTTCATTTATTTTCGAACATTTAATGTAAATTTTTATTTAAAAAAAAAATACAACGTAATAAAACATGATATTTTTATTTACAAACAAATTTATTTAACAGTTCATCTTGTTTTCTCAATTTATCTCATCATTAAGGAACAAACATTTTGTTTTTGTTTTATTTTAACTAAATACCGTACGGTATTTCTTTACAGATAGTAATGTATTATACTGAATAAAATCGATTTTTTGATACTTATTTCTGTTTTATTTTAGACTTTGATTATATCAATTTTCTCAGAATTAAATTCTCTACAATTAATGTTTGTTGATTTTATGTATTTATTACCAATTTAACAAAGTTATTGTACATGAAACTTAAAAAAACATTGTTTCGTGCCCCAATTTTTTGCATTTAACCGTGAATCCCTCAAAAACTACTACAGGTACAGTTCTGAAACCTATTTTATTAGCTTTATCAGGTAAAATTACATAAGAATCCACGACATTTCTTACTTAATTAACCTTTCCAAAAGTTCAGTATGGCTTTATTTTACTCTTTGCCCAGGAATTCAGGCGAAATCTTTCGCTAGCTGTAACTCGCTAACGAAGCGTTTTCGGACCTATGTTTATATAACATTTTTTCATTATTTTTACTAGTACAATGTGCTGTAGTAGTGGGGGGAGAACTTCATGAATCACCCTGTATCTGTAGGTCGTACATCCTAACTTGTTTGTAGAGACACAATTTATTGATTGAAGATCGACAGTTCGAGTTTCGGTTGCTAAATCAAAGGTTATGGCATTCAGAGGGAAGTATCCCACTCGTTCGAAGATTGTTTTAGACAATGTAGTATTAGATCAAGTGTCTCACTATAACTATCTGGGCTGCGATGTGAACTTTGATCTCGAAAATAAAATAAATAAATTTCAAGCTATTTGTGGTACCATTAACAAAACACAGGGTAACAGAGCTAGAACAGAGATAGTAGTGAAGTTCTACAAGGTAATAGCAGCCCCAGTCCTTCTTTATGGTAGTGAGTCATGGGTTACCACAAAACGCTAAAAAAAGTAGGATCCAAGCAGCTGAAATGAGGTTTTTAAGAAGAGTGAAGGGCTGCTCGAGGCTGGATCTAATACATAACGAGGAAATTAGATCCGAGTTGGGTGTATTTAACTTGAATGAAAAAGTGGAGGAGTACCGGAATCAATGGAGGGAACATTTGGAACGGATGCCAGAGGATAGAATACGTCTAAAAGTGATGGAATATGTTCCAGTTGGAAGAAAGGAGGTGGGAAAACCTCGAAAAAGATGGCAGTAGTCGAGATGCTCGGTGTTTGTGTAGACACACAGGATGGTTTGTGAGTTCGGAACAGGCTTATGCCTAATCCTTGATAATAATAATAATAATAATAATAATAATAATAAGAATTGATCGACATTTCGAAGGTCCAATCGATCAGTTAATACATTTTCTATATTAAATTTTTCTATTACTTTAATTATTTGAAATTATGATATAATTTATCAAAATTATGAAAGCTTCAGATGATAGTTTATGAAAGATCAGTTTTCCTTCGGTACTGTAACCCAGTAACAATTATAAATTGTCCTTAGGCGCAGAACAGGCAAATATATCTGTCTGTTTTAAACATTTGTTTTTTTTAGTGATATTCATTAATCACGGTGTATTGAACGTAAATTCAGTTATTAAACTCTTTACTAAAAATAATTTCAATTTAAAAGCTTACATCTATTTCAGTACAGCACTTGAGATGGGTTCTGTTTGCAGTCTGTGGGATTGTGCCGGTTGAAGCGTTCTAATGTAATCCGAGTTGTTGTGTTGGTGCATATCATTAGATCTGATGTAATTCGCTTTCAGTCTTTTCCATTTATTGGCATTCGAGAGTCGATGAGCTTGTGTGGTTGTAGTAGTGTGGTGGTACAATTGCTTCGGCCAGTGAGCTGAGAAATTGTGCTTCCATACAGATCCTCCCTACTTTCTCTTCATTTCTGATAGCTGAAATCTCGATACTGTTGAATTTATTCTTCGGTATATCATTATATTATTATCTGTTAGTTTATCTGTAACTCGACTAAAATTGAACAAGTTTAATTCCGAAAATGTGTTTTATGCTTTAACGAATGTATAACTCAAATTCATAAAGTCTTGCATTTTATCCAATGAAAATAAAGTTAAATCTTTAGACGGTACGACTTTTTAACACGATAAACTATAAGTTTATAAGCTAATATTGGTAACAACGAAAATTTTGTTCGTGGAAATCCACCAAAGATGACGTTGGATAATTCCTCGTATTGTCTAAGTAACTGTTTGTGTAAGTTATTAGGTTCCCATAAAAATCGAAACAATTCATATCAATCAAACAAATTCAAGAAAATACTACACATAATGCGGAGGTTTCGTTGGAAACGATTCTAAACTAACCTGAGTAATATTTCAACTCAAATTCGTTATGGAACTTATTTATTTCACATGGAGAATTAGTTTTTAAAACCGAAGATTGGGTCAACTGAGTTTTATTTGTTAAATGATCCTCCAACGTAAGTTATTCTAATTATTCAACAAATCTTTGAATACGTATACTTGCATTGTATATAGTTTTTGGTTTCATTCTCTTAATTTCTGGTTTCCTATAATTTTTTTCTGTAATTGTTGTTTTTATTTAATTTTATTGAACAGGTAGCGGGTTGGAAGTCCTTTGGAACTAGGCATGCAGGGTAGTGATGGGCATTAACACGACAGGATGAATAACATGGTTACTGAAATGAGACAGTTATCGCGACAACCGGTTACTAAAAACACCCTGTTATTTTATAACAGCGTGATTTAAAGCCGTTTAAAAAACTGATGTACGAGTGACGCTTGTCTGACTGTTATTAATAGTAAGGACTGTTATAACAATATGAGACTATTAATATTGAAACTAAGTGAAGTAATCGAAATAACCTTTTGTCTAATAACACTACTTTTATTGCAGGGTCGATTGTTTTACCTTTTAGCAACAAGCTTGAAATCCATGATCAATGCCGCATCTTATACGAGTTGTGATCAAAAAATACGGTTAAAATTTTATTAAGAACAAAGTAATAAGCTTACATCAAATTTGAATTAATCTCCTTCAAAGGACTCTCCTTGGCTAGCAATACACTTATCTGAATGTTGAATCCATGATTGGAAGAATTTCTGGTACGCTTCTTTCGAAAGGGCATTTAGCTGCTCTGTCGAGACCCTCTCAATGTCGGGAATGGTGTCAAAATGTTTTCCTTTCAGCTCAGTTTTTTTTTTTGGGGAAGGGCCAGAAGTCGCTTGGTGTTAATTCTGGAGAGTAAGGCGGGTGTGGACAGACAGGAATCTTTTTTCAGCCGAAAACTCTGGATCAAAAAGTTAGGTGTGGCAAGCGCGTCAAAAGTCGGGGAATGAATTCGAAAACTCTGGATCAAAAAGTGATGTGTGGCAAGGGTGTCAAAATTCGGGGGGCGAATTTCGCATTTGCTAGTCTCATTTGCAAATTATCGAATAAAATTCTATGTTCGGACTCGTATAAGATGTTGAGTTCTTCAGTAAGCTCTTGAATAGTCAATCGGATGTTTAAACGAACCAGTTTTACAACTTTTAGCATGTTTTCGTCTGTTTTTGAGGTCGAAGAACATTCCAACCATTCCTCTTCTTCAATAGACCCATTTCTGCTTTTAAATCGCTTACCCCACTTGTTAACAGTCTTCAGAGTTATCATATTATTGCCATACACTAATTTTAACATTTCATGAGCTTCTATGGCACTTAAAACAAAATTAATGTTAACGCTATGTTCGAAATCCATGATGCATGACTGAAACGATAAACATGACCTCACTTTCTCGGCTCTGGAAGCCGACTGTCAAGTCGCAACTTGTTTAAACTTGATACTAGTTATCTCAAAGAACCAGGCTATTGAATGTTTTACTTCAAATGGACGCAGTGTCTGCAGTTTATTCGTAGTAAAATCATTTACCGTATTTTTTTTATCACACCTCGTACATTAACAGCAACCACTGGATCAGTTATTATGATAAAGTATCATCTACTTTAATCCCCCTGTACATAAGGTTAAATCCTTCTTCCCGAAAGATTAAAGAATCAAAAAGAAAATATAATCGAAGATTAAGCGAGTCGCCGTTCTTATCGTTAACCTATTGTGTCTAGACAACAGGGTTCTCTTATAAAAACTCATGTTATGGAAATTTGTCTACTTATTGCTAATACAAAATGTACAGTACTGCTTACAAATCAGTACTAATTAATGTCAATAATAAATGTAAAGGCATAAAGGACAACTGATTCTTGATGGAATCTCGCAATTTTCAAAACTTGTAATTTCAACCATGTTGTCATACATTTTTCAACAATTTTGTTCCTTCGTAATTGTGGCTGGTTTTTAAGTAACAGAAGCTTAACTTAGTCAATATTAAGAAGTTCTCTACTGCATAGTCTCATGGAGCATCATGGTGAATGCATGTTTTATTTGAAATATTAATTTTACAATCTGTCCGTGAAATGATGACTAACAGTTTTAGTATATAACTAATTTCGTTGTTTTATTAAAGATTTTTATGTCGGTAAAATGAAATAAATTAAATTGTAATCACAAAGACCTGATTAAATTTTTCACAAAGACCTGAAAATACCAACGGTTCAAGACATTGTCAACGTAACATACAACTCATTACACTCAAAGACAGTTGACCACATAAATCTAAATGTCCAATCTCTTTCAACTAACGATATCCCTGTTAACAGACGACTGAAACGAAGGTGGAATAGGGATCTTCTCCGACCACCATAAAAATAACAAAAAAAAAAACATTTCAATTTAACTTGTCATGCCTGTTTCATTTCATAAAAAGGAAAATCATCTCAAAAAAAATCATCCATCATAGTTTATAAATTATTATCATTAAAAATTGGCACCACATTCCTTGCAAAATTTTACGCCGAAATCGGTCACTAGATCGATTCACATTCACGTCACCTTCTCGCCATTCCTCATTCATTCCATCTCATTTACTAGTTGTGCTTAAAAAATTGTGCAGTTGTAAATAAAAATTAAATTGAAGCCAAAAAAAATGTAATCAAAGCATTTTAAATACATGATTTGACCTTCCGATTTACTGTAATTCTATTTAACTGAACGATAAAATCGTTTATATGAAATGAATGATATTAGTAACTGTAAATCCACTCGGGTTCCTCGACACAGTACAACTTACTAATACATGTAATAAGAGTAACGATTTAGTTAACTGTATTTAACAGTAAGTAAGACGTAGAGAGGGGGAGTTTAGGGAGTAAAAGGGAGGAAGCTCAGGTGAGTTAGTGGCTCAAGTTCGTCTGAGTTGTTAGTTAATTATCGTAAGAAGTTGGGATAGAGGGAGCCACACGCTCCCCTATCCCAGGGGAAGACATGATCGGAGCCGGGCGAATTTACGATCCATGTTTTACATGTAAGCAGTCGTGCACAACAGTAGTAAACTTAGTACACTACTTCTTCAATTGATCACTTTAATGATTACATCGGCATACCTACCCAACGGTTACGTATTCGCAACTCTCTCTTATTCCCGTCCCCTTAGACATACGTACTTATTACTTACAAGTTACGAACATTCACCTCCCAGTTCATGTAGCGTAGTTTCCACATAGATGTACATTTTGTATGCCAGCTGTAGAACTCCGTGTTGTGATATCAACGTGAAGTACATTGTAAGTTTTTGTAACCTAATACAAAATCAAAAAGAAATTATTTTTTATCAATGTCCTTACATTTATGTGCATATTTAAATCGTTAGTGTCTTCATTCTTATTTTAAAATCGTGTATTTGTAATCATATGTTTTTGTAACCTAATGCACAATCAAAAAGAACAGTATTTCTTTATCAATGTCCTTAGATTTACGTGTAATTTTAAATCTTTGTATCTTCATTCTTATTTTTAAATCGTGTATTTTCGATTTAAAATTCGCACTTATAAATGTATATTTACATCAATAAATTACTTGAAATAAAAACTAAGAGAGGAGCTCATTACATAAACTGATTTATTGCTTTTACCGTTTTCACTCCATATTTTCCTTTGTCTTGCAATTACTTTAAATATAAAACGCTTCTAATTATCAGCAGGGAAATATCGGATATAACCGTGACCCAGTTCAACATATGACTTCATTGTTGAATAATCTTCGGAACTGATATGATGTGAGTTCAATTTACCTTTTCTTGAAAAACTCAAGTCGCCTTGATAGTAGCTAACGTTCTCAAAGAACAGGGCCCATAAGGAATAGGAAATTATTTCCTTAAGAATACTAATTCTGGTATTCTGAATTACGGGTTTTATAAAAGGTTCGGAAATAATATCTATTGCCTTAGGGTGGTTAGCCCTTTCTAATCATCAGAAGTTAGTTAGCTAAATTTAATGCCTTGGTTTTCCTAAGTGTCACTGGTATCCTTCACAGAAACACATGCCGATTTTTAGAAACTTAAATCTTTAGCAACGTATAGAAATAATGTATTTAATATGTAATATGTCCTGTTTACCCTTTGCTTGCAAGTGATTGAAGTAGAATTTCTTCAGTTTTTCTTTTCATCCTCTAATAACAAATTTTACCAAATTTGAGCTTACCAGGTTATTGGAAGTTTAGAAAATTAGTGATTAGTAAATGATTCGTGCATTTTAATACAAAGATTAAAATATTTAAATAAAGTATTAAAAGTACAGTAGTATACAAAGTTTCTTAAACCCTATTTTGGCTACGTTGAAATCTGTTCAATTTAGAACAGTAAACAATCCCATGATGCAATAAAATAAGGATGATTTATGTATGACGTGTAAATGAGGTGTAGTCTTGTACGAATTCAGGCCAACTATTCCCGAGAATATATGGTTAATTAAACCCTAACCATCAAAGATCGCCGGTAACCACTATCTAGTATTTCAATCGTAATAAAGTAACTACCTTTACTAGGATTTGAACCACGGAACCTTGGTCTCCATACATCGGCTGTTAGGCCTAAACAGCTGATACTCTGCGACGACTTTACTACTAGACCAACCCCAAAGGGTTAAACTAATTAAAATATAAAAATATTAGAATATTTCAATTAACATTATTTTTATGTTTATCATTTCCATAATTAAATTTACCAATAAAAATTCAAGTTGGAGAAGAAATTGTTTGAACCGTGAAAGAGATGATTATTTAGCACATGAGTTACAAAGAGAACCGAAAACGCAGCGTTTGCTTAAAACAAACTCCCACGGTTAAACAATGAAAAATATATAATAATTTATTAATTTATAAATAATGGTTAGCTATTAGTATATTAAAATAATTCCTGATTTTTAAATGAGACTTGAAGAAATAAAATATTTCTCAAAGTAATGCGTACATGGGCCATGAAAGATACATAGGAAATTTGTAGAAAATAACAAAACAAAAACAAGTGACAGCAGACAAGCCAAAATCATAAAGAGAAGATAATTCAACATTCATTTTCTCTTCTTGTACTCTTTATATTTTAGAAAACATAAAAATGAGGGTACGTCCGAGGAAAAATAAAATTATAAGATTAGCGGCAGGCACAAATATTTATTAACCACTTTTAAAATATCATCATTTCTTGGACTAATGTGCGGCATTATTTTTATTCTGCATTATCAAAAACATGTGACCTCGACAATGTTGCAATAGTATTTCCTGCTAAATAGAATTTCATTTTTTTTTGTATCAGTGATATTTATAATTAATTTTTTGTAGGATTATAAACAGTCTTTGAAGAGGAATAGAAATAAATATTTAAGTAATTAGGATCTAAAGAAGTACGTTGTAGTGATTTCATGGTATAAATAAGGGAATCCTATTTCTCACTATATAACTTTAGTCCTTTAGTCCACTGTGTCAGTCTATATTATTCTATGTGATTTTAGAGCTTTTGTTACGGCAACATTTACATTTTAAACACGCATGTGAGTGAGCTTCTCTATTTGCAAGGATTTCTGAGCGCGTGAGCATCAATGCATATTTCCCTCTGGAATGGGTTCAGATACAAAAAGGACTTCAATCTCTTGTTTCTTATGTTATACAGCACTATTCTTTAAAGAAAACTGAAATTAACGTTTTATAGATGTTTATAGAAATAAAGAAAGTTGTTTATTGACTCTTTCATATAAGCAAATTTTTTAATTTCTATATACAAATATAAAATGATAATTTAACTTAAGTTAAAACCGATAAATTGACTTTATTCAGATTTCCAGAGCAAGGTCCGCTTAAGCCAGTTTTAAAGATAATTTAATTTTTGGAATGTAAAAAAGTCTAAATTTTATTTGAATTGAAAAGTGGGGCTTAACTTTTTTCCGCTTTAAAGATGCGACGGTCAAGTGCTGTTTTTTTTGGTGGTCATCAATTTCATACATCATTCTGCATTAAAAAATATCCCAAATGAAATTAATATGATAGCAAAATACTATGTAGATAAACTATACTATGAATGTACGATGATTTGTGAAAATTAGTTTTTTCGTTATATTAAGAGTATGAACTATGTAGTAAAATTTGTGAAAATTAGTTTGAACGAAGGATAAAAGATGTAATTATTAAAATGAATTAACCTAGTTAATAAGAATGAAAATAAAAAAGGAATTAAAGTTGAATTTTATTAAATATTTTAAATAGAGTTTACAGAATAAAGAAGAGACGGTAAATTAAAAATATTTGAAAATTGGATAAAACTGTTTATATAATATTAGAACACTATAAGAATTAATTGCAATTTTATATCACTGTATAAAATCAGAAAATTTAATTAATTGAATTTAATAACAAACTAGTCTAATAATATTATTTAATAAAGTTAAATTAATAAATTAAGAGTAATTCAATATTTGTAGTATACAAATAAAGCGTGTACATAAAGTCTGGAAAATTTTGTCATCATTTTAGAAAATTTTGCATGACTATGTATCCAGAATAATTTACATTGGATACTCAATCGTACAATATACAGATTTTACTCTGGTTCGTGTACGAAATCTTTGTCAGCCATCTTGGATGCGCCATATTGGATCTTTCGTATTTCAGATTCCATTATATTCAATGCCAAAATATCTAAACACAAAATTAGAAAAAGTAAAAGTCGTGGAACATTAAACATTTTTTAGAAAAAAATAATATAAAAAAAAGGAAAAATAATTAAATTAACATAAAAGAAAGTACCTGGAAAACTGAAAAACTTTATTTTGCAACGAATGGGAGAGTTTATAATAAGAAAGATCTTTCAATTAAATCTAAATTTAGGCATTGAAATACAGTGGTTAAACCACCTTGTATGTATGGAACTGTAACAGAAAAGTAAATAAAGAAGGAATTATAACTTTTAGTTGCTGAGGAAAAATCTTTGGGTCTGATTTTAACCAAAATGAGGAAAAAAGAATTAAAGAAAATTTGTAATGATAAAATACAATTATTTGAAGATTAGCTTATAAAGTGAAGGTAATTTTTTTTGTAGAAAGCATGAATAACGAAATATTAAATAAACAACAAATTTTTTGACATGTGTGTAATGATCTCGCCCAAGATCCTTTAATTTTACTCAAAACGCAAAAAAGGTTATGTATGGATTTAAAGAACAGGGTTTCTCTTGTTTTAAAGAGACCTTGAAAATTACGTATCACATAATGGGTGTTCCCATTTATAATATTCGAAATGCAACTCCTGGGCCAACCCCGAAGAAGGGGATGAAATTCAGTTGTACGTCAAAAGATAGAGTATTAGTAGCTGACCAATACGTTCTCCTGAAAGTTACAGTGTTCTTATCTAAAACAGTTTCCAATTTATTAAGGGGTTCCCATACATATGGTTCACCTGGTATATTTTACTTTTTAATATATTTGTGCGTGTAAAAATATACAGTGTATTATAGTCTATTATAGTGTAATACAGTGTATTACATAACAAAATGAACTGATGGTGACGATGATACAAATGATAACATGAACGAAATCTGATTTAACGAAACAATTATAATTAACGACTACAATTATTTGAAGATTAACTTATAAAGTGAAGGTAATTTTTTGTAGAAAGCATGATTAACGAAAGATTTAATAAACAACAAATTATTTGACATGTGTAATGATCTCGCCCAAGATCCTTTAATTTTGCTCAAAACGCAAAAAAGGTTAGGAGCTGGACGATGTAGCTTCTATGGTTATATTTTTCTAATTTAACTTTGAATCATTGTTTCTAGTTATACTTTAATGATCTGAATTTTTAAGGTAGTAACAAATCTCTGCTCCAAGCCACCAGAATTTTTCAGTAAAGTAACTGAGCTAATCTTCCTGATTAGTTTTTTTATGTCTTCCTAGTGTATGACTGTTGCCTGTTTAAACCTGGACTGGAGTTGGCACCCAGAATCCAATGTAAGCAGTTTCTCTCTTTCTCATCCTGACCTGTATGGAGAGACTATGATCTGAAAGGGTTTCTACGATTTTTAATTTAAATATCTTATTTTAATTTTCTATCGTGAATTATGGTATGGGATGGTACTAAAAAGGGGGATTTTGATTTAGTGTCACAGGAATTTATGCAGAGTCTGTCTACGCTAAGAGTACTCCGACGTAGGCAACCAGCAATACAAGTGAGCATGCGTATTAATTAAAAATACGCACAGCATGATCAAAAACAAAATTCCATACTACACTGATTCGCTCTAAGCTTAATACAGTATAATACGTAAAAACACGTTCAATTCATTTGTTAGAAAATGTTTTATAAATCGAACATTAGTTTACCATTAATAACTAAAATTTTACTATTGTTATTCTTACATTGTTAATTTTCGTTACATTATTTACTATTATTACATTATTATTTATGATTAGTAGGTTTTTATTGTAGACTCAGTTTTATTTTATTTTCGGTCACAAGTAATGTAAGACTAATGTGCTTGAATTATAACAGGAGAGTAAACAATTTCAAAGATTCGTTATCATTTCAGATTGTTTATTTCATATCATTAAAATAATAATGTCTGTGACTAGTTTAATACAACTGTTTGCACTTGGCCGTATTTAACTCATTTTTAGTTTCATCAGTTATCTTTTAGTATTGTATCGGTTCGTTTCGATTTTCTTCGTAGACTGAAGTTGAAAAGTTTTGTAAGCTGTGTTTTGTTAACAAGCGTGATAGTGAATGTGTTGAGTTTTTGAAACAAAAAAGCGGTAAACATTAAAAAGTAGAAAAAATGGTTTTGTTAAATGTAATGGTTAAAATAATTAATTAAGGAGTCTCTATATGAAACTACAATAATTATAAGCAATCTGAACGGTATAATTGAAAACGCTTAAAGGATAATGTTTATTTTAGCTGGTTGTAGGTATTTTTATGATGGAACGTAGTGCAAGATAATTGCCAGGTGGAGAGGTAGATATGTGCCAACTAGTTTAAAACTTTCGTTTACAACCTGTAGGCGCTTGCCTCGCGCGGAGTACTCTTATAGTAGATATATTGTAGATGATTATTCGATAATAAAGAGATGTCGTGGTTTCACCTGCTTAAAAGGCTGAACATAATGTGCATATAAGAACATAAATGCAGTTTTTAGATGTACAATTTCAACCACTTACACGTAAGGAGTAAAATGGGGTGACTATAACTGAATTCAATAAATATTATTTCTATACCTTCCCACAATTTTTAATCGACAATTTCTACAATTTTTTAATATCTTCAAGTGATATTTAAGAAAATTAAATCAACTAAATTTTGACCATCTGCTTTTAAAAGTTAGGAAGGGTTTTATTTAGTTTAATTAATATTATAAATATAATAATATAAATAGTAGCCTTTATAATATAATATAATACAAATCCGAGGAACTTACCAAGAACACATACAACAAGAAATACTATCTATTCAATCTAAACTACAATATAGAACGGTAGAACAACCTGAAACTACTTACTGCTGCGAATTTAAAAGCTAATACGAGAATGAGAGAAATTCTTAAGATAAAAAAAGATCCTTAGGACTTGCATAAACAAAAAACGGAAACTCAATGATATCTGTATCTTAATATTAATTCTGAACTCTACCATAAAGTCGAGCCCATTACTGACATCATGCGGAAGAAATGAATTTCTATCTTCGGGCATTTACTTAGAATACGGGACAATCGAGTAACTAAACAACTTATTTCTATAATTAATTCGTATAAAAATCCTCCAAGGTGGTTGGCCAAATAAAGCAAGATAAGCAAGAACTTAAGATTGCAGAACAAGATCATTTAGAAAAATCCTAAAAAAGCTTAAGTTGCTTAAAGATAAAGACACAAGATTCGTCGAAAAACCTTGAGCTTCGTTGTCAATGATTTTAACAGATAAAATCAGACAGATTAGATCCTAAAATATGAAGAATTATTGGCAAAAACGTAAGAATCCTAAAACCAAACCAAAAAGGATTTCTAAATTTGATTTAAGTGGTCCAATGAGGTCGTAATAGCAAAAAAAATAGCCTGTTTTTTTATAAGGTATTTCAACTCGGAGTTTCTTAACATGAAATTTTTTCTGTTTTAACATATGAGATTAGGTAACTATTGTACAGATGAATATTATTATAAATATTACTACTATTCTTCTTCTTCTTCTTTATCTCTCCCTTCTGCCTCTCAGCGTCGGGCCTTCTATAAACTTCCTATACTCCACTCTGTCCAAAGCCAATGCTCTCAGCCGTCCTTTGCTCTCTCCCCTTCGCCCCCCACACCCTCAACATACTCCTCCCACTCCATCCTTGGTCTTCCCCGCCTTCTGGTTCCCTCCGGTCTCGCCTCAAAAACTCGCTTCAGTCTGTCCTCCCTATCTCTTCTCACCACATGACCATACCAACCCAATGCCCTTCTTTCAATCAGTTCTGTTACTGCTATTTTTAAGCCTAACTCCTCCCGCACATTCACATTACGAACTCTGTCCCGTCTTGTCTTTCCTATCACTCTCCTTAGATACTTCATTTCCTGAGCTGTAACTCTACTGTCCAGTTTATCTTTCATGGTCCATGTTTCTGACCCATACAGTAATGTTGGTAAATATACTGACTTATATATTCTGAGTTTGGCGTCTCTGCTCACCTCTCTTTTTCCAATAAGTGTGTTATTTAAACTATAGAATATTTGGTTGGCCTTTCTGATTCGGTTGTTCATCTCTTCCTCCATTCCCCCACTCTCATCAATCACTGTTCCCAGATACTCAAAACTCCTCACCTGCTCCAACTCCACCCCATCCCACCTCATTCTCAGCTCCTCCTTCTCACCTCCAACCTTCATCACTTTACTCTTTTTAACGTTCACCCTCATTCCTCTCTCCTGCAGAGTACTGCACCACTCCGTTATTGCTTCTTGCAAATCCTCTGCTTTAGAGTTTATCAAGACTATATCATCTGCGTATATCAATGATTGCAGGTACACTGGCCGGAGATTCCAGTTCCCTACCTTATATCTTTTTGTTCGTCTCTTGCAGATTTTAGCAATAGAGTCCATGAAGACGATGAATAAAAGTGGGCTCAGACTGTCTCCCTGCTTCATTCCCCTCTCCATAAGAAATCTTCCACTTTCCTTCCCTTCCATTCTGATCATTCCATACACATTCCGATACACACTCTTTATCACCCTCAACAACTTCTGTGGAGTCTCTAATTCCTCCAATGCCCTCCATACCTCCTTTTTTGGAACAGAATCAAAGGCTGCCGCCAAATCAAGGAAAGCCAAAAACATTGTTTTTCCCCTATTGTTGGCCTTTGTCATAGCTGTTCTCAACACGTATATATGATCTTGAGTCTGCTTGCCCGGCCTGTATGCCGCCTGTTCATCCTCGAGTTTTCCCTCTACTTCTCTCCTCAACCTACCTTCCAGTACCCTGGTGTACAACTTATACTACTATTCCGAAAATATATAATTAAGAAAATAGCAAGTAAACTAAGTAGCCTACTTTACAAGAAATACTTTAAAAATAATGTGTGAATAAAATCCAAGGAAGTAGAATAAACAATAAACAACTTATTTTTAATGAATTTTTATGAGCAGTTAACCTAAGCACAGCGCAGTCGCAATTGCTAGTTAAATATATTTCAATTGCATTTTCTCAATGTGAACTTGGTAATTTATTAGTTTAGTTAATTTTTATACAGTTTAACTGTTAGTGTTATTTTTAATGTGTAACCTTAGCATAATGCGCCTACTGTAAAAAAGGAAATTGTTAATCCAGGAAGAGAATTAGGCTTAGCAAAAGGCTTGTAAAACAAGGGTTTAGTTTTAAGAGAAGTAATGAGAAGATAGTCGGGTGCTAAATGTGACGAGCACGTTTATCCCGTTCATTGTACGTGTTGCGAAAATGAGCCTAGTTGTTCGTGAGGTGTTTGTTGTTGTTACCCATATTTTCTTAGTAATACTTGAATGTTTTAAAATGCTGGATGAGTCAAAGACTAACGGATAAAACCACTTGCAGCCCATTTTAAAATGTTAGTATTTTTTTTTATAGCCTATGTAAATTTTTAAACGTCTTCAGTGTAAAATTTAGCATACTTGTCTTCAGTTTTTAAAAATTATTATTAGTTTTAGATTTAGGTCTACTGAAATAGTTTTATTTAACAATAGGATAAATTTTTGAAAAACATTGAACATAAAAAACTATATCATGAGATAATTAAGGTTGACTATGGAATAATTCATCTGTAATAATTTGTTCTGTTTAATTTTTTGTATTATTATTTTTTTCATGAATTTTTTCTTATAAAAATCGAACAAAATTAATCTCAACCAATCAATGTTAGTTATGTTAGTTATGTTATGTTATTCAGCCATAAATGAAATACCTCTACAACTTTGGGGTATATCTACTAATTCCAACATAGAAATTTTAGAACATTTCCAGCCGAAGACTGTCAGATACGTGTTAAACATACCATAGTATACAAGTAACGAATTAATTTTTAAGTAACTTAACTTAAAGACAGTAAAAGAAGTTCTAAAAATCAGTATTAAGTTTTTGGGTCTTCAAATCTCCAGCTTCAACAACTTAGGGGTTTCAAGATGTTGATTCACAGTTCATTAAGTTAGTCTTGTTGAAACACACTACTGAGTGTGGTTTTTATTTTAATTCTAAGGACATTATTCAGATTTTCTCGTCTTTGCTTAAATTTTTTGTATTTATAAACTGATTGTAAAAGAATACACTGTTACAAAAAAAAAGGTTTTCGGATAGACTTTAAAAACATAAAAGTTTGCCAGTAATCAATTTATATTATATTTTTAGACTACAGTTTAAATCATAATTCAAGGTTGAATAAAATTTAACTTTTTGGTCTTGCCTTATAGATATTGTGATCAAAATTTAGCATAATTGTCTTCAGTTTTTAAAAATTATTATTATTTTTTCTTATATTTATCACAGAGATCAACAATAATGTATGTACAGTATGATGTCTTTTATGTTTATTTATCTTCTTTGACAGATCATTTATGTATTATTAAAGAAAATGAACAGATTAAAAAATTAAAATGGTAGATTAATTATTTTTTACAATGTGTATATTTTCGTTATGAACAAATATAGCTAATGTTGACGTAATGTAAAATTATTAATATATATTTCAAATGAGTAATTTAGAACAAAAGAGTGAATTAATTAAAGAATGTAGTTAAACATGTTTGAAAGGCATAATTACAGCGATCAGATATAAATTAATTAAATAATAATTGTTTTAGTATAATAAATAACGTTACATTGTCGTCAGTAGAGTGGTTAATAGAAAGGTTTCTTGCCAACGGGAACTGAAAAGCGTTGGACTGGTTAAATATTTGACCGTCAGAAGAAAGGAGCTAAAGAAATTCTGCGGAGAGGTTGCATGCTTTGGAGGGTGAATAGCAGTAGTGGCTGTGTAGGGTGTTATTTCCCTTGCGACTGGGGCAGCCTCTCCATTATTCAGACCGCAATCTACCGCTTGCTCTCTCGCAGGGAAATTAGAACAGAAATAACACAACATACAAGGAAACAAACGAAATTATATATATATATATATATATATATATATATATATATATAATGGCAACAAGTTTTCTAAAAGTACATTGACGTCATGATTTTTCTTTTATCAATTTAGAAAATTGAAACAGAATAGGTTCTTCTCAGATAACTATTTTAATAATGAAATTCCTTGTCAAATACGTACTATTCTATTTTCGTTATTTTAAATTGCAAGACGTTACCATGAATACATCTAATCCAAAGTTGTGTATCAACATTCTGGGAATAATGTCACTGCTAAGTATTTGATACGAATTTACTTTATTTATGAAGTGACTCATTTTTGCTTAGTAATGGGCTATGGACTGTAAAAAGATATGTTACTGAGAAAAATGGTGAATTATAAATTTACTAAAATTTAGCCAATAATTTGGCTTCACAAACGAATACTTTATTTCAATGCATATCCCAAATAAATTATTTTTTTTTGGGTTTTACGTCCGACTGTTCTGCAATTATTGTTAATGCAGACGGTGAAGGATGAAATGATTTTTTTTTGTAACGTATGAAAATATGCCGTGCCTCAATGGGATTCGAACCCAAAGCCGCATGAGATGAGCACGTTACCAACTACGCCAATGCGGTCGGCCAAAATAAAGAAGAGGAAGTCTAGCGCGTGAACCACATGCTACTGAGGTGGCCTAAACGTCGGCTAATTTATTTTATAAAAATTTTCAGTAAATATTGAGTTTTTATCTTTCAAGAATTATACCATATTTGAATCGATCATTTCAGAAAGCCTACAAGTCAAAAAAACTATTTTGTGAAAAAATGAAGAAACTTGTAATTTATGTTTCAATGAATAAAATTGAAACATAAAACTTGATCAAAGGGCTGTCCTCTTTAATATAAAATGTAAACTTTCGTCTTTTTTAAGATAAGCCACTTGTTTAAATAAAAAATAAAAATTTTTACTTAAGGTGTTTCTGAAATAAATTGGAATAAAATGCTAACTTACGTTGTTTTCTGTAAAGTACGTTGTTAGACCGGGAAAAAATTTGTTTTACAATGGTATTCATTTATTTATTTCACTAGTCTACATTATGACTTAAAATAGCTTTTTGTAATAATAAAAATTGAAATTCATAACTAATTGAAATTCTTTAAGAAAGAAAAATGTTGATTTTCAGGCCTAATCACGTTCTTCATTGTCGTAAACAGTAGTTATCTCCCTTAAACAGATTTCTGCATAAAATGTTTTTACTGCCTCTTCCACTAGAAAGTGGAGTTTAAACTTCAAAAAACATTCATTTTCATTTTTTAATTAGAAGGAAGCACTTTGTATCTTTAAGGATAAGCATTTTCTTAGATTTATATTACTTAAGGAAAGTCAAACTTATGTGATTTTTATAGGTATCCTATGTTTACATTCAGTTAGTTCTAAAATGCACTTGAGAAAAAAAATTAAATTTTGACTTATGGGGGCTTTCTGAAATGACTGATTCATTTGTTTAGTGAATTTCATTTTTTTAAATTTTTCGTTAGCCGCCTCCGTATCGTATTGGTTAGCATGCTAACCTACAAGTGGATGGTTCCGGGTTCGATTCCTATCTAGGATATGGATATTAGTAAATGTCAAAAACCACCGTTCCATTACCAGTAGCAGTCGCTAATGACCGATATGTTGATGAGATTTTGAATAAACTAAAAGTTAAAACAAAAGTAATAATAATTTATTCTGATAAAAACTATTCCGATTAGGTTTGTCACTAACTTATCAAGAATAACATCTTAATTTTTTCTCAATTCCATTTTAAAAGTTCTTTTTATTTTCGGTAAATAAATGTATTATATTGATAAGTTGATTTTAATATTTCAGAAATAAAACTGCAAACTATGTTTTACTTATTAGTTTCTTAAATTGAACTCTTACCGAGAATAATTCATGAAAGAATGATTCGAGAAATTTTCATCATATTTTATGTAACATAGTTGAATTTCTTTGTTGAATAAAAGAAAGATAGTGAAAAGGTAAAACTTTCAATTTTGTCTTTTGAAAGAACTTTTAGAAAGAATACACTACTCGATAACAGTTCTTGACTGAGTCATGAGAATTGGCCACGTAACATCTGTAACCTCTCCTGTCTGCTTGTAGAGATGTTGGCCTAACTTTTAAAAAGTTTAACCTGCTCTTTTTTCTTTATTATTTGATTTATCTTGAATAAGAATATGAAGTAACATTTTTTTAAGAGTAACATTTTATACAAAAGGGAAAGTTTGAAAGTTCTTGTTTATTTCATAAAGTATTAGAAATATTCATGAAGAAAGAAAATGAGTGAATTTTTAAATTTCCATCATGTTTTGTTCCCGACAAAATCATTTTAGTCTGCATTACAAAACTGTCTATTAAAATGAAAGAGATCCAGACATTTGTCTTACATACAGTTGGTACGACCTATTATTTATCGTGTTATCCCTTACCTAATATAATTTTTCTACTATTTAAATAAATTTTAGCTAAAGGAAATTGAATACACTATAATATACTTCTAGCAACCCCTTGTTTGCTGTGCATCTCGGCAAACTGAACGTAAAGCGTTTAAATTCTCACACAAACTTGTACGTTGAAAGCCAGATCACGACAGTACAAATAAAATCAATTAGTACTCGAAGTATGATTTTTGTTGACATCACTATGAATCACCTGTGGAAGGGCACAATACGACCTGAGAATAACTGAATATTATGTCATAAGAAAAATACGTAGAATCTTATTTTTTAAAAACTAACAATCTCTTTGATTTTTGTAGGGTTTACATAACTTCTATACATAAATTGAAAGTAATATTATTTTTGCTTATCTGCCTCACAAATAATTTTCAAATATTTTGAAAGAAAGGAAATTACTTAAAAATGTAAAGGGTGATGTCATACTGTAGGGTGGTATTGTGCTGTACCTGATATCTAACTGCGTAATACAGGGTCGTAATCATAGAATAGCAGGGTTGTAGTAATTACATTGAGGTAAATATAAATATAATGAGTTAGTTATAAATTTACCTCATTGAGTAATTCAGACCAAGATAGTAGGGACATTTTGAGATGTTTTAATGGTAGCTCTGATAGCCTCCAGTTCAAAAGTCTGTGTAACAGCAGCTCTAACCTAAACTTGAGATTTTGTATTGTTGCTTTGATCTGTTTAGACTATAATCACTGATAAAGAAATGGCAAAGTGTGTTTTGTTGTTGGCTGAATGAATAGGGCCTTTCTTCTTTGCGGTAAATATTATTAATGGAATTGTATATCTCGATATGTTAAACAATCATTGCTTTCCTCAGCTAGACGAACTCGAAAACATACAATGAATTTATTTCAAACAAGATGCCGCACCCCGGACTTTAATGCATTTGGTCACTCAGGCTTTAAATGAAAATTTTCACATCGATAAATAAGCCGGCCATGGATTCCAAGGAGTCCAGTCCTGACACCTTGTTTTCTTGTAGAGGTATAACACATTGTTTATTAAAACAAATTCGTGACCTAAATCACTTAAAGAAAAGAATTAATGAAGCATTGACAACCGCAACAGAAGATATGTTAATTAACGTTCGGTCAGAAACTGAGTATCATTTGGATTTTTGCCGAGCACATATTGATATTTATTAGTTATGCAAAAGACTGCCTGAGACGATAAATCCGATTAATAAAAAACATTACTGTAAGTATTTCTGTTTTCATTGAATTCGTATTCAAAACCCCGCTGTCTTTTATTATGACCCTGTACAATACACTAACACGCGGGATGGTAGAATAGAAAATAAGAAATGTGTAGAATATATGAATGAACTAATCTTCCTAAAGAACAAATAAAGTAAAATATAGCTTCATTTTACCAAACACAAATTTAAAAAAAAAAAATTAAAATTATGTAATGCCACATAGTTTATATTACCCAGAAAGCTATTACCTCCCAACAATGAAAGAATTTAAAAAACCGGTGGGTACTTTCCAAGAATATTTCGTACAAACAAACAAAAGTTACTTCTTTATAATATTAGCATGCATTAACAGGGAAAACTGGGTGCAACAGCAATACAGTAACTATTTAATTAATACAGATTATACTTGAATCTGTTCGATTTCAACGATTGTTTCAAATATAAACTGGCCATTAAATTTTAAAGAATTTACGTTTACAATAGTTTATTTTAAAACAAAAGTACCTCTTAATTTAGTACGTACTTTTAACGAAATAGATCGTAAATTTAAAGAGAAGGAGACAAAGTTTGAGCCAACTTTAAACTTTAAAGTTTAAGCTTTAACTCCAAAACTTTCTACCGTATTTCATATGGTTTAAATTTGAAATGTTCGCCAACTAGTACATACAACTAAGTACTATCTAATCTAAAGCAAAACAAAGCTAACTACTACATAAAAATAAAATTTGGTCATAAAACTGCTATTTAATTGCATCAACTTTTGATTTTACAACTTTATTCCTAACAAAATAACATGTCTCTTACCATTATTTTTATTCCTATACTATAATAAACTTATAGTTATTTTAACGAATTTCAATAAAAAAATTAGGTGTTTTAAAAATTATACAATTCATACTTTTATTTTAAGTAGGTCTACATAGAAATAAATGCTAAAACAATATGCAGGTATAGGGTATCTTTTTTTTTGTCTTGAATTTTTATTACGGTACTGTACATTGAGCTTCACAATTTCCGTAAATGATATTTAAATGGTGGTGGGGAGTTTCGCTATTAGGGTATCTTAAAATAAGAAACATGAAAAATATTATGGGTATTTTTATCAGCAAAGATTTTAAAAATTATTTCAGTAAAAATCTAGAAGTTCCTGTCGATAAATTTAGTAAATTTATAGTAAAGTAATATTTTACTTTATTAAATTTACCGGCCCGTACTTTCTAATAAATAATACAATATTTCAACTTCTCGGATTCGCTTAAAAAAATTATCTTTGTTTCGAACAAAATATAATCGTACTTTCCCTTTCCTTCTACTTCTTCGCCTCTTCTCCGTCGCTGTCTTCATAAGTAAACAAGGTAAGAGTCTAATACTCATTCCTCCATGGAATCAGTCCTTCAGCTCATATGTACTCATCACTGAGACGAGGAATTATCTGTACAACTCTATGCTGTATGTAACGATACCAATTCTCTCCATATTCGTTAGCGCTGTCAACTAGAGGGTTGGTTTGAAAATGGTATATTAGTAATGATTTATTTTATTATTTTGTAATAAATTAAATACTTGTTGATCTATTTTACTGTAGACCTACTAAAAGAAACTCATCATTTCGGAAAACTATTAGAGTGATATTCTTGTTAAGTTTCTTGACGTTAGGCGGTAGACTCTTTTTCAATGTTAGCCGTTCCTGGAGTCATGGCTACAGGTTTTGCCCTTTTAGGCTCCAAATACTTTTGTATAAATTGACTTACATAAATTATTTAGACTTCACATCAATTGTTTTATATGCGTATCCATACTGATCTATACTAACTTTTTTTAGCTTAAGAAAATATTCTTTTTGTTCAATTAAGTTTATAAAAATTATATATATTTTTTGTTTTATCTCATTTATATTATTAACGCTTTGAAGGGTTCATTCTCCTACGCTGAAAAGAAGTGTTACGCGATGAAACCTATCAAAAATTTCTCCAGAGATGGTCGGTAAGGTCCAGATTTAATTTTACCTTAATTATTTATTTTTTGTGATTATTATTTAAATATACTTTTAGTGTTTCTGCTTACGTTCCAAGTTAATTTTCGGTAGCCGAAAATTCTGAATGGCGGCCAAAATTGCTTTAAATAAATCATCAGCGGCCACAAAATACCAGTGGAACAAGACAAGGCATGACTCCAAATGCCATAGCTGTACCGCCACTTAACACTTCCCTTAAATCGCCAAATGGTTTGCGTATCCATACCAGTCTCTAGATCGACGAAATTTTATTTGTGGTACACTTTAAAATGTTGAAGTTGTTTGATATAGGTTAATAGAAATAAATAAAAAATAGATGTTAAAAGTATTAAAAAAAACTGAGACAATTTAACATTTTGATATATATACCGGTATTACAAAATTTCAATTTGTAAAACATGACAAGTAAGTTTGTTTGAATTTATTAGGACCAAAAATTGGTGACAGTTTTAATGAATAAGCAAACAAAGCAATTGAATGAACAGAAAATTGCAGTCCAGTAAATATACGACCGACGATATAGTGTTAAATTTATTTTCTGAAAACATTACGGACAAATATTAGATATGATTTTTATTTTCATTGCATGGCTTAAGGGGTTACATAAATAATAATACGAGCGTTAGAGTATATCAGTAAATTTCATGTTGTAACAGCTGTTATGCAATGTTGATTAACTAAAATAATGTTCTGTTGTTCCGTACTGGTGTATAATTCTGTTCAGGTCCAAAAACTCATTCGTAAACAATCATCATTTCATTTTGAATTACAATAGTCAATTTAAGTAGTGAATGGTGATCGTCATAGTGGTTTGAATTCAGTCCAAATATTTGCTATTCATTAATTTTCACTATAGTATTTGTACGCCACCGTCACTGCCGCCTGTTTCGGCTTTAATTTTTAATGAATAAGCTATTCATTCTCCGTTTCACTAATACTATGTCGCACAATCTCTTGCGTCCTATTAAAATATGCATGTTGTAACATTAGTACGTACTATGAAATAAATAATTATGTACTTTAAGGTGTTTTTTTTTCACGTCGACTGTTTTGCAATTTTTGCTAATTCAGACGGTGTACTATAAGATAACCATTATAATAAGCGTTTAAAATAAATTTCATAATCAATCAAAACATATTCTGTACAATACATCCTTATCAAATGGCCTACCTTGAACACTACATTGAAACAGTTTCACTTACCAGACACAAAGACTGCTTGAATGACACGCAATGCACAAAAGTAAACCATTAAAATTTATAATAATTTTAAATATTTAAGTTAGTTTCAATAGATATATACTCTATCTTTATATTTTTACTTTTATTTTATTTGCTTTTGAGGTCTAACCATGGACCAATTTAATCAATGTTGGAAGATTTTTTAGATCAGTTTCTGAAGACTTTGGGTTTTAGTAGTTTCTTTTTCGTCCAGTAATCTTTAAGGCGTTGAGATCTTTATTGTTGAATCTCGTCTGAAACAACTCTTACTACAAGTTTTTTGGTTTGGTTTATTTCGTTGAGTCTGATTTTTGAATTTCGTAAGATTTTTAGTTTGTCGGTTCTTCTTCAGTTCTTTCATGTCTTTTTTCATTTCCTCTAACCATCTGGCTTGTTGTTTATATCCGTTTAGTTTGTTTAGCAATTGCTTGATTACTCTGGTGTCTGAGATCCTGAGAATATGTCCGTAGTAAGAAATTAGTTTTTTGCGCATGATGGCAGTGATTGGTTCTATTTCTTTGTATATTTCATTGTTGAAAAGCACGTACATTCCGTCTTTTGTGATTTTTTGTTTATAATTGTTCGTAGAACCAAGAATTTTTTGTTCTATCTTTAGTGTTTCGTTAATTCTGTTTTTTTACTTTGAAAAATGTTAAGGTTTCGCAACAATAAGCTGCCTCAGGTTGTACTTCGGTTTTGTAGTGTCTAATTTTGGATTGTATGGATGTTTTTTTGTTGTTGTAGGTATTCTTGGTTAATAATTGACTTTTTTCATTTTATTTGTGCAATTGACCCAGGAGGTCTTTTCGCAATAGGCGTAGGTGATGACTTCTCCCAGGTATTTAAATTCAGGGACTATATCGGTATAATGAGTATTAACTTTTATTTTGTTTATGCAAAGTTCGTCGAGATCCATGATTTTGGTGTTTTCATAAGAGATTTTTAAGCCGATTTTGTTGGCATTGGTTTCTAGGGTTGTTATTTGTTGGCGTGCTTCGGCGACTGTTTCGGCGAGTAATGCTAGATCGTCTGCAAATACTAGGCAGTTTATTTTGATGTTATCTTTTTTGCCTCCTTTTTTACGGTTCCTTGGTTTAAGGGTTCCCATATTATACTTCATATTTTTTCTCATATTTTTACTGTATTAGAAACAAAATTATTAAAAAGCACCATAAACGGTCAAAGAATCATTGAGAACCCTTACCAGTTGAGTAGTACTTTCGTGGCTAAACCACATCATCACCTCAAATAGTTTAATCACATTCCTGTAATTGTCATGACACACATAGAAAATTTAGATCTCTGATAAAATAAGTGTTATTTATTGTGATTACCTGACGATGTGTTGACACCACGAAAGCACGAGACTAAATCAATTGATGTTTTTACTCATTTTTTTGACCGTTTCTGGTAGTTTTTAATAATTTTGTTTATAATAAGACTACAAAACCTATTAAGCCAATTAATATAGGTATATATAGAGGGTTTTTGAAATGACTACTTCTTTCGGCGCGCCTGGACTGTGTTCTTTGCACGGGAAAAATCTTTGGTTTGCTACCGAGTCTGGCTTGGCTATCAAGAATTACCATGGAAATTAACATTAATTAATTTACAAAAATCTTTTTTATTTAATTTGTTGACGTAATTATTTAATTCAGTATTCACTTGTCAGTCAGTCCCGCGACTACTAATTTTTTTTAATTTGTTAAATTAATTAATTAGTTAAGTAGTCACGTCTGTCAGTCAGCCCGCGACTGCTCATTTTTTTATTTAATTTGTTAAATTAATTAGTTAAGTAATCACTTCTGCCGGTCAGTACCGCGTTTGCTGATTTTTTATTTAATTTGTTGAATTAATTATTTAGTTAGTAATTATTAGTCACTTCTGTTAGTCAGTACGGAGACTGCTGATTTTTATTTAATTTGTTATATTAATTAAGTTAAGTAGTAACTTCTGTTAGTCAGTCCCGCGACTGCTGACTTTTTATTTAATTTGTTAAATTAATTAATTAGTTAAGTAGTCACTTCTGCCAGTCAGTCCCGCGACTGCTAATATTTTTTTTAGTGACGATGCCTACATAAGCCATGGCTTATATGCATACATTAATGCTATTGTATGAGGTGATATACAAATATTCAAGACCTGACCGGAAATCGAACCCGAGACTCCAGTATAGAACCCAGTTGCGCTGACCATAAATAATTCATGTAAAATAGTGTAACGAATCTAATTGTAATCGTTCACTAATTATAAACATAAAATTGTACGTAATAGTTATCCTTCTTTGTTATGTTACTTGTTTTTGTTCTGTAATGGGGTCGCAAGTAAATAAAAATGTTGATGCGACCATAATAAAACTGATTATAAAAAAAAAGTTATTCAAAATACAAAAGATCAATACAGGTTTATTAAAATTTTTAAAAATATTTACTAAAATCAAACTCGTACATACAAAATAAGCCATTGCTCAAATTGAACAGAACGATACCCCAATGAAGCATCATTTATCGGTGTATCTGATAAAAGTCATCAGATTATTTTATTTATATTAGACTTCTAGTCAAAACTATTAACAATTGCTACTATTCTACCAGAAAAAATTACATGGTAAAAAGAAAATGTTAAAAAACTTTATTCAATAAAATTCATAAAATTATTACTATTATTGCGATGTAAATAAAATTGAAAAAGAAAAAATATCATAAAACTGTTACAATACGGTAAAATTAAAACTATAAAATATCCTTTAATTTAAATTTAATTTAAAAAGAACATTTTTTAAATTTACATTTTCGTAATTACTCTAAGTGAAGTACATAATGAATGTTTTAAAAAAATGCAGATTTATATTTTATACATAAACTAACAAAAAATTGGCCTGTTTAAAAACATAACTTTATGTTACATTTTTGTTTAAATACACAGCAACCCGGCTAATCAAAACCCTAAAAGCCGAAATTTTAGATGGCGGAACTGATTATTAATTTTCTTAACTGCTCTTTACATGTTTTAAAATAAAAACAGTAATTTTATAATGGAAAAAAAATTTTAATAGGCTTTTAAACATAAAATATTAAATCGGAAAAAATATAAATAATTGTAATTGAGAAAAGAAAACTAAGATAAGCAAGTTTTTTTATGGAAGGTATACTGTACTTACAATACTTATAAATCGCTTACAGATAAGATTCTTTTCTTTTAGTTCATCAGCAATTTCAAGGAATTATGAATTTTCACTACTACCTGGCTGTATAAAAGCACTATTGTTTGCTGTTATTTTTCCGAAAACCTTGATGATTACGTAATAATTCGCAAGCGCCTCACAAATATGACGTCTGTGTGTGTAGCGTTGTTGGGCAGTTCTACGTACTGCAGTGTTATTCCGATTCATTTTGCTGCTTCCGTATGTACCGATAAACCGCTTCGAGTTACATATTTTATCAGTTTTTGAATTATTTTTAATAATTATTATTCACATATTTTTGGATAATCCAAAAATTATGAAATCCAAACAGATCCCGGTACGAATTTGTTCGGATTAACGTATTGTTCTGTTATTTCTCTGAATATCCCAAATACAAAACGAAAATCAATTAGATGAGCTTGTTTGCGTTCACAACTCTTGTGAGGTTAACTTTGGTTTTGATTTTTACTTATACTGGTTTACCCAATTTTTACACTGGTTTCGAATTTTTTTATTTACACATGTTGCTTTAATTGGCTAGTTAAACTGTTGTACAACTTAAAACTTTAAGCAATCGCTCTTTTTATTTTTGGAGTGTTCGAACTATATTTCTTCTCCGTGTATACAGTGTAAGGTTTGAGACTGTCGAGGACCTAATAGAGGAAGGATAAGTCCTGGTTTGCTATTCTGAGAAATTAGAGGGGTGTTTTCTCAGTAGAATTCTTTCGGGCGGCACCAAACAGTTTTCATCGCCATGTTGATACGCCAAGTCTTAACGTGAAAAGGCTGTAGAAAAATAACGAGTAGAAAAGATACATCTTGTAATCGCTCGTACGATTACCAAATTAATAAAGCCTAAATTAAAATCATGGAGAAAATTACTTTCAATATTTTAAGCGACTTGGTTGTCATTTGTAAAACAAAAACAAATTTCATGTTATGAACGTTGGATCAATTTTAGCTATTAAGTTACTTATAATAGCTTTTTTTATTAGATTTTAACGGTGTCAGATTTTATTACTGTTCAATCAAATTGCTAAATTTAAGTACTAAAAGATACACTTTATGTATATTTTGGCTAGTTTGTATGTGTGTCGGAACGTAAATACCTAGCCAACAACCTCTCCGTACTAAATGTTTTGTGTTTGTTCAGCAACCTAACTACATTATCAGGTACTTCATACACGCAAATTATCATCCCTTTTGTATTAAAGTTCAAACATTTCGCACATAAACAATAGGTTAACCTTAAAATATATGAACTTTAAATATAATTAATGTAGACACCCCCTTACCTTTTGACAAAATAACTAATTCTTTCATTTTTGTTATAATACAGTACATCACTAATATCATTGATATTTAAAGACGTTGTAAAACATAAAAGATTTTACTTAATTTAAAAAAGATATGTATTATTTTCCTTCCTTGCTTTACTTTCGTTATACAAAGGATAAACCTGAGCTTTTATACAATTTACTGATTATAAATAAAAGCTTAACGTAAAAATAAACATTATGGATCGAACTAATAAAACAGCAAATTCTTGTGAAAATGAGCATGAAGCTAACGTCCAACAGTATGTTTCTTTATTATATTAAATAACAAGACATCGCAATCCTGAACGACAAAATTCAACTTTACTTTACAAATTCTAGAATAAGACTCGTCATGGATTTACTAGTGCAGATCTATTTATAACATAACCTTCTAGACGATGTTTTTACTTGTTCATTTAATTTATTATTTAGCATTAGATAACAGAAGAAGTAGAGGTGTAAAAGACACTAGTCAGAGTTGTCTCCTCTGAGAGTAATGAATTTCACAATACAACCAGACCCTGTGGTGAATGAAGTGAAGTTGTCATTTGCAGCGTGGAAAGTGGATGCTTTTCGGAGGGCCTGGCATGCTGATAAGCATACTTTTCAACTCAGTGAGGAATGCATAAGTAAACCACCTCACTCCTTGTTTTTAATTAGTAAAACCTGTAGAGGTTGAAACCAGCCTTTCGGCTGTTGACCTGAACAACTTTTACCATTAATCTTTTCATAGATTGTTGCATCTTCATCAGGCGTTTTTTAAAGGGTCATATTTGAGCAGCGTATAAGTAGATAGACGAGATGTAGGCCTACGTACTGATTAAAATCGGAAGTTTTTACTCTTATAGGGATTTTCCAGACAAATTAAAAAGCTGAAAAAAGAAACATTTTTAAAAACATAAATTAGTTTTACTTAAAAAATGTAATTAAGGGAACCACTTACTTAGTAATTGTGTTAATTAGTCATCAATTTATTAATGTATTAAACAAATCATTATTCTACGATTATTTACAGCAAACAGTACAGTGCCACGAAAAAGTTATTTCTTAAGACTTAAAAATTATTTTATATGAATCCCTTTTAAAACCCATGAGGACATATGGGCTTCAATTGTGGGGTACTTCCAGCACTTCAAAAATAAACGTATTCGAACGTTTTCAGTCAAAATTCTTGCGGCGGGCCCTGCAAATTCCGTGGTACATCAAAAACACCTATAACAATGCCGATCTTAATATTGACTCTGTAAAACCAACTATATCGAAATTCAGCCGAAAATATAAAGAAAAACTCAAACTTCCTGGCTCTGAATCAGCTAAATAACATTGATAACGGGTTTTCAAGACTGAAAAGACATACATACCTATTGTTTTCCATTTAGGTTATAGGTTTTAAAGAACATTGTTACACTTATTATATATTTTTCTAACTGATTTACTTCAAAATTATCATTGTATATATCAAATATTAATTTATTAATATTTTCAATTTCATTAACATTATAATGAAATTGTGATAATGTTAATTAACATTTATCAAAATTACTGATTGTTCTATTTCATGTGAACAAATTGCAATGTGGCAGATTTGTAAAAAAATTTCTTACGAATAATAAAACAAGTTACTTTTATTTCGCATAATGAGAGAAAAGTCTCCTTGAAAATTTCTCCTAGGAAAGCTATATATAGATATTATCCAGGTTTTTATTATACTATTAGTTTATTTCAATGCTTTTTAGTAGCTCCCCCTTCTGTTGTTTCTAAGGAAGTAGGGATCACTTGCACTGACTGTGATATAGGGGTTTAATCAGTGTTGTGCTAAGACGAAGAAATCGCATTCAGTAAAAGACAAGACCAAAACAGTATTTCCCAAGTGCTTGTAGTACAATCCCCCTTTATAAATCTTATTGCAGGGCAAATCGCTTGTAAAGATTTATGGCAGTAGCGGCCCTCAGTAATTGCCCATCAAGAAAGAGCCGGAACACGTCAATGAATGAGCTAATTGCAAAGCATTACTGAGACTAGGGAGCTCTCATTCTTTACTCGTGTAACTGTTGCTCTGAGTACAAACAACAGCTAAAGAAAATCAACGAATAGGGTGAATTTTGTACTTGTGCTGTTGCACGAGATCAACGACTTCTGCATTAAACACAATTTGAAACTAATTATGTTTATTCCTGCCTGTTAACTAATTAAACGTATCATTGGAAATTTAACCAGCAAAATATGTTGGAATTCAAGTAAAATAATTAAGTTAGTTTCAACCTTGGTGCAATTAACTCGATGTTTTACCCTGTTATTACAAGTTCTACCGTAAAGCATATTATAAGAGAAATCTAATACCTCTTTTATAAACAGTACACTACATACATGAATTACATAAGAAATTTACTTTATATATTGCAGAAAACTCTGATAATTCTTGTTTATATAAAAAGGATAGAATTGTACAAAGGATTTCATAATGTAAAGGATAGATTGTAATGAAACATCGGTCATCTGTGTATAATATGCGGTAGTTGCAAAGAAGTTTTATTCTATATTTGTTGTACGTTTACTTAATTGCATAAAAGCGCACTCAATCTTTTATGTATTATCATCTTACTTTTGAGATGGACTAATTAGAGTTGAACTATTTAAAAAAAATTAAATACTATACCGCTTTCAACTTTTGGATTTTTACTGTTATTTCATTATTGATTTTAACTTTTAACATTGTTCGTTTGGCCTATTGATAATTCCAGACAAATTGAGAGAGACCCGTTCCTTTCTACAAACTCTAACATGTGGTAGATTGACTATATAGGGAGTCATCAACATTTTTTTATAATAATAAAATATTTTAATAAATGAACCAATAAGAGAAAAGGAAGCAAAAGTTTCTGTTACATAATCGTGTACAAGATATTTTATTATCCGTTTTTTAGTTTTTATTCCCTCTGAATAAGTAACGTATTTTTTTTTATCTTTTAAGTGCTTCATTTCGTTTTTAACTGTAAGTTATTAATAGATTTCAGTAAATAACAAGTGAAGACTGTTTAAGTCTGGTTTTTTCAGACACCATCGGCTCATTCCCGTTCATGTTTTGTTTTTCAGATACCTATTAATTTTGTTTTGGGCTGAAACCAGCTGCTGTATAAGACATTTTTAGATTTTATATGAGGTTTATAGACGTTAGGTAATGAAAAGTGAAGGGCCTCTTATGTTCGCAATGTCAGTAGTTTTGTCATAATTTTATGAGCCTCTAATAAGAAAATAACGAAATTTACATAGAGTGAAATTAGCACTTAAAAAATAATGTTCCTTACTATACTGAATTCACCGAGTTTAGAGACAAGCATCAATAAATACATGCGTTGTTCACGTGACTTTTACTGCCGGTTGCCTAACTGACGCCGGCTATTGGATAATGAACCGCACTTACGTAAAAATAATTTCTTTCTTTCCTTCTAAAAATTTAACTAATTTTCATGATCTATGAAATCTACGACCCATTTTCATTAAAAATAACTCGCACTGTACTCTATTAAGCTAGGGATAATGCAACGAAGACTGGTGTTAGAAGAATGCATAATGACCTTGGTATCAATCAACAGCTATCACGTGATCCATTTGTTTACTGCGTGTCTCCAGACTCGGTGAATAGACTATAGAGAAGAATGTTTTAAATTCCTGATGTGTGTACTTTGCAGTTTGTTCGATTAAAAAACAATAATAAACCTCATGACCTAATGAGATGAGAATGATATGTATGACGTTTAAATGAGGTGTAGTTTTATACAAACTAATGCAACCATTCCTGAGATAGTATGTTTAATTAAACCTCAACCATCAAAGTACACCAGCAACCTTTATCCAGTATTCAAATCCGTATGAAATTTACTACTTTTACTAGGTTTTGAACCACAAAACCTTCGTCTCCGAAAATCAGCTGTTATTCAGCTTACTCGCGGCGACGACTATACCACTTGACCAATCAGGTTGGTTGAGATAAAATTTAAACAATTTTTAATGTATTTAATTGTTACAAACCATTGTGTACTGGACGATATCATGTTAGAGTTTGTTTTCCTCTTCTTCCTGTCACATAGTAAGCCTAACGACCTGTTCTGAATAATTTGTCAATATCGTCTGTGGCTCTCCCACATCTTTTCCTCCACTCGGCATATTGTTTAATGCTTATTGTTTCCATAGATCTTCAGTCACTCTAATAAACATTCCTTTTAAATCTTCCCATATTCTTTAAGGTTTTTTAATGAATTCAAATCTTTGAAATTTTCTATGTATTGAATGTGATATTTAAAAATAATTTCGTATTATATCACAAAAAAGTGGAATCTTGACCTTTTGGGTCTGGTTTTATTTATGTCTTCCGAATACCTTGGACTCATTCCCGTACAGGAGCTAGTTTGTAAATATTAATTTTTTTAGCCCTTGGTTAGCTGTATAAAACATTTTTATATACGGTAGATATAAAACAGCCCCCAATTTCAACAATTCAAATGGGTGGAATGTATTGAAGTAAATCTTCTTAGTATGTTTTATGATCAATTTTAAGTTTATTTTTTAAACATTTTATTTTGCTGACACGATTAACCGTATAAAACTATGATATACGATCATGTAAACACAATTGCATGCATTAAAGTAATCAAATATTGTATAAGGTACCATTTGTTACATAAAATAATGTTTATGGAATTGTTCAACTCTTCTTTAAAGCACCCTTACTCGAACGTCTACTACCCTTCCTTAAATTTACATCGCCAGCATTTTCTTTACTGTTCTCCTGTCACGTTTTTGTCTATTTCCAATTCCGGTCCGAAGCAGGCAATACCAATGGACTCCCAACCATTTTTCTCTGCTCCATTTTCGTTTCTCTGACGCGAGTTGAATATCATACTGAATTCCATTAATGCACCCTCTTCTTTTATCTCTTACATCTTTTTTACGTCATTGTAAACATGCATAACTTTTTTCGTTATTTCATTCATTACATCTATTTTTCAAACCAGACAAGAAATTATAAAAAAATTTCAAGTAAGTAGTAGTTAATAAATATCTGGAACCTTGAACTTTAAAGTATTTCTTTTCGCTTTAAGTGTTTTTTATAACAAAAGGGTAATTTAGAAGAATATCCTTTGGTCTATCTTTAACTCTATACTAGTCTATGAGGAAAAAATAATAAACGTTTTAATATTCTGTAAAAATCACTTTAAAATGTGCAATAAGTTTAACCGATTGAAGTTCCTTAAATTTTATTGTGGATGATATTATCTTGTTCACTCCCACCACGATCTTAATTGCTCTTTTTTAATGGTAATAACTCTTTCCGTATTACCCTGTGAAGAATTACCCCACCCTAATACAATAATCGTTATATACGACAGAATTAGACCATGATGCTGCTATTAGCAATTTTTTATCATTAAATTTGACAATTTATTTTAATGCAAATACCCCAGATGATATTTAACTACAGATTTGGTCGGTAAAAAAAATTCCAAGACAAAGATCTATCTAGTGACACTCTTAGAAATGTCATTTACATATTTTAATATTTATGAATAAAGATTCTATTTTTCCTTATATTATGTTTGTTTTTGAAGTGTAAATACTTACTCATCTTACCATTGACTGTTAAAATTAATATAAATTTACGAATTATTTGTTTTGTTTATTTATAATTATTACTTCCTCCCAAACGAAACAGCCCATGCTTGGATGAGATATACATCAAGTAATAAAACAACAGGGAATTCAATATTTATAAAAACAAAACCAAGAATAAAGAAAATAAATCTAGTTGTCCAGTATGATCAAAAGTTCATTAATATCATCCTTAACACTTAAACAGCTAAATGAACGAAAGAAAACATACAACATATTAACAGTGACAATAAAAAAAATTATGTCCATTCAGATTACTATGACGTTTTTTACTGCTTACTTCGAGATCTGGTTGTTAAAAAAATAACGAAACTTCCTTCTAAACTTACAACTATTTATTAACAAATAATTTACTTACATTAAATTGTTATAGATATAACTACTAGTAAATTACAAAAACTAAATTGTTTACAGACTTTTTTTTAAAACTTAAGACTTAAACTAAACTTTACTAGAAATTTACGATTGAACAACAGTTAATGAAAGAATTCTTACTTATTAAGTTACCTAAATAAAATTGTAAAAGTATTACAACTATTTCGAAGATGTTTCCAATACGAGATAAACCGGTTATAACTACTTTGCTTGACACTATTCAAGGCAACACAAGAACTAACTTTACTGCACACTGTCCTAATACTGACTTACAAACGGTTGGACCGACGCTCACTTGACAATAGTTCACGCATTAATGACTGAGAAAAAGTTATCTCAGAAGTTATCTGTGATAAAGCGACATTAGATAATTTGAGACGGACAAAGAAAAATCATTCCTTTAAATCAAAGGTCTTCAAAGAATTTAAGTAGTTTGGATAAATAAATACACAATAAAACAATAAACGTGAAGAATAAATAAAAATAACTGACAATATGCATAAGAGAATAATAGATCTAAAAGAACACAATAACATTTTCTATCTTATACTTAAAAAATCAACGAATAGAGATTGGTGGATCACCAGTCAGGTAACAAACGACACTACGTCAAAGCTTCACAGAATTACCACTTCTCTTTGTTCCGTTTTGTCATACTTATACTTTGTAGGTTAGTCATCAATAAATAAGGTGTTGTTAATGATTTATTGAACAGTTTGCTATTCTGTAGGTGGAAGAAAAATAAACACTGGCGAGTCTCAGAAATCTTCAAACGGTATCAAACATCACTATCGCTAGCGAACAAGTAAACCAGACGACGTTAATTTAACTAAATAAAAAGGGGCTTTAGTAAGTAGTCCTCTTAAGTATAACGAAATTTTTAAATTTTTTTTTTTTTTTTTTTTTTAACTTTAATAACTTTATTTGCAACTATATACTACGATACAACGAGCAAATTAGATGACAGTAAACACAGGATGACAAGGAAAAAAAAAATAAATAAAAATAAATAAATGAAAAAGAACAGTGATACCCATTGGTATATGTTCTATGAAATAAAGTTCATGATACATGAATGATAAATAACAACATAAGAAAAAAAAGAAGAAAGAAAAATAAAATAAATCACTTTATAGAAGATCTCTGGCCCATTGACGTTTCAACCTGCGCTGCGGATTTCCTGGTAGTGATGCATCCGATAGTTTGGTGATTAATTCGTTGGGGTGATCATGCAATTTTCTGTGAAAAACACTGTAGCTGGACTTAACTACTTCACTTATGAACGGAATATTAAGGTCGTCATGTAGAATTTTGTTGTTGACATAAAAAGGTGCGCAGGTGATTAAACGTAGGCATTTTGACTGAAAGGCTTGTAATTTTTGTAGATTGCTCGGTTTAAAAATTTAAAAATTGAATATTACTTTTCGTAATAAACTTTGTCACACACAATAAAATTTTATTATATTTATCATATTTTATATCTAGGAGAATGGAAATCAGAAGATTAGGCCTACAGATAATGTAAAACAATCGATAAATATTAAATACAGCATGCAAACAAACTAAAGAAAAGTAAATAATATTATCAAAAGAAAATTTTTTCATGGGATAAAATTTAGGCCCGATATAACAGCAGTATTTTTAGGAGCATTATATAAGTCAGAAACGTTGAACTACACAACAACAAAGATGTAAGAGAAAAGTTAGAAAAAGCAGATGAACAAATTTCAAGGAGGATAATGGATTCAGTAATGAAACTGCAAACAAAGGTGGAAAATATTGAGCAAGATATCGCTCCAATAAAGAGATTTTTAAACAAATCCAAAACATATCGGATGAAATAAGAAATAAAAGAACGAGAATCTACGGACATCTCGTAAGGATGAAACAAGAAAGATTTACAAAAAAAATATCTGTAAAGCTGAAAGTGTACTAAAACAGACCAAGATGGTTCAAAGAAACAATAAAAGATCTAATGCCAAGAATTAGAGCAAGAATTAAAGACGTAAGTTATGTACGATTATCGTAGTCCTACGTTGACTGCAACAAACATTAAAAAAAAAACTGTTGAGTTCTCGATCGTAAAAACGTCTTAATTTAATTAGTCTCTGTAGCAAGTTATTTCAATAAACAATCGATAGAGTTGGTCTGGATATTCTTTGTTTGTAAAACGAAATACTGAACTGAGTTTAAAAGAAATAGTTTGTACGCAAGTACTATTATTTTAATAGCAGTAATATTTTTTTACTAGCGATTTAGAAGATAGAAAAATAAAAACAAAAATGTAGGAAGTTATTTGTTAAAAGAAACCTGTGGCAAGTTGAGTGAACTGCTTGGTCGGTCGGTAGAACGATTGCATCCGGGCATTCGGTTTCTCGTAATAGTTAGACGAGAATGAAGGGATGTGAAATGGAGGTGAAGTAGGAATGGTTTACTGCTGGATGTGACTTGTAAATGCGACGTTTCAAATTGGAACTGTCGTGCCGGAGATATCAATTTAAGAAGATCCAACGAGGACTCGCTGGAGGTGCAGGCTGATAACGATAAAATAAAAAGAAGTTAGAAGAAATAAAGAGGGGTTGGGGGAGGGTACCTGGCCTGTGATTTGGTCCCCGGGGGCGGGAAGCCGAAGCACGTCCCGACACCGCCTTGCTTCAATTACTGAACCAGAAGGAGCCTGCTCCTTTCTTTTCTCTGTTTCACCCTCTCAGCCCTTCTTCTTCTTTTGTGCTGGTCCACAAGTAAACCTATTCTCCATTTCGCTCTTGCTTCACCCTATCTTACTCCTTTTTATGTTCTCCCCTGACCCCTTAGTTATTTATTTACTTACAAACGTCACTATAGTACATTCGTTTGATACCAACTATGGTTCACTATTCAAAAAAACTTAATGTTCAGAATTTTATTCATAACTTTTTCTATTAAGGTACAATTTACATGCAATAAAAAAAAATAACAAAAAAATATTACAATGTCGAAATATAATCACGTTTTTGAAAATTATTAATATTCTTAAAACTTTAATCGCTCGACGTAAATAAATTTTATTTTTATTACAATTAAATCATGTGGTTACTAAATTATCCTCATACAAGTTTAGATTATTTAATTAGGTTAACACATTGTAGAATCACCAATTTGAACCATTTAGATATTGAAACGCGGCCAGGGGATTTCTTAACTACTGGCAGCACCCAAGATAGCCTCGGAAATAGGACCGGGAATACAGGAAAAAATACTGGAACGTCAAAAAATAAAGACTACCAGTCCAAATATTAAGTTATGCCCCACGGGGTAGACGTGATAGAGGAAGACCGCTACGAAGATGGGTGCCGGAACAGGCTTTAGGCTTATCCGTGTTTGGGTGATGATGATGATGATTAGGTAGGTACTCCATTTCCCAAGGATAAAATTTTATCAAAACTCTTTTGTTGATTACAACAAATAATTTTATGTCATAAGATTGTTTTAAAAAGTACTACATACTTTTTTATTTTATTTTAAAGTTGAACTATACATATATCGGAAAGCCATTACGTTAAAAAGGTAACAGACAATATTTTTGCTACAGAATAAATTTGTATTGTGTTCAATGTGGAATAAACAGAATCAATTTTTTGTCCCTTATGTGTATGCGTTGCAATCGTTCTATTTAAGAAAAATAAGCAACCCCATGACCCAATCAGATGAGAATGATATGCATGAGGTGTGGTTTTGTACGGACTCAGGCCGACTATGTCTGAGAGAGTATGGTTAATTGAACCCCAACCATTAAAGTACACCGGTAACCAATGTCTATTATTCAGATCCAAATATAGGACCTTTACTAGGATTTGAAACCTTCTTCTCCGAAAATCAACTGTTAAACGACTTACTCGCGGCGAGACTTTACCACTAGACCAACCTGGTGAACTATACGATTGTTGTTGTTTAGGTCATCAGCCAAAAGGCTGGTTTGAACCTGTAGAGGTTTTACTAAGTAAACCGAGAAATGAGGTGGTTTACAATTGCCATCCTCACTGAATGGAAAAGTATGCTTATCAGCATGCCGGGCCCTCTGTAAAGCACATATTTTCCACTCTGCAAATGACACCTTCACTTCATTCACCACAGGGTCTAGCTGTATAGCGAAATTCATTACTTTCAGAGGAGGTAACTCTGACTAGTGTCTTTTACACCTCTACCTCTTCTGTTCTTAAATGATTCAGTCATTTAATTGGCTGACCATGTGATAAGAAACAGAACTATTTATTTTAGCCCTGAAACGAACAGATTGAGTGTAAATAATTTGACACTCCACCTGTCTGTTATGGGCAGTACTATAACTATACGATATAAAGATTGAATTCAATAATTTGTGAAATTGTCTTCAATGTATGATTCGCCCATCGATACACTTCCTCTTGATTATTTTATTTCGTGATTTGTTTGTTTATTCAATAAAAGGTCTGTTGGATATTTTTGTCGTAATCGTCTATTTTCCTGTGTTACCTAGAAGGTTTACTGCCGAAAAGGTTAGCTATCGTTGAAGTAGTACATTCCGAATGTAACAAAACAGACGGCTACATAAAGTTGTTAAGGGTCTTGTAAAAAAAGCAACTAGCGAGTGATATTTAGGTTTTTGGAAGCATTATATTTTATGATAAATAACACCTCCGGGTCTTAGCGTGGAAATAAAAACGGGACTTTCAGGTTTGTAAATTTAAAAAATTAAAATGCATAGATACCATTTAATTTGTTGATACAACGTTTAGTAAATTAAAAATTTAATGTATTATCATGCAGTAATTAAAATATCTTATTACTGATTCAACATATTACTGATTTTCAAAGGATAATCTATAAATTTTGATGTTAGATATGCAAAAAATTGACTTGTAAATGTTATTCTACTACCGTATTAAGATTTCCTATTACTAAATAAACGATAGAATTTCTAGAATCACAAAAGAGTTTGAAATCCATTTAATAAAACATGTAATTAGTTTGAATTGTTTTATTTTTTTTCAAATTATCCCTTGAATGTTACAAATATATCAGTGTAATTGGCTAATTAATATCACCGTTTTTTCCAAAACGATTCTGAATGGAATTATATTTGTGTTTCTATTCTAATTTTACTGACAACTCATTAAAAACTAGCTGATAACATGTACATTTTTACAAAATAATAATCATATTATTATAATTGATTAAGTAAATGAATGGTTGTATAATTTCACAAATAATTGAGTCAATGTATGAAATTTGAACACGTTTTATTGAACACACACGAACACAAAAGGACTGTATCACTGCTCAGCACACACTCACTCACCTGCGCACTGGTCGACTCACTGGAACTAGCTACGCACATGTCAGTAGCCAGCGCCCATTAATACTGCCCTCATCTTGTACAAAAAGCCCTTTGTAACACCCTTCAACATGTTTTCAATGTGAGAACAAACAGTACGGCTGCTAATTTCTTCCTACTGTTTTTCCAATTCTGAACAGTTCCACCGGACTCTTGTCAAACTAAGTCCTAAGGTTTGCCAGCCAGGATATTCTTCTTCGTCCTGGTGCTCTCCTTCATGATACCTTCCTTGGAGTATTTGCTGAAGCAAGATATATATTTCTTCATTTCTCATAATGTGAGCCAAGTATGACAGTTTTCGGCATTTAGTTGTGTTGACGAGTTCCAAGTTCCTGCAGATTCGTTGCAACACTTCCAACTTCATCATCCTCTGCGTCTATGGTATCTTCAAAATCCTTCGTTAGAGCCACATTTAAAAAGCTTCAATCCTCTTTGTAATTGTTTTATTGAAGGTCCACGTTTCCACCCCATTTAGAAGTACCGAGTATACGTAACATTTAAAGAAGCGTAATTTGCTTCTGAGCGTCAAGTCATGTGTCCTTAAACCTGCCCTCATTTTTTTAAGTACACGTCTGGCTTTTGTAACTCTACAACGTATTTCTTGAGTATTATCCCAATCATCGTTGATAATTTTGCCGAGATATGAATATGGTTGCACTCTTCCTATTAGAACTTGATTGGGCACAATTATCATCCCCTTTACTAACGACCATGAACTTATTCTTGCCAACGTTGATATCTAGACCATACAATTTGCTGGATGTACTAGTTAAGCTGTCCATAAGTTTCTAAAGAAATGTATGCATGTATATTCGCGTCATTGGGATATCTAATGTTATTCAGATAATTAGATTAGCAGATGAAAATACATAAATATGATTAAATTGTTGTCACTCTATTTTCACAGAAGCATATTTTTAATATTGCATTTCTATTCCAGTTTTAAACTAAAAGGAAACTCATATTAATGATTAAATATAAAGTTGAATGTGATGATACGTATCCCAAGAGAAAATTGAATATAATAAGGTCGCCAGTAAAAGACTAGGATGATTCACGTATGTAGCTGATATCCTGGCAAGGATCCCTCGGGAGGGTTTGAGGAGGTTTCTCGTTCTGACATTTTTGCCCCTTCTCTAAGGTGACGTTTATTGCGGAAGTTTGTAGTTTCAATGTGACAATTTGGCGGCAAGCCGCTCTATATTCGGCTCACGCCCTAATTATGTCACACTCTGGGCGATTTGTCTAAAACATACTTTTCCAATTTTTAACTTAAAGACTCATAAGTTTTTAAAAGGAGTAAAACTTGAGCAGTAAAAGTCAACTTTGAACAAGTGCAGTTTAGTACTCGAACTTCCAACTTATAGCTATTTACAAGTTAACAAGATTTACCTTTACTAGTGAATTTTTACATCTTTTACAAATTAAAATTATTATTTTATTCATTTATATTTCAAAAAGTAAACATTTATTTTATATTGTGGTAGCGAATATTAAATTTCAGAAATAATTTATCTCACTAATAAAAATTATATTCTGGGATTTAAAACTTTTTTAATATAGCAGTAATTATATTAGACTTATACTTATTTGAATTCTTATTCCTTGTGATTATTTAATGAATATAATAGTCAATAAAGTCTGATGACAAAATTACGCAGCTAAATTTACTATCTGAAAAACGTTTTATGCGTATGGTTTTAGCGAAAAATTGTAAAATTTTACTGTATTATTGAATCCATGTTCTGCACAAGAATAGCTTCTCTTTAAAAAAAATCTGAAATGAAACATTCCTCGTTTTCTCTTATTGTAAATAATGAAAAGTATAACCTGTGTTTGAACATTAGTAATCAACGGAAAATTAAAATCATAACCTAATTTTAACCATGAGTAAACGACACAAAATGAAAATAAACCTCTGTAGAACTTAAAAATACTGAAAATCATTATTTAATTGACGCGGGTAAGTGTCAAGTCTGCTGAAATTCGTGGGGGCTCTTGTGGAAAAATTTGTTTTTTTTAAGATTGCGGTCTTAATATGCATTTAAGTGCCAACACTGTATAGTATAAGCCTAATTAAAATTGTAGATATTTAAAAACCTACAATTCTTTTTCAAGCTCTTTTTTCTACATAGCCTACTTTACCGTTAATTAACGATTTTCTCTATTTGAAGTTCCACAGAGGTCGATTAACATTTTACGTCATTTATTCATGATTAAAGTTAGGTTATGTTTTCCATTTTAAATTGTTTGCTCCTTATTTACATTGGCAAGCGAAAGACCTTTAAGTGTCTCAAATTTTTATGCTTAGCCCTATATCAAATTCTGAAACTTTTGTTTCTTAACAATTTCGTGCGATAGTCTTAATACTTTGTCGAAAATTTAATTTGTGCCTTATTGTTATCTATCTTTACAGTATATCGTAGAAATAAAATAGAGGCTGCCTACCTCAATAGTGAGACACTACATTTCATTACCGTGCATTGCATTTTGTAAGCTGTGGTTTATTGCTGAGAAAATGTTTTCTTCATAGACCCTATAAGAAAAAATCTGACGTGTAATACAAGCTAAAGCTTAATTATAGGACTAAAAATGTTTGTTTTACTGTAATTACCAGCTACCTTATGCTATTGGGAAAAAATCTTCTTGTAATGAATCACCTTCTTTGCTATCGCTATCACCGTCGTCTTTACTATCAGTCTCACTAGTATCTACCGAACCATTTCCTTTTTTTACCAGGTGTCAATAAAATTGTTAAAGAAGAATAGCTTCTTCGCGTCTTTAATTTCCTTCTTAATATTTCGAATTGTGGAAAGAGAAACACCACAGTAGTTATCCGGTCGCTCATGGCTTTTGTTAAGAAGCACGAAAAGGTTTAACTTCAAGTTTACAAATTGTTTTTATTACTCTGCATATTACATTTCGTTCAGAACTGTGAATAGTCCGAGCACGTTTTTGAGAAACCAACATTTCTGTTTACGGTAACATAGTTATATTCGTACTGTTAACCTACAAAAGGTTATGCGATATACTAGCCTATATTATGTCCTCCAGGTATAGTGTACGTTGTTATCTTAGCTGAACTGATACCAAAGCAGTCGCGCATGCGCACTAATGCTTTCCCCCTCCCTTTACCTCACATTAAAACCAAAGGCAAATTCGTGACTCAAGTTACTATAAAATACCATGTATTTTCTTCAGTTTGATTAATTTTTTTTTTAATTTAGTTATTATGAACCACATTATAGTAATTACCTCTAATAATATTATCTTCTTTGTGTCTTTAAGATCCGAACTTTATTTCTAAATATCGCCTAATAAAAGTAAAACGATTTCCCTTTTAGGTTTATTCATTTTATGTTTTTTTAAACTTCGTTTTAGTATGTTCTGGTATATGAATAATAAATAAATTTCTTATAATAACTTTAAATCGTAATCGTGAAGAAAGAATGTAATTTTACAGAGATAATATAGAATCCTTCACATATTTTATAACCGTTGTCTTATAAATCTTTTCGAATAAAGGTAGCAGTATACCGGATAATCCCAAAGGATGTCCTGCTATAATAATTTACTTTTCAACATTTTACAGATTTCTGAATTGGATCTGAATTTAGCTTAACTTCTTCTTATTCTAACCGTTTGCTGTACACACATAAAAATGTTTACAGTATAAAATATTTGTTCAATTTCAGTGTACTATCTTTATTTAATAGATAATTGACACTAATATTTTGTCTATGTTGATTATTCCAAAAACAGTTATTTTCAAAAGTTTAACAATCATTATTTATTAAAATTACAATACACACCGGCCCCAGAAGTCCCTATTGCGTTTACGATATAACTTATAACATTTACTAGAATATGAGGTCGATATTAGTAAAATATTCATAAAAATCGGACCAGTAGGTTTGGGGTCATTCAGATACCCGTAAACACATACAAATCCATTTAATATAAACTTTGTTGCCTTATTTATTGTCATAGATTTGTTTTAAGTGTAAGGATTCTTTATTAACATTGATAAAACTAAAAAAAATGATTGTTGAAGAGTCAGAACAAAAAAAAACCAAAAGGAGTTGATTGAACTGGTGCATGTTTATAAATATTTTGGCACTCTTTTAATGTCAGATGGTGCACCAGACGTTTTGGTAAAAGTTGCCAAAAAAAGGGTTATCACCAGAATATTACACCTTGTTTTGTAGAATAATCAAGCATCAATGGCACTTAGAACTGAAACTACCGGTTTTTGTTGAAAAACCATTTATTCATCGAACCAAGATATAAAAGCAGAATTTCTATTTTCGTTCATCCAAGTGAATGCTAGAATAGTCTTTGTGTAAGAGTCTCTGTTCACAATTTAGTTCATTGCTGCTGTGTAGTTAATCACTGATGTGCCCTTAATTATCAGTAGTTTACGGTTTTGTGACCTTACGGTACAGTTAGTACAAGGGGTGTGTCAGTGCATCAGACGAATTACTTGTTATGCGGGAAGAACCTCAATTAAACTACTTCCAGCTATTATTATTATCAGTACAAGACCAAAACGTAAGCATTACCTCTAGAAATTTTCAAATAAAAAGGTACATAAAAAACAATTAAAATATGCACCCCTAATAGTTAAAACCATAATATCTGATTTTTATTGATTGTAATTGCAGCTTTTAGTATTATCAGCCGCTTTTGTATGCTACCTAAGTTTGTAAAGCTTGTTAGGCCTACTATTAAATAAAAATTAATTATCGGGTTATGGGTTAATCAAATGAATAAAATAGAAATTTAGTTTAAGACGTTTAATTTAAATTCAAAGTAAATATATCATATCTCAGAGTTCAGTTGATTTACTATAATTTAATATAGACTAATTGTTTAAAAGAAAAACAGAAGAATATCGCTACTGATGAAAATTTATAAATGTAAACTGACTGGCTTTAATTTTGAAAACTCGTCACTCCAGCGGCGCTTCGCGCCGCCTACGTGTCTCGTCCTCAGAGGGGTAGGTGGATCAGAATTCATAAGTGGATCAGAACCATGAAAGTGCTTGCGCTGCGCACCCGCACTTTGCCGCAAGGTGAAGTTCGGCCGCCAAAGGGGTTGCGTGGATCACAATATTTTGAAACCTGAAGGTATGAAAGTTTAAAGATGAAGTTCAAAAATTTCAAATGAAGTTCAAAATGAAATTTGAAGTTCAAAATGAAATTTAAATGAAGTTTGAAATTTGAAGGTTTTGAAGTTTTAGGTTAATGTTTAAAGTTTCAAATTTTAACTTTGATGTTAAGGTTGGAATGTATGATGCTTTGAGTTTTTTCGTTGCCTCATGCGACCTGGGGTTGCGTTTTGAAAATTTAGAATAATTATTAGTAATTTATTGAAAAAATTATTTATAATTGATTTAGAAGTGTCCTCTTAGCTGTATATATAAGTATTAGTTGTACATTACCGTTTTACTCATCGAATTAATACGTATTTTGTGATATCATCGGATGGGGTCCTTTTGATGTTTCGCGCACTTTTTATTCAAATGTATCACTTTAATTTCACTATTTATTGTTTGTTTACTTTTTAATTTTATCGCTGTATACTTGTTGAATGTATTTGTTATTAATTTATATGGATTTTAGTTAGTTTTCACGTACTATTCATTAAATTTACTTAAACATCTTCGATGTGGTTATCGTCTTGTGTCTTCGCCAAGACAGGGCGATGAATCGAATTTACATCTGACTATATTGAAATTGAATCTTGTTAAATAATTATTAACTGTTCATAAAAATATGATTAGTTATTTAAAGTATGTTCTTTAAATATATTTAGCGTATGATATTATTATTTATTCAGTTTGATCTAATTTCCAATTTCAATTAATGTTTTTTATGATTAAATGGGACATCCTCATCTTTTCTTTTCATAAAAACATCTGGTTTTGTATTTATACTTGCTGAGATTCTTAAATAATAATATTTTACATTTAAATTTGTTAAGCCAGTTTAGTATATTTACATAAATAAAGAGTTTAAATAATAAATGTTTACATTATAAACAGTCAGATTTATATTAAACAGATGGCTAACCTGTTCGGCTGCCATTATCAAATAAACTGATCTTTTACGTCTAAAAATTAAGTAGTGGTACACCTGGTTGGTCTTATTATGACCATGTCCCTAAAGTAAACGTTTTGCTACAAGTTGTGAGTTTTACACAGCAAATATTTTATAAAAATGTTAAATCATGTTTAGATTACTATTTATCATTTTTACGTTGTACCGTACGTTCTTTGTATTTTAAAACTAATAATTGTAAAAATAATCGTAAAGAATGTAGTCCAAGTCATTTTTATTCTATTTCATTAAAATTAAATATTTTCTTTATTAATTTGTTTTCATTCAGTATACAAATATGCCTTCTTCCCCACATTATGTTTTATATTTTTTCACAATCTTAAATAAATAAATTTTTCTGATTCCTTTAATTTCGCTTTATTTATCGATTCATTTGGGTTGGATATATTTGAGCAAAGCCTGAAATGTAGATATACACCGAAACGAAGACCTTGGATTGAAATATAAGTATTTGTTTTCTGAAGAGCGCGAACCGAAACATGTTTGAAAATCATTAAAGAAATTTAACATGAAAACAAACTAGGAAAAAATCGAAGAGGACGTAGTTATTTACTTTAAATTATTTCAGTAAATGTGTACTTAATAATGTCATTTTTACTTTCACTTGCTTTATACGTATATACAAGCAAGGAAAAAGTAATTTTAGCGTAATTTTTTCGAAATCAAATTTTCACCGAAAATACACGTTTTAAGGCCTCTCCAAACCCAAAAAACATGTTGTGTTGGGCGCGCGCGCGTGTGTGAACAAAGTATCTAAAGAACGGATAAGCGTACAAAGTGGTACCATAATAAAAACAGACACGAAAATTTTATTAAAAATGTGTCAACCGAAAATAGTAGTTTATTCAAGCAATTTTTGCCATTTACAAATTTTCTCAAAACAGGTACTACAAATTTGTTTAAAATAATTGACTGATTTACTAAATTTTTGTACTCTACGAGATAGGGTAATCACGCATGCTGCATGCTGTAGCACGCATGCATGCATGCTGTTCTTGGGGGCTGTGCTTATCTAAGGGTGAACGCAGGAAATGAATTTTTAAAGATATTCAATCCTCCAATTTTTTTTCAACAACCAGCTTGTACGCTAAAACCCGGACGATTAATTATGATCCATAGCCTTCACAAAAGTTTCTGCGACCTCGAGCCTAAAATTATTTTAAGGTTCTAAAATTATCTATGTAAAATAATTAAAGATAATAAAATATCTTGTTTCGGAATATTTTTACTTTACTGTACTTCGTATTTACATAAAATATTTTACATTCATTCAGCTAGTATTTCCGGAAATTTAAAAGATTGTATTTCTTTTTCCAAAATACGATTGACACAGTAAGGTTTTAATCAAGACTTTATTTGACATTGTGATCCGTTAGTTTCAAATCGGTAAAGCCAAAGTGCCTGTTATATTAGAAAGTTGAGTTCTATCATTTCAGGACAGTATTTGCACAGTGCATGAATGTTGAGCGAGGGTCACTAGAGGAAACCACTTGGAGACGCCATTGTTGAGTGGGTCGATACTGGCTGGACAAGAGTAGGCTATTGAATCGGTACACAGATATTTACTTCTACGGACTATGTTACTTCACTGTTGAGAGAAGTCTTTTCGATAAGAGATTGAACAGATTCCCAAAATTTTATTCAAACTTCATTCCTATTTGTAATAAATTTCTCTAAATAGTTGAAAACATAAAACAATAATAATAATAATATAATTTGTAATTTTTACTAAGTCTTGATTTTAGAGCCATTTAGAAGTAAAATTTCAACAATTAATTTTTATAATGTATTAACTTATAATTTTTTATGAATGTATTTAAAAAAGTACACCAAACATTTTCGAGTTTTAGTTTCGTCAAACTATGTGAATTAAGTCACAGTTTTTCAAAATCGCGAGGTTTTTAATGTGTTTATTGATCGTGTTGGATAACCTGGTTTAAGACAAATAGGAATTTAGTGCACTATTTTGAACTAAAAAGGATTTTCCCAAACCTTAGCAAACATATTATAGAATTTGAATGCGATATTATTGTACAACATAAAAAATTATTGACTTCAAGAAAATATTTGGCAACTCAGAATTACGAAAAATACACTCTGAAAGAACAGACTCTATTAGGAATAAAATAATTTAATAGTCAAGCGTAATAAAAACACCGATGATAGGTCTCCGTGTTTATGTAAGTGTCGAAATTTATTTGAAGGTTAAATATTTGACAATTATCTCCTTGTCAAAAAACTCTAAAATGTTTGCTACTAGTGTTGCTATTACGCTTTTATTCGTTAATACCATTTTGCAGCGTTCTTAATTACTCCTTGGTTTACTATTGTATTAAACGCGAAATGGAAAGGAAAAGACATAATGTTTTAGTTCAAGGCTCTTAAATTTTTATTAGGAAATAAAATGTTATCAAATCATGTTGTCGAGTTTTATACGACAGCAGTATATCTACATTCTATGAAGACTATATTCGGATTTAAGAGATAATAAAATCTGGAGAACCAGAGGCCTGGTCATCGTCTTAAGACTAGGAATCTTCTACCCCTCAGGTGGGTCATACGACAGACCCATTAGGTGTGCTCCGCGACAGTAAACTCTCCCAGCTCGGTCGCAATAAAGAAACCGCCCCGCTTTTATTATACGACCCGGTTTACAGCGTACCGAATAAACTCCAATTTGCGCGCCTTCTTGGAGACTATGCAACATTGATATCTATTCAACACGACCGCAGTTTCTTTGTAATTTCATAACTCAACTTACACACAAACACAAATCATATTTCCAATCGAATTTAATTAAATTTTTGTAATTAAATTAATTGCATTATGATTCGCATACTTGTCGTACTATCATCGTATCCGTATTACGATTACAACAAAGTTAAATTTAGTATTTGTGTAAATTTAAACCGCTAGATTCCAAGCTTAGGTGGAAGGAACGCGTGTAAAATAGAGTAGAGCATCAATTTTAAAAAAAGTGTATCGGTTACTAAGAGGAATTAAAAATTGTCAGTATATAATAAACTGCTTCTGTGAAAGTAGATCGTGAAATCAATATGGACCTACGGGATCCAACTGCTGAGGTGTACCAGTCCAACCAATATTATCATCATCCAGCTCTTCCAAAATAAAGTACTGCGAAACATCATAGGGATGGACACAGTCTTGAAGCACATCGGAAGATTTTTAAAAAGTCTCAAAGAAAGACTTCACCGGCATAACGATATAGAGGCAATCCAACTGGTAGTCGTCCATGATTTGTACAAGCAACTCTAGCGTAGAAATCTTCATCAATTAGTTTAAGTGTAAATAGTGAAAGTAGTATTAATAGTAAAAAGTAAATTGTTGTAAAATGGTTAACGCAGAGTTTTTTATCTTGTAAACGTCGTTGATTGTTCTTAAATACCTACGAAAGTTAGTTTTTAAAATATCACAATTAAAATCCGGTGAAAATGTAAAAATATTAAGGGTCAAGATATTAGGAAAAACCTGTAAATATTATTCATCAAGAAAACTAGGTTAGATTAAAGCAGCTTGTTGGTCAAATACGAGTACTAAGTGTTATGAAAAAATTGAACATGGAAAATCTGATCTAAAGTGTTTTAAATGTAGATTTTGTTTATCGTCAAATACAGACTTCTTTCGAACGGATTGAAAAAATACATGGTTGTAAAGAAGACACTTTCGGAATTACATTATAAGTTAACATTAAATTAATTAACGTTTATTGTTTGTGAACTTCAAAATTAATATCATAATTTTCTAAAATTTCTTATATAGTTACAAAATTGGTGGATTAAAGAATCTGTAAAAATATTACTTTTCAGAAGAAAAGCATGTTTTCCCTGTCTTTGAAAAATCAGATTTTACTATAATCTTTTATGTTTTTGTAGAAACTCCATTTACGTTTTATGATTTACACAATGATGATGGTAATAAAATAGTGTTGTGAAGTAGTGTATCCACAAGATTTGCTATTCCACCAAAGTGAGTCTGAAATGAGTGTAGAAAGTATAATGATATTATAGTGCAGTAACGTTTCTTGCAGATTCGTTACTTCATCACAGTGAATTTAGGGACAGTGAACTTAGCTCGCATTCGTGAAGTAACGAATGTTTAAATTCAACTGTTTTCTATGGTGAAACTATTACCTCTTGCACATTTACTAAAAAACACATGGCGTTTCCTTGGATACGGAAAATAATACAGATTTAATTCGTCACCATAGTATACAGTATACAGTTTGCATAGGTCCAAGTAAAGTGCAATAAATGTTAATGACTGAGATTCGCAAAAACAGTAGATTCGCTACTGCACTATTTTTGCGATGATGTAGACCTAAACCTTTGCTGATGGGTTTAGGCAGCTGTAAATTCATTCGTTATTTGAATGGCTCAACATAAAAACGTTACAAGTGACAAAATTTACAAAAGTGAGGTTTCAGTGGAATACGTTCTATAAATCCTCTATTTGATCATAATAGTGAATTCTAATGGGTAGAAATGTAACTAACATCCCGGATATTCTTGAAACAAAATCGTCATACAGTGAAAAATCGTTATACAGCTAATAATCAGATGGTATCTTTCACTTTTTGTAAAAATTTGTTTTTGTTACTTGCAACGTTTTTCCGTTTACCCATTCATTTAATTTAAGGCTATCAAGTTTTATAATTTAAAGGTGGAAGAACGGATTTTTCAAAAATAAAAACTTTTTTATAAAATTTAACAATATCAGACTAAGTAAAACGTTGTGAAGGAAAACACACAAATGGTGATGTATAAAAGTAGAAGAGTGAAGTACTTGTCTAGAACGAAGTAATTTTTCTATAAGAAAAGAGAGAATATTGACGGGAAGTGTACAAATTGGAGTGGCGGTGATTGAGGGATGGGCAGAAGCGCCCAGAGAGGCATTTGTGTGGCGGGCCAGCGTTATCGGCGATGACTCTCCATGGGCATTACATCAACACGCCATTGTGCGAGATAGCATTCACCACCCCGTCTGTTAGATAGCGCTGCTCTACTGCTCGCTGATAACCCGGTTCGTTCCGTTTACTCTGCTACTTTCGAAAATATCCTCGACCTCATCTACTGCGTGCTGCATTTCCCCCTTTTCATCCGTCCTACTCATCTTTTATTGCGTTTTTTATAAAAAAGTACTCGTCGGAGTTCATCCCACTAGCAATCAGTTGACACTATTATCTGCGTCGTAACTTCTCATGTTAAGTACCTAAAAATTACAGAAAAAACCACCAATCGTTTTGCTGGTACTGAAAATTTTATTTTAGTTTTTGAATTAGCTAATGTTTTACAAGGTTTGAATAGAATTAAGTTATCAGTATTAAGAGAGTGTTAAGATGTAATGAATTGTCACGGACTGAATCACTTATTTGTTAAAGTGTCTTTGTAGTAGCTTCCGTATCTTTTAAACGTCTTAGTGTCTTATTACTAATATTATGTTTAAGACAACCCTGTATTTAAATCTCGCTAGATGTTGGAATTGTTTCTATATTTATCTCCACCGTAGCGAGACAATAGTTTTTAGTAATTAGTAATTAATAAAGATTTGTAAATAACAGTTGTCATTTTGTAGAAGTAATACCGAATACAAGTACTGGGTGCCTTGGATATTAGTGAAAGTTAGTTAGCTAGGTAGAGACTGAGAAAAACGTATTACATACTCCCAATCTAAACACCCAAAACCGGGAAATTTAATAATAGAGTTTTAGGTGTTACCCACAAGAAGATAGGTTAATCTTATCCCAGTGAAAATTTTTCAGAAAGACAACTTTAATAATTAAATTCTGAGGAATTTCCTGAAGATGGCCACGCTGATATGAAATGTTAGAGTCCAACTTGATATCAAGCTCAACAGCAAAGAAAACTGATAAGAAGTTAATAATAATCAAAACAAAAAAATAATTTATAACATCATATGAACAATAATATATTTTTTAATACTTCCCATAAAAAATTATCATTCAATACTCCCCATATACCATCGCCTCAGAATGCAAGCCATTAAACTTCACTCTAAAAAAGTCAAGTGGAAAAGTATTTTAATGGATTTATTACTGTAATAAATATAATGATTTACTTAAAACAATACAAACTCGGTCTCATGGCCTGTTCCAACTTCAAATTTAGTAATCAGCCGTTTCCTAAAGAATAGGAGATGCCCATCTCTTCCGAGGTTGTTCAATATCACTTTCTCCGATTAGCTTTTAAGTGAACTCTTGTTTTGGTGTTCGATCATCTGGAATCGCAACAAATGACCTTGCTTGTATGTCTGAATCAGCCAATCTAGCCTAATCTGATCTGAATCTAGTCTGATTGTTCATATCATCCCATAACACATTAAGCTCATGTCAAATATCTTAATTTTTTATGGTCCAGCAATCGATATTCTGGTAAAGGTCTTAAACAACCTCATCTCAGCAACCATTATTATTAGCAAAACACATGCATCAAAACTGAAAGAACCAAAATTTAGTAAAATCTTATAATGACTCATTCCACAATTTACCGTTCAGCGTTTATACCTCGGTGTATGTATAATTTTTAAACAATCCCAGTTTAATTTTTGAATTTCGTGGTTGCATAAAAAAATCACGAAGAACTGTAAATAAATAAACAAAACATTTTAATAAAATTAAAAGAAAAACCTAAAGCAGAACTATTAAAATGATATTTTACGTTTTTACATTGTTAGTGGAATAATTACTATCCTGTTTACACAATAAGAAAAATAAGAAAAGCCGGCCGCATTGGCGTAGTTGGTAACGTTCTCGCCTCTCACCATGCGGTCCTGGATTCGAATCCCACTCAGGCATGGCATATTTTCATACGTTACAAAAAAATATTTTCATCCTCATTACGCACAGTTACACCTCAACGTCGTCGCTAATGACCTTGCAGTTGATGCGACGTTAAATAAATAAAAAAAAAAATAAATAAGAAAAGTTTACAAATTATTGAAATAATTTTTACGCATAATTTACTTTAATATAAGGAAAATAATACATTTTATATCATTCGTGCAATTATGATCAGCGAACCACTAAAAGTTTTAGTAGAAAACATTCAGAAAAAAGAGTGACGTGTTTGGACTCGCTTCAACGTCTTCGCGGCCACAAACATACGGTATTTCCGACGGTTATATTATCCCCGGCCTAGTCAATTACGTTGCCACTTCTATGGCAGCAGGGGAGGATTTCTTTAGTACAACGTAATATACTCTACCTAGATGGATTGTAGCTTTATGGAGGGGTGAACGCTGATACTTCTGTACTAAGAAAAACTATAAAAGACGCCATAAAGAATGTGCCTCAGCCCTTGCAATTAGTCAACCTTATGAAGTTAGTCTCGGTCTCTCCGACCTGTAATAAATACGTGAACAACAATAACTTTATACTTAGTTTTATGAAATACAACCAACGTACTTTTCTGCTCGGCAAATAAAAACTTCTAAATTGTTTATGAAGAAAGAATATTTTAAAATTATTGCTGTTATTTTTTTCTTAGATACCATTAACTAAAATTGGATTTTCATTGTACATTGTCTCATAAAAAGTCTATCCTTCTCTCTGACCCCGTTTGGTTGTAATAAATTAAATAATAATTGCTAATTAAAATTCTAAAGGTATGTTATAAATTTGACATTTTAAAACGTTCAAATTTAAAAAGTTCAATAACAGAGAAAAGTCTATCGAAACTTTTTGGTCGGTTTTAATTACAATTTAAGCTTTTGTAATTACAATACATAATCACTAGGAAGTTTAAATACCAAAGAATAATCTTAAAAAATATGGCTAATGAGTTTCAAAACATCAAAAATTTATTAAACACATTAAATTTATCTTTTCATTATGAATTTTTAATGAATTTTTAATTTTTTTTAATGAATTTTGGAACATGGAATATTCAAGGTATAGGTACAAAGCGTCAAGAAGTCTTTGATGAAATGGAAAAAATGAAAATAGATATCGGCGTTCTAACGGAAACAAAGAAAAAAGGAAAGGGTAATGAAAGAGTGGGGGACTATATAATGTTTTACAGCGGAGTAAACAAAAGCGAGAGAGCAAAAAGAGGAGTTGCTATAGCGATCCACAGTAAACATAAATCAAAAGTAACCAGTTGGGATGAAATAGATGAGCGGATAATGATGGTCGAATTAAGGAAAAACGGATATGACATTGTGATTGTGGGAGTGTACGCTCCGACAGACGACACAGAAGTGCTAGTGAAAGACCAGTTTTATGAAACACTGTCACAAGTTCTAACAGGGATCAATAAAAATAAAGAAATTTTCATCCTTGGTGACTTGAATGCTCGTACTGGGCGCTGTGTGAATAGTGTGACAGTTGGAAGATATGGAGAAGAGGTGCTCAATGATAGTGGTCAGAGACTAATTGATCTATGTGACACATTTTCTTTGAAGATTATGAATGGTTTTTTCCCCCACAAAATGATACATAAATATACTTGGAGTCAGCCTAAACGAAATTTGGCAAGCATAATAGACTATGTAATACAAGGACAAAACTCTCCACTGAAAATCATGGATGTGAGAGTGCACAGAGGACCTCAATGTGGCTCGGATCATTTTATGGTGAAAGCAAGTGTGCTAGTTAAGTTCAGACCTTCCCAAAAGCAAGAGAAGAAAATCACTAATAATATTGCACAACAAAACATGGAATTTCCCAAATACAATCTACAGAGTTTGAGCCAAGAATCAGTCCAATTCTTGTATAAGTTAAGACTGGCAACTAAAATTCAAAAGTTGAAAGAAGGATCAGCGGAAGAAGTGTATGGACAACTTAAAGCCTTCATTCATGAAGCTGCTAGAGAAGCTTTGGGAGAAACTGAAGGAAGTAATCCAAAAAGCAGGGACTGGTGATCGGAGGAGTTGGAGTTTTTGGTCAAGCATAAGAAGCAGGCATATCTTAAGTGGTTGGCAACGGGAGACTATGAGGATAGGAAACAGTATGTCAGGTGGAATAGAGAAACAAAAAGGGAAGTGCAAAAAAGGAAAAATGAGTTCTGGGAGGAGAGATGTGACCAAATCAATCGATATATGGGTGGTACGAGAGTAGCAGAGGCATGGAAAGCAATAAGAAATCTCAGAAAAGACAACATAAACCAGAATAACATCACACTGATAAAAATGAATGAATGGGAGACCTATTACAAAAAATTACTTGAAGAAGATAGACCTCAGTTTATGACGACTCCATTACAAGAGGAGGAAATAGATAGAGAGGATATGGATATAGAGGAAATCAGTGTGATAGAGCTTAAAAACGCCCTAGAACATATGAAAAATGGGAAAGCTGCTGGACCTGGAAGTATTCCTATAGAGTTGGTGAAGCATGGACCGGACATACTATTAGAAAAACTGGTGGAAGTCTATAACAAATGCCTTTTGAAGGATGAGGATATCCCAAATGATTGGAAAATGGGGTATCTGAGCTCGATACACAAAAAGGGTGAAAAAAGGTGTGCTCGAACTATAGAGGCATAACAGTAACCAGTGCTATGGGAAGGCTGTATGGTCGAATCTTGAAAACAAGACTAGAGCAGGACTTTGAGGAAATAGAAGAGCAATGTGGTTTTAGGGCGGGCAGATCGTGCCTGGACAATATCAGCACTCTCCAACAATTGGTAGAGAAACGGTCGGAAAGGAATCTGAGTACGCATCTAATGTTTATTGATTTGGAAACGGCCTATGATAATGTTCCCATCAATAGGATGTTTGAGGTGTTATCTGAAACAAACATCAACAAAGGATACATCAGAGCAATAAGAACACTTTATAGGAACTCAGAATGTGTGATTAAATTGAATAATAAAATATCTGCGCCATTCAGGGTTAACAAGGGTTTGAAGCAGGGGTGTTGTTTATCACCAACTCTTTTCAAGATATATATACAAAGAGCACTGAGCACCTGGCGCAAGAAATGTAATGGAATGGGGATTGAAATTGGAGATACCTGTTTGTATACACTACTGTTTGCCGATGATCAAGTGCTCATAGCTAACGATGAAGAGGACATTGCTTATATGACAAGGAAACTCTTGGATGAATACTGTGAATGGGGGTTGAATATTAATATTAGCAAAACCGAATACTTGGTTATAGGGGAAGAGTCCAATGATCTTCAAGTCGACAACAAAATTATCAAGAGCACAAAGGAATTCAAGTACTTGGGGACCTACATATCATCAGACGGTTCAACTAGGAAGGATGTTAAAAATAGGATTGTGCAAGGGAGAATAGCAATCCGGAAATTGAACCCGATTTTATGGTCTGCAAAAATGCACATGAATACAAAAGTCCAGTTGTACCACACTATTGTGGAGCCAATAACAACTTATGGGGCAGAGTGCTGGCAAATAACATCAAAAATAGACAGCCAGCTTACAGCAATTGAAATGGACTTTCTGCGCCGTTCATGTAGAGTGTCCAGGTTGGACCATATCCGGAATGACGACATCAGGAAAAGAGCTCATGTAGAAGATACCATTGTGGATAGGATAGAGAGACGACAACTGATATGGTATGGTCATGTGCAGAGAATGGGTGATGAGAGGTGGCCAAAAAGAATGTTGTCTTATGTCCCAACCAACAGAAGGAAGAAAGGTAGACCAAGGAAAACGTGGAAAAAGGGAATACAGGAAGCCATGAGGGAGAGAGGGATGGATGAGGGTGATTGGGAGGATAGAAGAGAATGGAGATTGAAGTGCGGGAAGCGGCGCCGGCCGTAGGAACCCCGGAAAAAAAATTTATCTTTTCTGTTTATTTTTTTACGCCCTACTGTTTTAGCTATGCACTTAAAGGCTAATGAGTACGGTGAAAGAAGATGGATGAAAATGATTCATAAAAAATACCGGAACTGACCGGTGCTCGGACCCGGGACCCCTGACATAGAAAATAGTTTCGCTGACCACCTAATACGTGTTACTAATTTAAGCTTTAAAGTACAGTAAGTTATTTATTATTATTAGTAATAATATACGAGAATATACTAGCATGCCCCGTCGTTGCTTAAAATTACCACAAAAAAAATTGTTAAATTGTTTAAAAAAACCCACAAAAAATTGTCAAAACCAAAAACTTAAATCTAAGTTGAATAAAATAAAATATCAAAGCAATTGACCACTCACCAATTAAAAGAAAATTAAAACAAATTAAAGAAACACGGAACTTTACTTTTATAAAATACTCAACTATACAAAATCGTATCTACGTAATAAAATACAATAAAATTATCATGTGATGTTGTCACCAGCTGATCTTTAGAACCACGTCGCTATTTGATAAATCATAAGACTTAATTTATGACAAATCTTTAATATATAAAGATCACGGAAATTGCTCTAGCGTAGTGCAGCTCATTTTGTACTCATTATTCCACTTACCGCTGACAGTTTTTTAACAGGCATAAAAAAGTTACTGATTTTACAGTTAAATGAAGACACGTAGCTCTGAATTCCATCATAAACTTATTTAGTACCTGAAATATCATAGACTATTGCACAATTACTTAATTTTTCCGACAAGACCGGACAAGTCTTGTTTACAAAATTCTGGTCAGTCAATAAATTTAAAATATTCTACGGCAGCAATAGAAAAAAATGATAATTGTATTGTAGTCGTTGGTCATGAAAGAGGTCGACACTTTGGCCACTTAAGACGGTTAAAAATGACATTGGACTTAGGCACAATAAAATGGGTTGTTCCAAACATAAGTAAGTTATGAACAGGAGATAGTTAGATAGGTATGAATTTCATCATTGTTAACAAAAGTTTCACAGTACCTATTCTCAATGGCGGTTGAACGGTTAAACTTTATTGTTATACTTTTTGTAAGTATATAATGATTTATTTATACATAGTTTACAAATAGATTGTGCATATTTTATGGAAGTGTTTTCGTCGCATTTGTTAAAATTTTAATTTAAGTCGTATGAAAATATTGGTTATTAGCGACTGCTTTGGGTGTGAGAAAACGAGTTTTGGTACGTTATAATTTCTAGGCCCAAGCCGGGAATTGAACCCGGGACCTTCCGCTTGGTAGGATGGCGTGCTATTCCTCCTTGTAAATTAATGTACACTACAGTAACATTGAAAATATAAATTATTAAAAATCATAATATAATATTTTCTATTGTCTGTTTCTGTACGCGCGTCTACAAGTTCGATGTAAATTGTAATACATGAAGAGCCATTTATTTTTCATATCTATGAAGTTATTTTAATTAAATTCAATGTTGTTTTAAATATTTACCTCAATAATTCTGTTGACTCTCGATAATTATGCAAACTGTTAATGAGATGAGTGCACTGTTGAATACAGTATTTGTGTATCAAATTGTATTATTTTATTCTATTAGATTTATATTTCCCATTGAAGTTCTTTACATAAAAGTTTTAGCTGAATAGCGTCTGTTAAAATGCTCGTATTAATTTGTTTATTGTACTATATATTACAGCGGAAACAAAAGTTGTCTACTTACAATTAAAAGGTATTATTATTTTAAGGAAATTTAATTTTCCCAAGAAAGATGTAAATACTGTACCAGGATTACATTTTGTAAAAATTGTGCAATGAATAATTAATTAAATTGCAGAAACAGTAAAGTCACTTTTTGCAGGTTTTTGTTCTTTTCGAGACGCCGGGCAAATTATTTTCTTAAAAGAGCAGTAATTAGAAAGAAGGTGGAGTTCGATGTTGGAACGAGGGCTGCTGAGGATTAGACCAATGAGCTCCTTCTCAGACAAGAAAAAGAAAGGGGAAGATTTTCTAAATGCGTTAGCTGCGACTGACTGGAATAGGAATTAAATCCGTTCTTTTTTGTAAACTGTAGGTACGTGTGTAGATGATTGATCTAATTACAGTACACAGAGCCAGAGTAATTAGGCAGACAGAAGCGTATTTCTACTATTATTACTATCACTACTATTATTATTATTATTATTACTGAAACAGTAACGCAGTCTCAGGTGGCCACCACTTGCGCTCCGTTGCCCAGTCAGCTCAGTGAAAGCAAGTCTCTTGAAAGCTCACTACATTTGCTTTTGCTTTTACTCTGCTTTTGTTGCTCTATTTTAATTAATTATATCTTACACTAGCGTAATTTTATCTCAACCCTTATTCTATCACTATTATAAGCAACTACTCTTTTCTATAACTAACGTCGAAATCACAATAGTCTTTTAGTACTCTCAAGTTCTTGAAATATTTTCTCAGCGCCAAAATTCTACTTAAACATACTTTTTATAAAAGTGTTTTTCATTAAGTTATTTGTAGTATATAAAGAATACATATTTTCCTTTTATTTCTTTTAAAATCTTCGCATTTCTTAATACCTTGTATTAACAATCAGTACACTTGACCTGAAATAACTAAATAATAAAAAAAGTATTAACTACCGCCGTATCAATGAAATTAACGAAATAATATTTTTGTAATTTGTGAAAAGATAAAAATTAAATTTTGTTTTAATTTTGGTCATATATGAAGTAAATTCCATTCGGATCTTGTACATACACATAAACGTCTGAGTTGGAAAACATCAAAACAAACGGAAACAACATAATATTTAAGAAATTCTCCTATCACTCTTTATCGTCTGCATTAACACTAATCTGCAAAACGGTCGAACATAAAACAAAACAACAAAAAAACACTGAATGATAAAACAATAACTGAAATCGTATGCGATCATATATTTTTGAGAATAGAAATTGCGCCAGCGCTGCACAAATCTTGTTATTATCAGTAGGCTAGATTAAATAAACCGATAAAATACTGTAACTAGTTTTACTTCTCACCGCACTAATCCAGGTTTCACTTTATAAACACCAACTACGATTTACAGATAACAGCATTTTTGATAACTACAGAAATAATATTGTCTGTTTTAGAATAGTTACCTCCTCTAATTATTCTATTTTCTAATTATTAAAAGAAAGTGAAAATCAAACGATTTACCTTATCTACTCGCTGGTATCACTTAGGGAATTCGCATGCCAATTTCTAAAACGACTGTAGTTGTTCGAAATGGCAAGAAAATAACATGTTTTACTCTTACAGTCACCCCTTTTTACCTCTTAGACTAAATCTTTAAAATAAAATTGCTGTAGTTTTTCTGTTCACTTCTTAGGAACAAAAGTGACGAATTCTGTAGGAACTTGGTCGGTTATTGAGTAGTACAGTGACGAGTGAGTGGATGAGTCTTGCAGTTAGTCACTAAAAATTATAGTTTTTTTTGCTTTAACTTTATTTTTATTTAGAACTCTATATTTAAAAAAAATCTGGTGTGAAACACTCACACAACTTTCTCTTGCCTATGCAAATAATAAACAATAAACCTAACATTCGTAATAAAACATTAGAAATGAACAAAAAACTAACCTCAAAAACAGAACCTTATTTTAATCATGAGTGAAAGACCCAAAATGAAAATCGACCTCAGTTTGACTTAAAAATACGGAAAATCACTCTTTCACTCTAAACTAGGCTCCGTGGAGAAAAATGCTCTCAATAAAAGTTGTAGATCTTTTAATTTTCTATAAATTTGATTATATATACTTTTGTCGTGAAATGCATACTAAGGCCGAAATCTTAAAAAAATCAATTTTTCACACATTTTCGTGAGAAAAAAAACAGAAAATCGCTAATTACCGCTAAACAACGGTTATACAAAAAAATGTTTGAAATAAAAGTTGTAGAATTTTAAATTCTCTACATTTTTTATTATATACATTTTTGCGCTGTAATACATATTAAAGCCGTAATCTTAAAAAAACACTGTTTTTACGTGAAAACACCCTCACCAAGAATTTCAGCAAACATGGCGCATACCCTATCTTGTAGAGAATAAAAAGTTGAGTAAACCAGGCGATTTTTTAAAAAATTGTAGGACCAGTTTTTGAGAAAATCGCAAAAAGTGAAAAAATACACGAATAAACTACTACTTCCGGTTGACCGATTTTGATGAAAATGTTCGGGTCAGGTCCGGTAGTGGTATGTAACTTAAGTTTCAAGTTCGTGCGATATTCCGTTCTTGAGATATTCTGTTCACACACACGCACACACACACGCGCGCGCGCACACACCCACACACGCACACACACACACACACACACACAGACCAATAGCTAAAAACATGTTTTTTGGGTTCAGGGGGTCCGAAAACGTATAGATCCGGTGAAAACTCGATTTCTTAAAATCTACATGAAAACAATACCTACTTTCCTTCCTATATATTCATATAGGCAAGAGAAAGTAAAAAAATATTCATAACTGTAAAGAAGTTGACGGGTAATTATTATGGCGTTAATGTGATATGAATTAGAATCAGTCCAGTGACTGATTTCGACGTGAAATTGTGTAAGGAATTAAGTGTTAAAGTATAATGAAATTACAAATTTGCAAACTGTGATGATTGATAGGAAATTTTTATAAAATCATGTTTAATTGGCATGGTAAATTAATTTGAAATATGTGCCATGGTGGTCGGAATAGATTCCTATTCCACCTTTGTTTCAGTCGTTTGTTAACAAGGAGGTCGGAAGTAGAAACAGATTGAACGTTTGGAGTTACTTGTTTAATTGTCTGTTTGTGTAATTAGTTTTATGTTTTATTTAATCCGTTTCAAACTGTTGGCATTTTCAGGTCTTTGTATAGAGTATGATTTGATTACTAAGAAGATAATTTTGCATTTATATGTACCTAGAACAGATTAACTTTGAACTAAATTTTACGCGTAATTTTTGGAAATAAAACTAGAAAATTCATAAATAAAAACTATTTCCCAACAGTAATTATAAGTTTCGCCATTTAAGAATTTTTTTGATAATCTACATTATACACATTTTCACATTTATACAAAAAATATCTCGTAGCAGAAGTTATTTGAACAAGTTTGCTACAGGAATAACAAGAAGAAAGATACGGCCAATTAGCCTCATGTACCTCTCTCCTCCCACTAGACTCGGCGCCAACTAAAGGAACACACAAATGTAGGCGCCTTGATATCGACATGGATGAAAGCCCGATGTTAAATGCTAGATAAGCTATATTACGCCTAGTCCCGGTTCGGTGACACAACATAAATTAAGAAAAGCAAATTGCGCAGTAAATCAGGAACAGCTAAACGCGTTGGTAATTATCCTACACAAAATGATGAATCATACCACAATAAGCGCGCTTATAACATCTACGTGTTCGTGTATTTGTTGCAGTAATTGCACCATTAACGCTTACAACACGAGTGCGGTATTCAAATTACCATTTCACTTGAATATATGCCTAGAAATGAAAATTCCCTTCAGTGGATTTAATTAAGTAACCATAAAAATATGAAAACTTTTCATTTTAAACAACGAAAAGAAACTAGAAAACCTATGTTTCCGCACAGATTTTGAGAAAAGTTATAATTTTAAATGCTTAAGTATTGGTTTTTTTCGTATTTTTACACTGCGTACCAACCTATTTCAAAAATTTCTTAATTTTTTCCAACTTCTTTCAGCGCTTAAGTGATGTAAGTACTCTGCTTTGCGTTATTGGCACTTCTTTTCTGTTAGCTTCAAAATATTTTATATTCTTTGTGTAACATTATAAATTGTCCAAGCGACTAAAATCGCGTTTCTAATGAAATCACTATTTAACCAGCCATGTGTTATAACAAATTGATTAAGTAGGTTTCTACTTTTTCTGTTTTTTATTGTTTTGACCATTTAAGAACCAAGTTAAATGATTTCTCTTACGGCTGATATTTTTTCTTTTTTTCATTGGTATTTTGCGTATTTCCCAAACCTTTTTCATTTATCACTAAAGTCTTTCTTCTTTTATTATCTTCACACACCGCAAAATCCGAATGGGTATTCATGTTGCCTGATATACTCCTAAATAATACTTATACTTACGTATAACACTCTATTTTTTTCCAAAATGGGCTGTCGGCGATCTTGTCTGATGTCACGTCACTTAACCCACGTCTGATGTCACGTCACCCTGGCAACCCTGGATTTGTATAGATAAACATAAGAAAAAGTAAGACCAATAGACATATTGTGCAATAGACAAGCAGTGTTAATCCTGAAAAATATTGAGCGGAGGCTCACAAGCCATATGAACATTTCACTTTTTGTACTAACAAAATCTCTATAGTTCGTTCATGCTAAGATGAAAGTACCATGGATGGATAGAGTCAGAAACACGGATGTCTTGGTAAAGCTAAATATAAATGTAGTAGTTGTGAGTACTGTGAAACATCGAAGACTAGAGTACTTTGGTCATGCGATGAGAGGAGAAATATCGAAAGCTACAGAATATCATCCAGGGACAGATAGAGAGTAAGTGTGATCCAGGTCGGCGTAGAACATCACAGTTAAGGAATCTTCGGGACTGTCATGGGATGAGTGGTGTCACCCATTTTCATTGAATGATCGATAAAATTCAAGTGGTCTTGATGGTGGCCAATGTTCTTTGAAGACAAAACACCTGAAGAATAAGAATAAAAGATGAGAGCTCATGGTTTTAGAACGGCAGTACCGGTTCACAGGCAGCTGTGTTTAATAAACATTCATGGTTATAGCTCATACTCATATACATCCTGTATCAAATAAATGTGGTAACTGTATTTGGCGTGTGAATTAGTATGCTGGTCAATCACGTGAACAGCGAATGATCAATGACGTGAGTGATTACAGTCATTGGCTGAAACATTTGTTTATGTCAGTGGTTTCCAACCTATAGAAATCTGTGGATCACTAAGCCAGAAATTTAACCATGTGTGGATCACCCCCACTCGTGACTTGGTGGGGGGGGAACTTCCGGTGGATCTGAGAGTACGGAATACACCCCTTTTCACGAAAAAAGGAAAGAATAGAGAAATGTCTCAGAAAAGAAAATATTTTATTTCAACACCTGATAGTTATCAGATGTATTTAGCCCATCTCGTTCAATGATCATCACTTTCAACATCCCTATTTATGTGGCAAATTGTTATTATGTACTGCTGGACCCTCCGGCGAACCACTCCCGAGGCTCGCGCGAACCACGGTTGGGAACTGGTTTACGTGAACTGCTTACTCTCAATTCTCAATGAACTTAGCTATATAATCGAAACTTATGCTTATGAAATTATTTTAAAAGTTTTTAACTTGATCTATTGTGTTTAATTACCTTGTCTGTTTTAATTGAAATTATTAGTATAGTTAATTGATATATTAAAATAAGATAATTAATTTTATTACTGATTTATGTTTCAAATTATCCATTAATTCTAAAGTGGAGTTTATTAACTTGCGATTACTTTATACGCTCTATAAAAACTATTCTGTATTCATTTAGCTTCTACTACACTTCAAAGTAAGGATCCCACCCTTTTACTCTCTAGAGAATATTGTTGGAAGAGTTGATAGAGTTGAGTTACGTGTTGATTAAAAATAAATTTCCCGTAGGAACCTTATTATTGAGTAAAAGTCCATTATTTTCTAACTTTGTATCTTATTTTTTTTAAGATTGTTCTCCAACAGATTGATATTAAATATAAAAGTAATTAATATCATTACAATTTTAATTTTTGTCAGATATAAGTATTTTAAATAATCTAATCGTAAATTGACTTTATCAGGCTGTACGCAGAAGTGTGTGTATAAATCAGTAAAAAAAACCGATAATCTGGATTTTGCTACCATTACCTTTGTCTTCTTAGATTTTCGGTTTTTCTAAAAAACGTGCTAGGCTTTCCAATATTCAATTTATTTACATTTTTAAATCTACCGCAAGGAAATTATTGTCTAGTAACTATTTATTAATTTTATTTATTTGGGCGTTGACCTTTTTATTGGATTTTTTTATGGGAATTGACTATAATTATTACAACTATTTTTTTAATTTTTACAAGTACATTAAATATAAATTACATACTAAATATAACTATATAAACTATCATATCACTCTAACTAAATGATTTATCATAAACTATATTATAAACTGTTTTAGCAACTTACGGTTAAAAATTAGTAAAACTGTACTAAAATATTATACATATTACTGATTGTAGTCTAATTATGAACAGAAAAGAAAAAAAATTAAAATATAATACAATAATATATTTTATAGGACTAATAAACTATTATAAATATTAACAACATACAAAATAATATAATTAAATAATAATAATAATAATAATAATAATAATAATAATAATAATAATAATAATAAGTTGGACTAATGTTAATTAAATATTTGATAACAGATTATTTCTACAATTTCATTTCTTTGTAATGGTTTAGTACTCAATGTCTGAATACAAAAAAAAATCTGGTGTGAAACACTCACACATTTTTCTCTTGCCAATGCAAATAATTAACAATATAATGTAACATTCGTCATAAAACATTAGAAATAAACAAAAAAACTAACCTCAAAAAACATAACCTAATTTTAATCATGAGTGAAACACTCAAAATGAAAATCAACCTCAGTTCGGCTTTAAAATACGGAAAATCACTCTTTCACGCTAAACTAGGCTCTGTCGTGAAAAATGCTTTAAATAAAAGTTGTAGATATTTTTATTTACTATAAAATTTATCGTATATACTTTTGACGTAAAATGCATTCTAAGGCTGAAATCTTAAAAAAATTGATTTTTCACACGTTTTCGTGAGAAGAAACAGAAAATCGCTAATTACTGCTAAACTAAGCGTTATACAAAAAAACGTTTGAAATAAAAGTTGTAGGTTTTTAAATTTTCTACAACTTTTATTATATAATTTTTTTCGCTAAATTGCATATTAAAGCTGTAATCTTAAAAAACCATGTTTTTACGTGAAAACAGCCTCACCCAGAATTTCAGCAAACATGACGACTACCCTATCTTGTAAAGAATAAAAAATTGAGTAAACCAGGCGACTTTAAAAAAAATCCTAGGACCAGTTTTTGAGAAAATCGCAAAAAGTGAAAAATTACACGAATAAACTACTATTTCCGGTTGACCGATTTTGATGAAAATGTTCGTGTCAGGTCCGGTAGTGGTATGTAACTTAAGTTTCAAGTTTCAAGTTCGTACGATGTTCCGTTCTTGAGATATTCTGTTCACACACACACACACACACGCACGTACGCACGCACACACACACACACACACACACACACACACACACACACAGACCAATCGCTAAAAACATGGTTTTTGGGTTCAGGGGGTCTGAAAACGTATAGGTCCGGTGAAAACTCGATTTCGAAAACTCGACATGAAAACAATACTTTCCTTCCTATATATTCATATAGGCAAGAGAAAGTAAAAATATTGGTTATTCTTTTTCCAAATCATAACAAGTTTTCTGTAATTATTTTCTAGTCGTATTCTTCGTGTTAATGCATTGTATTACTTATAGCATTGATGTATGCCCCAGTCTCGTATTTATATTTTTGTGCTTGTATGGAATAAAAATTTATTGCACGTGTTGTAATGATGAATAAAGCTATAGATAATATTTAAATTTAAGACCTTATCTTCATATAATATTATTATATGAAGTTATTGGTAAAATTTTGAAATCATTAAAATATTGTCTACATGACTCTTGTGATGCTTCCCATTATTAGGATTGCCAGTTTTTGTATTTTTAAGGCCCTAGTTGCGTTGTGATGTCTTGCCTCAAGTAATGAACCCCAATTCAGTATAGAGTGAAAGTATATGTGATAAATTTTGTAAATTAAGTGCTAGTATATAAAATTTCTTTTAACCTACTTCAAATAAAACAGACGAATGATCATTTTTACAGAGTTGGGAAACTTAATGTAATAAATTATTTTTCCGTTCACTTCTATCCGTTTGGTTTTCTTTGCAAAGGTTTTAGCTTCTTTTATTAAAATTACATTAATATGATTTTTTGTCACCTTAGAGATGGAAAATTCATTTTTGACTGTATTCAGAGAAAATTAATTGATGCTTCTCAAAAATTGATGCTATCAAAAAAATTTCAGTAACCCATAAAACGTTCTGCAATATTTGGTTACAGAGTACATTTAATATTATTGTTTATAAAAAAGTTGATTTAAACTAGTCTAGACCTAAGATACCTAGCAAGGGGTGCATCTAGTGATTCAGGTATCAAAATTATTCAGCGTTTTCTGCCCAAAGTCCTCCGAGCTCTAACAGCTGCGCCCTGGTTCATTCAAATTTACAGAGATCTATAAATTTCTAACTTAAATTTAAAATATGAAAGACGGCTTGTATCACACGATAATTATTTGGCTATCAATTTACTAAGCAACGATGGTATAAAATGAAGGCTAAAACTAAGAATTATTTGTTCAGTAAATTAAATCTTAAGTATGTTTTTTTAATTTAGCTTTATTAGCCTACATTAAGTAAACAGTATTGTTTTTCTATTGTAAAGGTAAAGTACATTTTACCTGAGATTAGAAAAGTTAGATCGAGAAGTTACCTGTTCATGACAATTTTTTACTTTCTCTTGCCTATACGAATATATAGGAAGGAAAGTATTGTTTTCATATCGATTTTTTGAAATAGAGTTTTCACCGGATCTACACGTTTTCAGACCCCCTGAACCCAGAAGAAATATGTTTTTAGCGATTGGTCTGTGTGTTTGTCTGTGAATGTGTGTGTGTGTGAACAGAATATCTCAAGAACGGAACATCGTACGAACTTCAAACTTGAAACTTAAGTTACATACAACTACCAAATCCGACACAAACATTTTCATCAAAATCGGTCAACCGGAAGTAGTAGTTTATTCGTGTAATTTTTCACTTTTTTGCGATTATCTCAAAAACGGCTTCTACGAGTTTTTAAAAATTGCCTCATTTACTACTTTTTTTTATGCTCTACAAGATAGAGTAGGCGCCATGTCGGCTGAAATTCTTGGAGAGGTTGTTTTCTCGTAAGAAAATTGTTTTTTTAAGATTGCGACTTTAATATGCATTTTAGCGCAAAAATGTATATAATAAAAGTTGTAGAGAATTTAAAATCCTAAAAATTTTACGTCAAAACGTTTTTTGTGTAACGCTTAATTAAGCGGTAATTAGCGATTTTCTGTATTTTCCTCACGATAACGAGTAAAATAATCGATGTTTTAAAGATTTCAAACTTAGTGTGCATTTTACGACAAAATTATATTATAATCAATTTCATAGGAAATTAAGAAATCGACAACTTTTATTTAAATAATTTTTCTCTACAGAGCCTAGTTTAGTGTGAATAGAGTGATTTTCCGTATTTTTAAGCCAAACTGAGGTTGGTTTTTGTTTTGCGTCTTTCACTCATTAAAATAAGGTTATGTTTTTTGAGGTTAGTTTTTTGTTTATTTCTAATGCTTTATTTTTAATGTTAGATTATATTGTTTATTATTTTCATTGGCAAGAGAAAGTTGTGTGAGTGTTTCACACCAAATTTTTTTAAACAAATTTACTTCCTATTCTACCAAGAACATGTTGAAGATAAATTTAGTAAATAACAAAAATAAGATAAACTTAAATCTTCAGATAATTTTACGATGCATTTTAGGAACCTAAATTTGAAATGAAATTTTATCACTAAACATATTGTGTGTTTAATTAAAACCTCAAAACTGGAAAAAAGGTTGGAGACAATTTGGTCATACACGCTCAAACAAAAGTTTCGTTAATCCTATTAAATAAATAAAAATATTTATGCAATTCGAGGTAATTTTGTAATACTCTAATAATTGTTCTACGGTTTTATTGGTTATATCCTGATTTTTAAACACAATACCTTTAAAATAAAATCCCCGCTCATGTTTATAAAAATTCATATATCGTCGTAAAATCACAAATATACACTAATTATGTAAAAATAGACTATAAAAGTCTAACTAATCCTGGTTTTAAAAAAATTTATATGAAAGATGGGTTATATATAAAAAGAGATAAACACGTCAAGTGGTACTTATTATTGTCTGCAACTCAGAAATTTAAATTAAAAAGCATGTTTTGTACAAGTCCATTGTTTATCCCTTAAATCACCCATGATTTACCTGTTTAATACTTTATGCATTTATTTTATTATTCTGGAGTTTTTTTTTCCTTTGTTTGTTGTACTATAATTGTTAACAGGCTACTAACATTGTGATTCAAAATAAAAATCAAAGAAATTTTAATTTTTCCTATTTTAACCACTTAAAATTTTTGTAATATTAACCTAGTTTATGTAATTTAATTGTAATTTATTAGTAGTCTAATCGTAATAACTCATTGTAATTTATCATTTTGTTAATAAATTGTTGTGAAAAGTTTAAAAGAAGTTTCAATTTTTTTATTATGATCAGATTCCGGAAGAACCTTGTTTTAAACTTTTTAGAATGTTATGTGATATATACAATGTTTTAAGATTATTATTTTACAATTTAAAAAATAACTTTGAAGACGTAGTTTTTTTATTGGTTTAACGTCCGACTGTTCTGAAATGACTGCTAATAAAGACGGTGAAGGATGAAATGGTTTTTGTAACGTATGAAAATATGCCGTGTTTGAATGTGAATCGAACCCAAGACCGCATGAAGAGAGGCGAGCACGTTTCCAACCACGCCAATGCGGCTGGCGAAGGAGACGTGGTTTTATTGACATGTACTGTTTTCGCCTCTCCCACTCTTGGGCATCGTAACTATTCCGCTACTGTCGATCCAACTGTTAATCATCGCTGACGCTGCTCCAACTATCACAAAGAGTCAATTAGAGAAAGAACTTCCCCAGTCTGAAGTTGGCGCATAGGAAATTGTTTGCTATGTTGTTCTGTTATAACCACGGTTACTATACTGGACGGCAGTGGTCACGTGCAGTAGCTGTGAGATATAAGATGACGTAGTCTGGTCCCCAACAACTCGGCCGGTGCGTAGTGATGGTAGGATTTTGGCACTGTTTTTACAAACATAGCGGTTTAGATATGTTTACCTAGGAAATCGATTTTAATTTTAATAATTCTTCGTTTGCGGCCTGAAGTTTTTCTCTATGTAACTTGTTTTTTTTTAATTCGGCGTTTTCACGTTTTAAGAGATCAGTTTCCTGTGACTGTGCAACATTAAAATTTGGCGGTTCTTCATTAAAACGAGACTTACTTTTCTGTATGGCTATCTCTTCATTTTGTGAACTGCTTGTGTTATAATTGGGTGATGAGTTTAAAACATCATAAACTTCCTTACGAGCGTATCGTTTCTCTGCTCAATTTTTACGTTCACTACAAGTCGGATTTACCGGACGTAGAGCGGCAATACAAATCGGTAAATTTAAATGTGGGACTAAATTCGTCTTTAAGACACGTTTTAATGGATAATGTAGCAACTCGGACTTGTAATCGCGTACAAAATCCGATTCGTCGAAATGTACTAAACACACGCGACTACTATCAGCAGAAAATGAATCGGCAAGCATTTGTCTACTTAAATCTAGTTTCAATGGACTTTGGAAAATGGCAGAACTTATTATTCAGAACTCCTTTTGGTGTGTATCATGATTAGAACACCCGGCAATCGTACAACACACCATTATTGAAGACTAGTAAACAAAACAGACCGACACGGTACGTATCGTGCGTCGGCTGTCGCTGGTGACCAGTGACGTCAGAGGGTGGGGCGTGTCACTGCGCATATTGTTGATGATCCCTGCTATCTAGTAAAATAACCATGGTTACAGTATATGAAATAAAATAACTATGAATGTGAAGTGAAATTGCTAGTTCAATACAAAAATGAGATACAAAATTAATTAATTAAATTAATTTGTAGAGTTCAAAATAAATTATCATTCGATACAGAGTGGTTGGATATGTCTAGTTATTAGACCGGAGTTGTAAATCATGGGTAGATAGATTATTAAGGTTTAGATAGTTTAACAGTCGGTTCCACATCGTCGACGGAGATAGGCTTCTGCTGTCGTAGATCGATCTATTTCGTATACATGTGTATGTGTTTTGCGGTTACGTGTGAATATATGCATGGGGGAAAGGGGTTTCGGTTTCCAGTATACAGTACAGTATAAACAATATGTAGACACTACACAACTAGGAGGAATCTATGCCCCGTGACAGTGCAATATGCGTTGCAACTGTACAGTGCAACAGGAGAGGATTCGGAATAATAGCACAATGTAGGTACCTGTGATTTATTACATTGTAAGTCACATCTGATTAACATCCCTCTGATGTGTAAAGGATACAATTACACAACGCTTCGTCTTTTAACAAAATGAATCTGTGTTACCACATGCTCTATTGTATTCCAATAACAACAATAATGCTAATAACAATACTGCTAGTGTTCATTAATTGACCGGCACATAAGGTGAATCAAATATTCGTTAACCACTATTAAACATTATTACTAACAACGCAATATTTTCATTGAGCATACTTATTATGCTACTTCCTTTATCAGAATTATCTTCCATATATCACGTATGATTCCTCGTAATAATATTTCTAAGGCAAATTAGTCTAATTAATCATCGTATGATACAATATGCCCATAACGGGCAGATGGAGTGTTAAATTAATTGCACTCGATCTGCTAATGCCAGGGCTATGAAAAATAGTTCTGTTTCTTATCACATAGTCAGCCAATTATATGACTGAACTATTTAAAGACAAAAGAGGTAGAGGTGTAAAAGACAATAGTCAGAGTTATCTCCTCTGAGAGTAATGAATTTCACTATACAGTCAGACCATATGGTGAATAAAGTGAAGGTGTCATTTGCAGGGTGGAAAGTGGGTGCTTCTCGGAGGGCCTGGGATGATGATAAGCATACTCTCTCAACTCAGTGAGGAAGGTAATTTTTTTTACTGTGAGGAAGGCGTTTTTACTTAGTAAAACCTCACACCAGCCTTTCCGCTGTTGACCTAAACAACACACATATGATACAATAATATTTTTTGTCGTAGTCTCTCGACTGGTTTGATCCAGTTCTCCAAACTGTTCTATCTTGTGAAAGTCGTTTTTATCTACATACCTGCAATACACTACTTATTTTGTTATTTTTTTTAAATATTCTAACCTTTGCCTCTTCCTACAATTTACTCCTCTGTATTACCACTCATATGATAGAGCAGTACCTGGATATCTTAAGATACGCCCCACTAGCCTATTCCTTCTTCTTGAAAGATTTTTCCATATACTTCTTCTTTCATCCACTCTTCTAAGAACCTCTAAATTACTTATTTTGTCCACCCACCTAATCTGTAACATTTTCCTATAACACCACATTTCAAAAGATTTTATAGTCTTCCTTTTTATAGCCCCTATCACCCACGTTTCACTCACGTATAATGCTGCACTTTAAACATAGTGTTTTAAGAAATTTCTCCTAATCTATAAATCAATATTTGTAGTCAGTAAGCTGTTTTTCATTTTAAATGCCCTTCTAGCTTGAACAATCTTACTTTAGATATCACTTGTACTTCTACCATTTTTTGTTATATTACTCCCTAGGTATCAGAATGCTCCAACTTTCTGTATGGTTTCTTTACCTGCTTTTAAATTTTCCATCTCCTTTAAACCACTCTTGCTACTGCACAACACTTTCGTTTTGTTCTTATTAATTTTCATGAAGTAATCCTTTCTCATGACCTCATCCATTCATTTAAGATGTCTTCTAATTCTTTGTTTGCCTCGACTAATACTACGATATCATCGGCGAATCTCAGAATTTTTTTTGTTTCTCTTTAAATTTTTATTCTTCCGTCAAATTTTTCATCTCATTTATAACCTTCATCTCATTTATAACCTCTTCTATATACAAGTTAAAAAGTAGTGGTGACAATGAACAATCTACAATAATATTATTATAATTTAAAAATGTATATAAAAATTTAATTGTATTTAGTAAACAGGTTGAATAATTTACTAAATTTTAGGTACAACGAAGATATACTGTAACATAGTTCGTGATTTGTCTAGAAACGGTTAATATAATAGATTATTTATTTTTGTATCGGTTGCCTTCATTATTAAAAAATTGTGTGTTGCAAGTGGTGGAGTGTGTTGAACAAGGATAGTTAATTGCAATGAATGAGATGTTTTTCTAGGAAATCAAAAGTTGTCGAAAAAAATTGGTTTTATTTCTTCTACAAGGTGCCAGAGTAGCGGCGTAATTTCTCGTAATTGTTTGAAGGGCCTGGAAGGAGAGACCACAGGTATAAAACCCGTTAGTGAAACAAATAAATTTTGGTAAAATTAATACATAAAAATTATTGAAATGTTTTTTTTACTAAACATAAAATATCAAATAAAACTGACATAAATTAGTGCAAATTCAAACTGGATGTAGTATAATTAATTTTTATATTACATTGAGAAGAAAGAATACTACAACAAAGATCCATTTACTTTAACCAAAGAAGAATGAATTTTGAATTTAGTTTAGCGTAAGAAAAATGGTTTGTATCGTACAAAATTTGTTGTCCGTAATAACATGGTTAAATTGGAGGAATTCAGCCGATTTATCTATTTAGTGTAAATAGATAAAGAATAAATTTAAAACAAAACTATAAAATTTCTAAGACAATTAGAAATTATAATATTGCATTCTTTTAAATAATAAATATTTATTTATTCTCAAAACTTAAACTTTATAAAAATAAAAAATTGGTCTAGAATCTGCTTGAAACGGCCTCCGTTTCGTTCAACGTGTAATTTCGCTCGATGAGTTCATTCTTTTCTAGTACCATAACTCAGTAAATTACTTCTTTGTTTTAAAAAGCATCCTTCCCGTAAAGAAACAATAAATTTAGGTGGAAATCAAAAACAATCCAAATATTGGGGTTTTTATATTGCGAAAATCATTTTATAAAGTATGTCAATGTAAACCATTTAAATTTTCAGGTCAATTTAAATAATATTATCAAAGTTATTTTGAAAAATTATTTATTTTTCATACGGAATACAGCTTGAAAAGTAAATTAATTATTTTTACTATTTTTCGTGGAAGCGTTTTGTCGTTTATTGCAGCAGAAGCAAAAGTAACGGAGCTGAGAAAGTACAGGAGTCAATAGTAAGGTCAAAAAGGGCTCACTAATCATATGAACCCAAGCCACTCTGCACTCGTACAAATCTTTTATTTCTCTCGTTTTACACACAAACACACAATCTTCCTGCACATAAAGATTACAAAACACATGAGAATTCGTAAACGTGAGCGTGAGTATAGATGCACACGTACACACTAAACATATGGTGCACCTCACGTATCAACGGCCTGCCGATTCTCTTTCTTGTGAGGGCCTCTCGTAATTCCATCTTTCTTTTCTCTCGCTTCTTATATAGAGCTAGTTCAACACAAAAAGAAATTGAATTGTGTCAGACTGCATGTAACGGTACATTTATCATAAAGGAAAGAGATTTTTTTCTGTAATTATATTATTCTCAGTTTTACAGCTAAGACTTAGAACGTACTCCTACAATTTCAAGAATATATACAAAATTATATTTATAAAAAGTATTGTAAATTTCATTAGTTGTTAAGTAGCTTTGTATTCATTGAAGAACGGATTCCTAAGCTTCGTGTTTTCCGTTTGATATTTCATTTTTGACGTTGATTTTATGCCAATGCCGTTCAAAACATGATGACTTCTGTACGCAGTGGCTAAAGTTAGTAACACATTGACAAGGTATTTCAAAAATTAATATGTACTTGAAACTCCGTAACCTATATTTATCTGATTTTTAATGACATTAAAATTTTAGCATTATTTTTTTTTCATTTTTCCTTATTTTATTCACACTTGTATAGTTGTGGATAAAATAGCTGTTAAATATTTTTTCCAAGATTTTAATATACAAATTCCTATTAAGACTAATCTGGACGTATGGTGTCCAGCTCTTTGAAATAGCGGCAGAGAGTAATTTAAAGTCGATCCAGGTCTTTCAATAAAAATTCTTAAGACTTGCTTCTGGCGCTTCTTTTTATGTAAGAAATAAAACCCTCCACGAAGATTTTAAAATTCCTACAGTAAAGGAGCTAACCGCGTTCTTGTATAGTACATTTCACGAAAGACTAGATGACCATCCAAACCAACTAGCTTGTGATCTAGCTACAACGAACTTCCCAACTATGCGTCGTTTAAAGCGAAAATGGAGTAGAGACCTCTTGGTCTGAATAACGGACAATACCCGAAGTTTTGAACGGAGAATGTATCACTGGGTACCTCTTCTCCTTAAAGTTAAATTCCCCACCGCCATTTAAATATCAAATACGGAAGTTGTGCAGCTCAATGTACAGTACCGAAATAAAAATTAAAGAAAAAAGAAATATTTTTTACGTTCAGAATATCTGTTGAAAAAATGACGACTAATATTTGTTGTTTGAAATAAAATTACGGTTCTACATCAATTTGTCCGATGCATCTGTTACCGAATAATTTATGTTTGAAGATATAATTATTGTTTTCAAGAAATTTACAATACTAGAAAATCTTTTCAAGGCAATAATTTTAAAATAGTATCACAGAGGAACGTAAAAAGAATCGAGCGCCTGAACGAGTAGTTTGAATAATTGAAGTTGTATACTGTGAACTTGTAGTGATATTACTTCTCTCCTGTATAGGTAAACTGTAGGAACCAACTGGAGGCCAGTGCTATTCTACTGCAGTTATGCTTTTGCTACTTCGCTGCCTTTATTGCTTACTGAATGTTTCATAACTCCCACACCCTGATACACCGAACAACGTCTGGACCCCCGTTGGTCAGACTATAATTAAACGCCTGGAGCTATCATTTGGCCCTTCTAGAAAATTGTTTTTATCGCCTCAAATAATACAATTTTCCGTTTATTAATGTATTCATTATACAACAGCCCGTAGTTTATTATCAATATTACTTTGCAGTATTATAAAATATTTATTACTAACGTTTAGTGCATTCTATTACTGTGTAGATCTGCTGCAAATGTACTATTTACGGAAAGGCATATATTTATAATACTATATTTAATCGTTACATAACAGTGGGATGTAAAAGAACATGCTACTCTATATATTTAAAAGGATAAAGGGACTTTTTTCGTTAAGGTAGGTCTTAGCTCCTATTGTAGGCGACTAATTTAAGTCAACATTGTCTTAAAATAAAGCTTACCACGTACAGATCTGTTATTACCATCGTAATTATTCCCGATTAATGTAGAAAATAGAAAATTAACGGTATTTTTACAACGTGATTCTTTGAAGATCTACCATAACGATACCGAGGTTAATCAATTTGTGACCTCCAAGAAGTAAAAGGTGCATTTTTATGGAAGTTTTCTTAGTTTCGAATTATTATATTAAGGTCATCAGCCAAAAGGCTGGTTTGAACCTGTAGAGGTTTTACTAAGTAAAACGAGGAGTGAGGTGGTTTACCATTGCCTTCCTCACTGAGTGGAAAAGTATACTTATCAGCATGCCGGGCCCTCTGAAAAGCACATATTTTCCACTCTGCAAATGACACCTTCATTTTATTCACCACAGGGTCTGGCTGTATAATGAAATTCATTACTTTCAGAGGAGATAACTCTGATTAGTGTCTTTTACACCTCTACCTCTTCTGTTCTTAAATGATTCAGTCATTTAATTGGCTGACCATGTAATAAGAAACAGATTGAGTGTAAATAATTTGACACTCCACCTGTCTGTTAAGGGCAGTTTCGAATTATAGCTACTATTAAAAAAATAAAATAAAAATAGTTGTTCGCTTACCAATTTAAATAATCGGGCTTTTTATACATTTTTAGGCGTAAAAAGCACAGTTTACAGTTTATTGTAAAAGAAAAACTTTCAAATAGTTGTATTAATACAAAGATACGCTCTAAGGTTCGAAGGTATTTGGTCGGCCCGTTGGTATATTGGTCAGCACAACTGCGTTCTACACCAGGCGCCACGGGTTCGATTTCCAGCCAGATCTGGCAGTTTTTCATTCGTATATCACATGATATCATTACCTGCGCACAAGCCAATCTTATGTATCCAATTCAAAAAAAAAAAAAAATCATTTCACAAAACGCTTGTCAAAAATTACGATAGCAAAAGAGTGTCATTCACTTTTTCGTTTTCGATGCAACAATAATTTTTAATATAATCCAATGTTTCAGTTTAAGACCATAGGTCTTATTACACCAATATTACACTAGAAATGACACTCTCCATCTTCAACAGTTTACATAATTATGTGCGTTTTTTACCATACTAGATGGAATAAGAGTTGTAAGAAATGTAGCTACGTTACTAGTTTTTAGATAACTATTGTGTTTTCTATTTGTACATTATACATGGTTGTTGTGACTTTTCTGGGTTATCCAGTAATTAGGTTTCTGATAGTTTCTGTTTTAATCTTAAGAGCACGGTTATAACCCTTATTTAGTTGTTTACTCCATCATAGTATTTTGAGAATGCAGTATTAATGTGTTAATTAATAATAAATTAATTAATTAAAAGAGGAATACCTAGCAGCTGAATGTGCGGAAATAGAGGTACTAGAAAAGATATTTGACAGCTTTCACATGCACAAAAGGATAAAGGAAATGGCTGGATGTAACAGGATCAAGGCAGCTGGTAATACTATCAAGGATATAAATGGGTGTATAATAACTGACGTGGGGAACAAACTTGAAAGGTGGAAAACATACCTGTCAGAACTGTTCGATGACGAAAGACCTCCAAAACCGATCTTAGAATCAAGTAATGTGCACTTGAAAATATTAAGATCGGAAATAGTATATGCCTTGGAAACTATGAAACCCGGTAAGGCTGTTGGTCCGGATCGGATACCCATAGAGCTTATCAAACTCTTTGACGATGATGTGATTGATATTCTTCTGGGCCTCTTTAACCGCATTTATGAAAAGGGAGAAATTCCTAAACAATGGCTGTCATCCACATTTGTGCTCATACCTAAGAAACCAAATCCAAGAGAATGCTCAGATTACAGGACCATCGCACTTATGAGCCACACCTTGAAGTTGTTCTTAAGGATCATTCACAAAAGAATTTACAGAAGACTGGAGGAAGACATAAGCAACGCACAGTTTGGATTCCGCGAAGGACTTGGTACACGAGAGGCGCTGTTCGGGATTAACGTTCTTTTTCAGCGCTGTCTGGATATAAACCAAGAGGTGTATGCATGTTACATTGATTTCGAGAAAGCCTTTGACAAGGTGAAACATAACAGGTTACATCAGCTGCTCATCAGCAAAAACATTGACTCCGACGACGTTAGAATAATAACGTAGAATAATAACCTATATTGGGGACAAAAAGCCAAAACAATGGTAGAAAACCAACCAACAGAAGAAATGGAGATTCGTCGTGGTGTGAGACAGGGTTGCATCCTATCACCGCTTCTATTTAACCTCTATAGTGAAGCTATTTTTAGGGAAACCCTAGAAGATGAGTTGGTGGGAATAGTAATAAATGGAGAAGTAATTAATAATATGAGGTATGCTGATGATACCGTCTTGTTAACGAGCAACCTTGAAGACACACAACACCTATTAGAAAAATTAAATGATCGATGTAATGAATATGGGCTAAAATTAACTTTAAGAAGACCAAGTTAATGGTAATTACAAAATTCCCTCAAGATCTGAACCATGTGAACCTGACAGTGGCAGGCACCCCAATAGAGAATGTATCGGCATATAGATATTTGGGAACATGGATAGAACAATCGGGTGACCAAACAAGAGAAATAAGAACGAGGATAGAGATAGCCAGATCAACATTTGTAAGGATGAAGAAGTTATGTAAACACCCCTATCGCAGCCGGGAACACATACGGCAACAAAAGCGATAGGTCGGCAAGGGTGTTAACAAAACATAAAAAAATATTCAAGGAAGCCAAAAAAAAACAAACACTCAGGTAAATCTTTGCACAAATGAAATAAATCTAGAAAAGTAAATAGTAAAATAATTTAATTTATAACAATAAATATATGATGTAAACAGCCAAAATTGTACAAGGTTACCCAGATTTAAATAGCTGGAAAGTCCAATATAATATCAGATCCAAAAATGTACTTCCTGAGGTAAATTATTATAAATATTTGGTAAAACAATAAAATATTTAAAGATATACTCATTAAATGATAATTGAAAATCGAAATGGCCAAAATGTTTAGAATTTAAACTTTTATTTTCAAGTTTAGCATGCTCGCAGCTTCCTATTCAATATATATTTTATCATTATTACCTTAAATTCCACATGTTATAAAATATTTAGTATATATATATATAAAAGTGCAAATATGTAGAGACATTCAAAGTTGTACTATATAAATGTTGTTTCACAAATATAAAATTGATTAACCAGAAGTTAAAGTTTACTTTTTAGAATTTTAAATTTAGAAAAATACTAAATTCAAATTTAACCTTTTTAATAAAGTGTAAAATAAGAATAATAATTGTAAAAAAAATTATGAAATGAATAGTTAAATTTTTATCTTTTAGAATTTTAAATTTAGAAAAATACATAAATTCAAATTCAACCCTTTTAATAAATTGTAAATTAAGAATAATAATTGTTACAAAAAATTTTTTTTTATGGAATGAATAGTTAAATTTTATAGATCAATGTTCCTGATTGCTTTAGTTTAGCAAAAGATTTAACAGGAAAATCTTTCAAGCAGGTCACTTTGAATTCACTAAATTTCCTGTCCAAAACAAGAAGTTAACAAGATGGATCTTAATTCTGGCATGATCGTTTCCCCAAAAGGTATCGGTTACCACTTTAAAACACCTTAAGTAGATGGATGAGCTCCTCTCATGATAAATAAAATAATAAAACATACCCTTTTGTAGTTAACACTTATTTTCGGAGTATTACTGACGTATGCGACAACAAATAGAAGATTTATTGATGCAATTCTCATCCAGATTGGACTCCATGTAACTTCATGAAAGAAAATGTCAGAAAACATTGAACATTAATTAAAGGATGTTGACAAAGTGAAAATTCGTCCTTCTCGGGAGTCGAACCCCATGTACTGAATATAGAAATGGTATGATTCACTGAACGGCAATTCCCGTTCCCGGATTGGAACCCTGAAGAAAAGATCGAGCCAGTGTTAATATTAATTAAAATAAACGTCGATCTCAAGCAAAAGCACGAACGCATAAATTATGCAATGTAAATGAACAAAATATAACAAAGTTATGAATTTAAAGATAGAAACTTAATACGAGTTGCAATTGATAAACAATAATAAAGTTTAAAAAAACAAGACAATTAAAATAAGCTATTACTTTTCGAAGAAGAATACAATTTACCAAATTACAAAACGTTACATCGTTTACAATAAATTTATCATAAATCACAATTTAGTTTTACATAAACCAAAATCGAATCTAGTAGTCAAGAAATTGCAAGAACGATTGCAACGTAGATTCGTTAGTACAAAAATATAATTTTATGCAACTCGTGAAACATTTCCAGCTCTCGGAATGCTAAAATAAAAACAAATTAACTTACCATGTTTAATGGGCAAGAAGAATTAACTTTTTCAAACGTTACAAATTTAAAATACACGTAATAAAAATTTACTACATAGCAAACGAACTTTACTCAACGAAAATTCAACAGTAAGTGTAATGACTTGCAAATGGAGTCGTTCGATGAGATAGCAGAACGCAGTTAGAAGTAAAAGCGGTAGATCGCACCACCGGACGGTGAGTTCAGTTATCGTTGACAAAGTAATAACGAATTATCGGCAATCAAAAAGACAACAAGCGAACGCTAAAAACCGAACAAAATAAAATCGTAACAATCTGGAAACAGATGTTACAGTTATTTGCAAGTCGGGATATCAACATGGAACTTAAGATGAGGATGCTGCGTTGTTACGTTTTTTCCACGCTCTTGTATGGAGTTGAATCATGGACCCTCAAGAAGAACCACATCGACAAACTACAAGCATTCGAGATGTGGTGTTACCGTAGAATGTGGCGTATTCCCTGGACGGATAAAGTTAGTAATGCCGAAGTGCTGATCCGGATGCAGAAGAAATGCGAAATCATTAACACCATAAAAAGAAGAAAGCTTCAATATCTGGGTCATATAATGAGAGGACAGAAATACAAGCTTCTTCAACTGATAGTCCAGGGAAAGATTAGTGGAGGGCGGAGCATCGGAAGACGCCGTGTGTCCTGGCTAAAGAACCTGAGGGATTGGTTTAACTGTGGCAGTGTTCAACTGTTCAGAGCTGCAGTCGACAAGGTCCGGATTGCTGTGATGATATCAAACCTCCGATAGGAGATGCACTATAAGAAGAAGAATAAATTAATAATATATTTACAAGAAAATACTAATTAATTTTGATAACAATATTAAACTCAAGATTTGTTCACATTATAAATTACTCTTTTAGGTCTAAATAAGGATCAGCCTCAGGATAGGAAAGTTATAGGAACTATAAAATTGAATATTAATAATAATTTTTTTTTAAATATAGTATATAAAATATATAGAAAAATGTGAGCATAAGAATACCTTGAAAGTATCTTTAAACGATTACTGATCAATATGTAAATTTAATTTATCAATAATATAAAATGTAATAAGAATAACACTCACAATAGTTCACGCTGTACAATTTATTTAAATCAGCAATCAATAGTCATCAGGCACAAAATGGATTGTATCCACCTTACTGGGCATTCAAAAGTTCATTGAAAGATTTTTGTTTCGTTTTGGTTGCTCTTCTTCCAACAAGGATTAGACAACAGCCTGTTCCGGTCTCGAAAAATCCCTTTATCCTGCCCGTGGTCGTCTCAACGACCTACATCCTACATGCTGATACTCTTTAACAATTCCTGTGAGACAGCTGCATACCATGTGCTTAAATTGGAAATACCACATTGGTATCCCTTCATTAATACCAACTAAACCATTTAAGCCAACTCTTATCTCGAAGCTTTGTAATTTACCTCTCAAATGACACCCTTTTACAGCTCTCGAATATCTTATCTATAAGCTTTAAACACTTGCAAATATTTCTTGAATATTTTGAAATACTTTTAAATTAAGTTAATATAATCAGCACTTTCATCAACTCTTGATATAAATCAGGCAGCAAAGTATTAAAGTAAATAAATAAATTTTATTTTCACGTTAAATAATGTACATTATATAACAAGTCAAAATAATATAATAAAAAAGTAATCATAAAAGAAATAATCACAAAATAATATGCATTACAAATGACAATTTGAAATGTCTGATAGATCAAACTCGTGTACAGTGCCCATATTTTACAATCCAACTTAATAATTGGCCATTAAATAGTTAACATTTTAATTAACAAAAAATACAGATAAAAAATATAATTATACGAAAAAATAATTTGAACATAATTTGATGCATTTTTAAACATTTTAGCTCCTAAATAAGTAAACTACCATACTACTCCGCCTACCACGCGAAGGTCCCCGGGTTCGATTTCCGAGCTAGCGTCTGGAAATTATAACAAACCACAAACCAACGTTCCACAACCCTCTGTAGTCGCTAATCACCAAGCTGTTGATGCGACATAATAAATAAATTAAAAAGTAGCTTAATACTATTATAAAATTGAAATTTATACAAAGAAAAAACTGTTTTTGTTTTAAATTTATGTTTAACTTATTTATGTTTAACTTTTTTACTTAGATAACCTACACTACTTACAACATAACAATTAGTTAACAAAACATTGCTTACAAAAACAAAATTGCCGCCTCCATTGGTGGTTCAGTGGTTAGCGTATGGCCTGTTACGCGGAGGTTCCGGGTTTGATTCCCGGCCATGGTCTGGAAATTTTCACGTGTCAAAACCAAAGGTTAATGTTACATAATCCACGTAGTTACTAATGTCCAAGATGTTGATGCGACTTAATAAATAAATATAAAACATTTTCAACAATTTATATAAAAATATTAGATACTGGATAATTGAACATTCTGAAATAATTTCGAAATTGTTCAAAAATTATTATTCAACTTTTTTCAATTCTCATCATTGTATGGCTTAATCGAAATCAGTGGGTAGGGCTATTGTTACTTTCATTTATAAAGAAACAAAATAATATTTTCCCTATTTATATTATTGGTATTTATTACTCGCAATAGTTAGAATTGCTTCAAGGGTAGAAATTAGGTCTGTTAAACATTATACGAAAAGTTTCTGTTTGGATTTTTATCCAGGAATCTTAAACTGTAGGAAATGTTCCAGTCCCGTCCTAAAATTCTGTACCGGACAACTGAATGGAATTAATCGCAAAAAGTCATACCTAGTATTGGAAAGGAGTCATAGTTTCTAAGATTAGTAAGATAATAGACAAACTCCCTTGAACATTAATTAACATGCTCCTTTACAAAATATATTGAACGTTCAGAAGGTTCTTGACAAAGTTAGTTTGGTCTGCTAACATTTATTTATTTTTGGAGCCAAACCCAACCCGACTTTGACAAACTTTAACGTTTACACCCACATTAAAATTTACTCACAATAACTGTTAAACCCTTATAATCTCTTTTACAGTAATTAATACATCCACCTAAAACACATAATAAAATTAATTTTTGTTTTGCTTTGTTGAATCAAATAATATAACATTTAGGTATTTGTACATCACGTTTGACGTAAATGCGGTTGTAATTTAACTCTACACCCACACTTAATAACAGCAATTCTTTTCAAAAGTACTGAATTAAATTTTTGTGAAAACCTCATTGAGTTTTATTAAATTCTGTTACAGTTTTGTCGATGAAAGAAATGAAAATGAAAAATGTGTATCAACATTTGTAAAAACTACACCGTAACGCATTTATAAGATACATCTCTCAATTATGAAAATATTCTGTACTAAAAATTCTAAAATATCTCTAGTGGTTACATTCACAGATTGAATTGAATTTTCTTTCAAAGTAATTCTGAGCTTTCTTTAATGTCTCATGCATACGCTATGTATACGCTACAATCTGCTCAATTTTAGAACAATAAGCAATGAGTGGAGGATGATATGGCGTGAGTATGTGGTGTAGCCTTGTACAGACTCAGACCGACTATTCCTGAGAGAGTATGGGTAATTGAAACCCGATCATCATAGAACCCCGGTAACCACTGTCTAACATTCAAATTCGTATTAATGTAACTACCTTTATTAAGATTTATACCAGGAATCTTCGCCTCCGAAAATCAGCTTGTAAACAGCTGACTCTCCGCTTCTTCTGAACTAAGTATATCATGTAGAAGCTTACAAAGCTTACAACATTTAAAATTAAAGCAAAATCTTTAAAAAAATATTTTAGTATTAACACAGAGTATCTTCAAAATGAGAGATGTACCTTAAAAAAGTGTTACAGTGTAGTTTATAAATGTCGATACAAATTTGTCGTTTCGTTTCTTTCAAAATGAAAGCGTTTGTCTTTACTCCACGCACTTCATTAGGACGATCATGCCGATATCCTAGTTGTTTAGGTCGTCAGCCAAAAGGCTGGTTTGAACCTTTAGAGGTTTTACTAAGTAAAACGAAGAGTGAGTTGGTTTACCAGGCCTTCCTCACTGAGTGGAAAAGTATGCTTATCAGCATGCCGGGCCCTCTGAAAGCACATATTTTCCATTCTGCAAATGACACATTCACTTTATTCACTGCAGGGTCTGGCTGTATAATGAAATTCTTTACTTTCAGAGGAGATAACTGTCAATAGTGTTTATTACACCTCTACCTCTTCTGTTCTTAAATGATTCAGTCATTAAATTGGCTGACTATCTGATAAGAAACGTAACTATTTTTTTAGCCCTGCAACTAACAGATTTAGTGCAAATAATTTAACACTCCACCTGTCTGTTATGGGCTTAATTATTATTTGTTATCCTTATCAAAAGAAAAGACTACAGTTACCTATTATAATAATTCAGTTCTGTAAGTTAGGCGCTATGAGTAATGAAACCGATCCCAAACTGTTTTCAATCAATTTGTTTGGCGTAATGGAAGTGTTTTACAAATTTAATGAACTTGTTAACCGCCATAATTGCGTGTATGAAAATCGTCATAATGTAATCCAAGCAGAGGTGAATTTTGTGGTTCGCCGAGGAATTTTAAGTGTTGCATAATTAGAACTTTATTTTTTTGAGAGAGAAACGAGAACTCGAAAACCTACTTCGATTTGAGTTTCTTAGGAATTCAGTGCTGCCGGATCTTTAAATCAATCCTATTTATAATTTTCAATCGTTCACTTAGCTAAAGGTCAAGCCCTATCCCACCTTATATAAGGAAAGTAGCCGTAAGCACAAAAAGTATAACATCGATTTTTACATTTATCAAAATCTATTCCCAAATGAAATCTTTGCTCCAGGAACGTCGCAAACTTTCAGGTGGTTAACAGTTGACAAGCTGTTAATTAAACAAAAAGTTGTGATATTGTTGATTATGATTGTACTATAATAATTTCTTCCTAAAAAAATCAGTACAATCGTTAGAAAGTCTTATTTACGTGGTACCTATAAATCACGATACAGGACGGATGTTTGTTACATAAAAAGAAACGTCTACAGTTTTTCCTAATGTTATAATTAACATTTATTGATTTCTGTTTATTACTGAGGGCTTGTCCAGCCATATATTTGAATGGAATGTATATTAAAAAATAATTAAGTATTTAAAATTATAATGGTTTATTATTATTATTGTAACAGAAAAAATTGTCTTCTCACGGATATAATTATTTGACTGTAATTGTACGTAAATTGGCTGTTGTTTAATATAATACAAACTATTTAAATTTATGATATAATTATAATATTGTTTTACATATTTATATAAAAACAGTTTCCCACTGAGTGGTTATTTTTTTTAATAATAGATTTTCTATTTTTGAACTTTTATGATAGTTTATAAAATATTCAAGTTTGTAAAAGAACTAATTTGACTTTTTCAGAGAGGATTAAGAAGTTAGTAATTTAATTTTTAAGCATTATAAAGATTTAGTAGAAAAATTCTTTTAATAGTACGAAGAATGAATATTTGAAAATATTGCTTTGGTAATAGACCAACTGGTAAACTTTTTAAAAAGTTTACTTTTCGGTAAAATGAGGTTGTAGAGTTTTCACGAGCATAAAAGCGGACCACAAGAATTCTGCATTACTGTTGCTACGCTTTTCAGGCTCCAACAAGGTTTTGTAAATCTTGAGCAGAAGCGAGTCGGTCCATTCCGGTCAATTATTCAGTTTCCGCCTCCCTGTTTTCACCTCAGCCCCGTTTCTAATGTTTTCATGAATGTTATAACGCGTTGAAATACGACTGCACTTGCTAACAGATTAACTTCACTCCCGCTCATTTACAACCCACAAGTCATCGCCCTTCAGTTTATTATTAAATTACATATTTCTCTCGTATTCTATGTTTAATTTCGTCTTTAAGGTGGAATTTCACTCCAAATTTAAACCCATAAGTTGGCAACCCTTTGTCTAAGAAAGTTACGATAGAATGATATTTGATTTTAAGTCAAGAGAGTTAATAACTTATGTTACTAAATTTTTCCGATCATTCAGGTTTTAATTTAGTTACAGTCATTGAACAAACGTTAAAATTTTGTGATTATTAATTTTTCTGATTTGGAAAACAATATCCATTCTTGTTATTTATTTTTAAATAAAATACTAGAAAATCATTAATTCTGATTCTCTTATCTAAACGGGCTATCCAGTTTTTATGAAGTTCAGGCTTAAAACATTAGATTGTACTGTATAAATTTTGTAATTTATAGCTTGCAGCAATTTGACTCACTTTTAGGCAGTTTAGTCTAAGTTACTTTGGACTATCACTAACTTTCCTGAATATGTACGAATAACCCTCGTACAAAGACTTTCACATTCCTTATGTTATAAATTGGATAATTTTTATATTTGATACTACGGCCGTAACTGTAGGTTCCATTCTGTAACACCAAGTAGATTTGTTGTTTAGGTCATTAGCCGAAAGGTTGGTTTGAACCTATAGAGGTTTTACTAAGTAAAACGAGCACTGAGATGGTTTACATTTGCCTTCCTCACTGAGTAGAAAAGTATGGTAATCAGCATGCCGGGTCCTCTGAAAAGCACATATTTTCCATTCTGCAAATGGCACCTTCACTTTATTCACCACAGGGTCTGGCTGTATAATGAAATTCATTACTTTCAGAGGAGATAACTCTGATTAGTGTCTTTTACACCTCTACCTCTTCTGTTCTTAAATGCTTCAGTCATTTAATTGGCTGATCATGTGATATGAAACGAAACAATTTTTTTAGCTCTGGAACTCACAGATTGAGTGTAAATTATTTGACATTCCACCTTTCTGTTACGGGGATTCAAGTAGAATTATTTTGCCTAATAAGTAGGGTAATGGTAATTTTATTTTCAGTTACAGTGAATATAACTACTTTAAACAAACAAATATAGCTATCGTAACTACTTAAAACAAGCATCAGTTGTCTGGCATAAGGCATAGCAAAACAAAAAGCATAAAAATGTGGAGATTAAATACCCTCATTGTCCACTAATGACAAAGCAATTAAGGTGAGTTTTAATAAACAAAACAAAAAACTTATATTAATGTATGGTAACAACAATTTTTACCTAGGAGAAAATTTGATTAGGTTTTCTTTAGGAGACTATCTATCACTTTCAGATCCTGCCAACACAATCGTGTATGGGTGTGTTAAGACTTAGTATACACAATTGTGTAGCATACGTAAATAAGAGGTAGGTAGGTTAACCTATCCATACCTCAACAGAGTCTCTTTTTCAATTTCGTCTGGCGCACTGTTTGGCCTTCTTACCTTTTCGCAGATCATGATCTGATCAAATCTTAAAATTCAACATCCAGAATTCCATAACCAGATTATGGATTTTCCAGAAATCCATACACACGGTTTTAACCATAGCTTTCTCTCTATTCTTTCATCGTTCATCCCTCTTAAATTTTCTACATATCGTATTAGAAGTTGAAATTATTTTCCTGTAATTTATTTAGACTCTCTTAAAATTAGTAGTTTATTTATATAAAAACTAGTCTTTGTTTATTACTCTCAAAATATGGATTATTTATCTTGATGGCTGAAAATTCAGGGTTCTAAAGTATCGAGTGGTTAACTATTTTATGCAATTTACATTATTATTCTCACAAAGTGTTACAAATGAACACTTACGCATTAAATTACATACTTATCGTTTATGCATCTCATAAGTTATTTACACGATTTATGCTAAAAAAATCATGAACGTCTTTAAAAAAATCAGAGCTTCACTTTAATATATATATATATTTTAAATTTGGTAATCTTTTCTACTAATCTCTGTAGATAAATTTATTACTAATTAATATCTTTCACCCAAATATAAAAATAGAAACGTTTGATCAAATAATAGTGCACTAATTTAACCAATAGTAAATGTTTTCACAATGCAAAACTTTTTAAAAATACTGTGACACTTATTGCTAAGGTCCGTTTCGGGATCTAGGTTATTTAATAATTAATACACTAAAGTTTACAATTACAAAGATTTATTACACTAAAAGATTACAAAATAAATAATTAAACTAATTATAACTAAGAAATACAATAAATGATTTAATAATTCACTTAAAATAGATAATTAACAATAAATAACTTACAATCACTTTTATAGATTACACAACATACAAAACACAGAAACTGAATTCACATTAACTTTACAATACTCTCACAAAAAGACTTTACACAATACGCACACAACAAAGGCAGTATAACAATCTTACTCGGATACGTAATCTGTTTACGCACCTCGAAAATCGCACGGCAAAGATCACACGAATACTGACTGGACCGCGCTCGGGAGTCTCCTTTTGTAACCATTCACAAAGATCGTTCCAGAACAAAGTAGTGAAATCTACTCAAGTACAAAAATAACTCTTTATTAATGAATGCTAGAAAAATCCCTTTGTTAACAAGTCAACTATTGTAAATAGAAAACGTAAACAACTTCATAAACAACTTCATAAAAATAGCTGTACACAATACCTGAACTTTTATAATAGGCGTACTACACGGTAGTTTTTACAACTTTTGTGAATAGACACACCTTTATGGTCATCATTGTAAAACTGTCATTCACTATTGCTACTGTGTATGCTTATTTTTATTATTCCTTAATTATTTTTATGAATGGAATTCTGGAACCTTCGTGACCAATCTCGTCTTTTATCGATCTTGTTACAGTACTATTTCCACGGAGTTAGATTTCAAACGTCAAAAAAATTCATGAAGATCTTATAAATTTTTTTTTTTTCAGAATAATATGAGATCTGATAAATAATTTGGAATTCGGTTTTGAAAATTAAATATTTATTTAATGTAATTTATTTTTTAGCGTTAAATATTGGTAAAGACAAAGTTAGTAATCGAATTAGTGACTGCAGTGCTTAAAAACAAGGATGAGTCGAGTAAGCGTAGACGTGAAACTCCTAATAGTACATTGTTACCTTAACCGTTGAAACCTTTATGGAAATTTATCGTTTTAATTTGGAGAGGATCAGAGAGGCACGCTTTCCAGTCAGCCTGGAATTAGTACAACCCTGTGCCATTAAATACTCATTGCACTTGCTTTGTCCCATTACGGCCTTCAGTGTTTACAAACCTCACCACCTACCCTTACACAAGGCTGTTATATCGCCTCGTCACAGCAGTCCCACCAACCCCTTCCTATTCATTACTACACCTCTGATATTACCACTTCCAGATTTACTTACCTATCACAGACGCAAGTAATATCTTTCCCTCTTTCCATTCCTTGTGTGTCATTTCTTATGAAGTCGTTATTTCTTTACACAGTACTGCTTAAATTGAAACGAAATGGAAGAGGGAAAACCGATATCATTGTTGTAATAAAAAGTAGCAGTATTACTGTTCATGGCGAACATTTCAACCGTAATTTTTCATGTTGTATTTCATGTAATAAATAATTACGAGTTGTTTTTAACTACGTTCATCAAAACAGAAAGTGTAAAATTGGTTTTCCTTTATTACTAATTAATAACTATTCTTCTACTCGAGTCTACGAGTAGAGATGAATAAAAGTATGAATTTTCAACCTAAATTTCTCCAGGCGTACAAGCTATTTACTGCGTTGTAATATTTAACCCAGGTTATTTCGGAATCTATTTATAATAAATAACAAACAAACATTTTAAATTTATAACACTATTTATTAACAGTCCCACCGGGTTGGTCTAGAGGTAAAGTCGTTGCCTTAAGTCAGCTGTTTAACAGCTGATTTTCGGAGACGAAGGTTCCTGGTTCAAATCCTAGTAAAGATAGTTACTTTTATACGGATTTGGATACTAGACAGTGGTTACCGGTGTACTTTGATGGTTGGGGTTCAATTAACCATACTCTCTCAGGAATGGTCGGCCTGGTTCTGTACAAGACTACACCTCATTTACACGTCATGCACATTATCCTCATCTTATTGGGTCACGGGGTTGCTTATTAGTCTGAGTTGAACAGATTGCAACGTACACATATTAGGGATTAAAAAAAATATTAACAAATGAATTACTTTGCTTGCAATTGCTTAAAGATTACAATTAAACTACTTAACGAGGTTTTTTTTCTTTAATTTTTATTACGGTACTGTACATTGAGCTGCACAACTTGCGTTTTTGATTTTTAAATGGTGGAGGGAAATTTCACTTTAAGGAGAAGAGGTATCCAGTGATACATTCTCCGTTCAAAACTTCGGGTATTGTCCGTTATTCAGACCAAGAGGTCTCTACTCCATTTTTACTTTAAACGACGAACAGTTGGAAAGTTCCTTGTAGCTAGATCACGGGCTAGTTGGTTTGGATGGTCATCTAGTCTTTCGTGAAATGTACTATACAAGGACGCGGTTAGCTCCTTTACTGTAGGAATTTTGAAATCATCGTGGAGGGTTTTATTGCTTACATAAAAAGGAGCAAGTCTTAAGAATTTTGATGGAGAGGCCTGGATTGACTTTAAATTACTCTCTGTCGCTATTCCAAAGAGCTGGACACCATAAGTCCAGATTGGTCTTAATAGGGATTTGTTTAGTAAAATCTTGGAGTGGAGGTTCAATCTTGATCGAGGGTTAATTAAGCAGAAGAGTAACTTAACGAGGTTGATTACAAAATGTTATTTCAAATTTAAAACTTAAATTAACCTTGAATAAAAATAAAAGATCCAGTCAAAATCAAACCAGTATGACTCTTAAGAATCACACTGGTTTGACATTCGAAGTACTACTGAACTTATTTTTTTTTATAACACAACCAAGCAACACAAGTTCAAACGGCCGACATTATTCTAGAAAGATAAGGGATCATTGAGAATAAAAGAACTGAAAATATTGTAATTACAACTACAAAATTTACTAAAACAATCTTCAGAATAACTGGAAGAACGTAAATAAATTAAAAATTAAAGAATAAAGAGAGAAGTAATAATAAGCTTAATCGTAATAAAAACATTTATGTTCAAGGGACAACATAAACCCAGGTCCGACCACCTTTTCTAAGAAAAACCTGTCAAAATATAAAATTAAAAAATATTATTTTTTCAGCCTCCTATTGTAATTTTCACAATATTAATACCGAATAAAAAAGTAAATTAAGTCAAATATAAGTATAATTCTCGTTAGGTGTTAATTGGTTTTCTTTTTTTTTTTGCTCATATTAGTAAATGTACGAGTATTTTGAACAAAATCGCTCTAATAACTTATTAATATTATTTAAGCGTATTTCAATCATTGTAATATATCGAAAAAATAATAAAATGCAATTAGAATTTATATTAAAAATACGAATAACGTTAATCAATTCAATTACGTTATTTTATTCTATTGCTACAAATGATGTTTGATTAAATGAAACCTTAAATGATTTTAATTTACGAATACATTTACTTTTTAATTATGAAACTTCAAACTATTTTCAATGATATGTTTCAATTTTATTTTGAAAAAAATATATTTTTTAATTTAGAATGATTAATGTCGTTACTTACCAATAAAATGTCCTGGTCATTAGTTTAATGAATATTTGTATAATACAAAGATATTTTCTTCAACTTTTATAACAATGTTTTTAATAATGGTTTGCCTGTAGCCAATTTATAATCAAATTAATTATTCTACACTTTTTAGTAACGTATCTTCTTATTTCTTTTTTAATATGTTATATATTTTTCTATTTCAATTATAAATCTTCGTATAAGTATACAAAATTATTAGTTCAGTACCGTCAATATCTTCAAATGATATTCTTATCTTCTTCTAGAGCTAATCATAAACGCATCCGACTTGTATGATGCGCAGGTACCGACAAAAGCTTTAATAAATTAGTAAAAGCTATCTAGTTTCCTTTTTTATTATTTTGTACATTTTTAAATAAACAATTTATTTTATAACATATAGAATTCGATTTTTTTGTCAATTTTACACACCATAGTTATTTAAAATACTATTCGGGAGTTTCGAGACCAAAGAAAGATATATTTTAAAATGCCCTCATAATTTAAATTTACTTAAATTTAAGTTTCAAATTTAAAATACATATAATAAAAAAAAATTATTTTTTTATTATTAAATGTTATTTATAAATTATTAAATAAAATTTGAAGTACAATATAAATTAATTAAACACTGTTTTTTAATTCATTTATTTAACGTCGCATCAACTACAATGGTCATTAGCGACGACGTTGGGGTGTAACTACTGTACAATGGAGGATGAAATGATTTTTTGTAACTTATGAAAATATGCCGTGCCTGAGTGGGATTCGAACCCAGGATCGCATGGCGAGAGGCGAGCACTTTACCAACTGCGTTAATGCGGCCGGCGCTAAACACTTTTTATATTAATTCATGAGATAGTGCACTCAGCTGTTTTGCTACAACCACAAAATTCGTACATTATTCATTTTTTACTCCCTGATTTAAAAAATCACTAATATGTATGTACTTCACAATCCGTTCAATTTAAGCAACCCCGCAACCCAATGATATGTGGATGATTTTTATGACGTGTTGTCTTTTTCAGACTCAGGCGGACCATTAATGAGAGGGTATGATTAATTGAAACCAACCATCAAAGTTCACCGGTAACCTTTGACTAGTATTCAAACCTGTATAAAAGTAACTACCTTTACTAGGATTTGAACCCCGGAATCTTTGTCTCTGAAAACCAGGTATTCAACACCTGACTCGCGGCGACAACTTTATCATTTTAGTAGACCAATCCGGTGGTTTAATAAATCCTTTACACAAAAAGTTTTATAATATAATTTAGATCAGGTGTTTGCTACATTATGGACAGGTTATTACAATTAAGTATTTTACAACTTTTGTAAACTCATTTTTACCACGATACCCTACACAAGTTTTTATTTTGAGGGACTGTGTTTCTGATTCACTAATAATACCTCTATGTATTAATATATAATTATTTCTATGTTTTATCATTATTATCTTCACTTCAAGAGAAGATTACATTATAACCCGTGAATCATTTTTTTCGACTTTTATTCTTTACTCTAAAACTGCATAATTCAGAACTACCATTAATTTTTTTAAATATCACTAAAATACTGTAAGTTAAATAAATGTTAAAAAAATATTAACATGAGTAACAAGAAGTACTAACATGTTAAAATGCAAATACGGTAAAATAAAATGAAATACAAAATTCAAAAAAATTAAGTTTGACAAACTACGAAAATAAAAAAATTTAATATAGATAATTTTTAACTTTATAATAATAAAATATTTGATATTAGGGTAAATTTCTTTTAACGTAGAATTTGCCCATTTTACGTCACAATTTTTCTTAAGCAATCCACCGTCTTTCTTGCAATATGTTAAGTTTTTGGAGTAAATATTAATGTATGTTGTAAAACAAAAACTTTTATGATACACAAATATCACAATAAAAAACGCATTATCATAAAAAAATATTTGTGAGATTAATTTTCTTTTTGTAACATGAGTTTGATATAGATACTTCAGCATGCCTAGGGAAAGTAATATTTCTTGTACTATCTCTATTTACGATCTGCGTACCAAAACATTTTGGTTTGATTTTGTTTTGATTGCTGTCTGGCGCCAAATTCATATAAGTCTGAGTTACAGTAATAAAAAAACCGTAAGAAAACTTTATTTTATGTCTTGAAGCATAAATAAAACATAACCTATACTGTTCTTTTTATATACGTAATAGAAATTCTACGTCGAATGACATGTTGTTCGCCGTTCGCTTTTGTTTATTTAAAAGTAAAATTGGTTTAAAAATAAAATGGTTACGTATATATTTGATTTATTTTTTTAGTTTTATTTTAAAGTTGCCTAAACATCTTGGTCATTAGCTACTTCTTTGAATTAGGGAATGGAGGGATTGAATGTGCAATAATTCTTTTCCAAACACTGGTCGGAATTCGAACCCGGAAACTCCGGTTTGCAACGTATTACGCTAACCTCTGTTCCATATTTGAAATTTTCTAAAATTGAAAACTAATTTTTTTTTGAATTTTAGTTTTTCTGATTAAAATTTATTATTTTTCCTTAGAATGCCAAAATCCATCTCTGGCTTAGTAGATTGGCAACAATTCTGTTTAATTAGTCTCTGCCGTGAACGAACCACAAAATTTGGTATAAGTTTTAATATCAGAATCATCAGTGTTTTTAATAAGTTACAAAAATAAATTAAGGTTCAAAAAAAGGTTAACCGAATCAATAATTTGTTGCGACTTTTACGTTTGATGTTTAGTAGTAAGCAATTCAACGTGGGTGTGTTGTACATTAAGGACTTAAAAGTAAATTTTGGATTTAAACAAATATAGGTACCGGGTGTCCATTAAGTCTGGAAACGGCTGAATTACAGAAAAGTGAGCGTGACTAGGTGACCAGAATGACTTTAATTGCTTGTTGCACCAAAAAAACTATTCTGGGTGATATTTGAAATCTTTGTCCGCCATCTTGGATCCGCCATATTGGATTTAACTTTCTTAATTTAAATAGGATGATGGTCGTATGATACATGATTTCGATCTAAAATTTCAAAATAAATTCAATGGCGAAAACCGGAAATCGATATCTTTTTCGTTTTTGAGATATTACCATTCAACTATCCAGATCGGGGCAGAACGGCCATTCCTCCCTCCTCCGTCTTTGAGCCTACATAGACAATTTAGGTAGCAAAAGAACGACTGCATGTAAGATTATTGAGAATAATAAGTTTTTTAATATCTACACTCGTTCATAAATAGGAAATTATTGTCATTAAGAAATACGGAAAAACAATTTAACGGCTTGTAAAACGAACAATATCTTAAAATCTGAAATATTTTCATTAAAAATGAATCATTAAAATTATTTAATAATTTGCCAACTAAAATTCAACTCAACATTTTTTTCTTTACGTTGGAAATGCACCCATTGTTGAACGAGCGAACAGAACGTCACACCGACGTCTCAATTTGAATGACTGCGCGTGAAATGTTATTTCTTTAAAGTGTTTGTCTGTTCATGTTAGTATTTTCGAGTTGTTCACCTGGTTTCAGCAGCGTTTATTTTTTATTCTATTGATGTATTGTTATTGGTGTTATTAGTGAGTTTATATTGGTGTTTGTTTCTATTCCTTGTAACGTTCGTCATTACGATAATGGAACTCAGTGAATATGAAAGGATAACTCTTCTCATGATACGTGGTTATGGCGATCGTGTTCGATCGTTCAACGATGTTAGAAACATATTCAATGCCACTTTTCCAGACCGTGCCCCGATTGCAACATCAACTGTGTTCAAGACAGTCAGAAGATTTGAGGAATTGGGAAGTGTTAACAATTGTCTCAAAACTGGCAGACCTCAATCCGTAATAAATGAAAACATGGAACTACAAATCATGTTGAAAATAACGGAAGACCCCCACAACTCAATTAGAGATATCAGTAGGGATCTTCAGGTAAACAAATCCTCCGTTCATAAAATCTTGTCTGAAAACTGTATGAAACCTTACAAAATTCAGTTGCATCAGGAATTAATAGAGGATGATTTCGATCGGCGTCTTGAGTTTTGTGAAATAATGATGAACAGGATTACTGGTAACCCAAACTTTATAAAAAATATTATATTTTCAGATGAGGCGACTTTTATGCTAAATGGAAATATTAACAGGCATAACTGCCGTTATTGGAATGATGTGAATCCACACTGGTTAAGAGAAACACACACTCAACACCCTGAAAAGATTAATGTTTGGGCTGAACTTGTAATGGATACCATAATTGGGCCATTTGTGATTGAAGGAAATTTGACAGGTCAATTGTATGAAGACATGCTTCGAAATCATATTACCCCAGCTATAAGAAATTATTTCGGACAAGATGTTAACAACTGTTGGTTTCAACAAGATGGAGCTCTGCCCATTTTTCTCTTGAAGTTCGTGTTTTGTTGAACGATATTTTCTCAGAAAGATGGATTGGTAGGAGAGGAGCAATTGAATGGCCTCCGATATCACCTGATTTGAGTCCATTAGACTACTTCTTTTGGGGATACTTAAAAAACAAAGTTTACAAAACGAAACCTAATTGTCTGCATGAACTCAAACAAAGCATTCTAAATGAATCTGATGGAATCCCAAGGGAATTCATTCGTAATGCTGTAACTAGTTTTTACGCACGTACAACATATTGTCAATAAGTAGGAGGAGGCCACTTTGAACAACTACTCTTGAGTCAAGAAACATTTGGTAATTTTATTTTCAATTATGTAACTCCTTTTCACAATTAGTTCATTATAAACACTATCATTTACAAAAATAACAATAAGTATTAACTAGTAACAAATTAAATACTGTAGTTTTATAATGCAATAAATCAGCCGTTAAATTGTTTTTCCGTATTACTTAATGACAATAATTTCCTATTTATGAACGAGTGTAGATATTAAAAAACTTATTATTCTCAATAATCTTACATGTAGTCGTTCTTTTGCTACCTAAATTGTCTATGTAGGCTCAAAGACGGAGGAGGGAGGAATGGCCGTTCTGCCCCGATCTGGATAGTTGAATGGTAATATCTCAAAAACGAAAAAAGATATCGATTTCCGGTTTTCGCCATTGAATTTATTTTGAAATTTTAGATCGAAATCATGTATCATACGACCATCATCCTATTTAAATTAAGAAAGTTAAATCCAATATGGCGGATCCAAGATGGCGGACAAAGATTTCAAATATCACCCAGAATAGTTTTTTTGGTGCAACAAGCAATTAAAGTCATTCTGGTCACCTAGTCACGCTCACTTTTCTGTAATTCAGCCGTTTCCAGACTTAATGGACACCCGGTATATATATAAATGAACTTATGATAATTTAAAAATTATGAGTCTGAGTTACATAGTAATCCTATAACCATAATAATGCACGTTCAAAATGACACTACATTGTATGTTAAAATGTTCAGCAATGTTTAATTTTTTAACAGTTTTAATTAAAGTAAAATGTATAATGGAAACCACACCCACATAACGAATCATTTTACTCGGTTTAATATATAATGATAAGAATGAAAAGTCATCACTGAGGACGGTGTCAAAAATTCTAACTGCTTGATTATTTTGTTATATTATAGTCATATAAAATAGATTGTTACAAATTCTAGATAAAATATTCAACTCGTATCAAAACTAAATTTATATAATGATTTATGGAGTACTACAATATTTTCGGGATTTAAAAGAAGTTCACAGCTTTACGTTTTAGACTCATGAATATTTATTTAAAACATGATAATTGAGTACTTACAATATTTTCCTATTTACTGGAGACTGTAACTTTGACAACGAAAATAGTCGAAAAACAAAGAGTTGCACAAACATCAATGCAAAATGCCATGTTAGGAATTTCTTTACAAAACATAATAAGAAATTAGGTAATCCAAGACACAAACGTAATATCGTAGAACACATTGCGGATCTCAAGACCCACATGCTTGGACATTTAGTAAGATTGAGCAATGACAGATGGGCACCTATGTGTTCTTAATGTAATGGAGACCTTGTGGAAAGAGCAGAACTGTTGGAAGGCCAATGACGAGGTGGGTGGAAATGTCAGAGGGAACACTAAGAAGAGGTAAACGAGAACAGGGAATAGGGAATCATGGAAGAAATTGTGATAGGCCTATATAATCCAAGTGTGTTAGGTAAATATTGTCATTGTATTGGATGATGAAATCCTAAAGAGGAAGAACACTAAGAAACCATAGCTCGGTTCTTTAACTCTAATTATTTTTGTTTCAGACCAAAAATCTTCTATAATTATTAGTTATAATTCACAGGTGGAGTACAACGAACCTTTACTTCTTTAAGCTTTGTAATGCTATCCAACTTTATATTAATCATATATATGCGCAAACGTCATATCAGAAAGTTTTAAAAATGTTGTGTTAGAAGGATTACCTGTATCCTTTATTTAGGATTAATAATATATTAAGAATTATTAATCATTTGCCCTTAATTAGGAAATTCCCTGCCTACAGTCAAGATTTTCTTAGTAGGTCAGGTTGTATTTTTGTTCCTAATTAACTGATTTGTTAATTTTTATTTTATTTTGTTCATGTATAAGATTTATTTCAATTATTATAAACGGGTAAGTGAGTTTTAAATATAGTGTGTAGTTATAGGAAATATGATATACGTTCATATAAATATAAATTTCATAAATATGAAATACATACATATCCAGACATATATACATTGTATTTTATTCTTAAACAAAATTAAATATATTATTATTATTATTATAAGTACTACTAATTGGTCGTATTATGTATTTTTTCAGTTTTAGTCTTTTAAAAGTTTAACCTCAACTGTAACATTATTAGAATTATTATTATTAGAATTTGTAACTAATAACTTTTGAAATTATTAATAAGTATTGTTGTATAGGCAACCACGATAAATTTGATAGTTATTGAAACTTAATCCTCTCTTTAAAGTTAAACATTATATTACAAAGTAAAGTTTGCTTATGTAAACTTACTTCACGCTTATTAAAAAGTTTATAAATTCTTTAATATTTGAAATTTAAGTTAACCGTATTGTAAAATCAAACATAAATATCATCTGAAGTAACTCAAAATAGTTATCATGCAATTGTTGTTAGGTAAATATTGTCATTGTATAAAGAAAAACACTAATATTGATTTCAGTGTAGGTGAAAATATTATGTGTATTTTATAATTCTTAATTAGAACAATTAAATTATTAATTTAAAAATTATTATACATAAATTAGTTCAACTTATTATAAATTAGTTAACTGTATTAATGAAATATAAAAAGAGAATTTTGTTGTTTATTTGAAATAGCATCAGCAGTTTGTTTATTAGCGATTTCTGTGAAGGTGGGTTAAAATTTGTAGCAAAACCTCGTTTCCAAAATTTTAATTGAAAATCTTTTTAAGACCAATTTGAACTTATGGTGTCAGATATTAAGAGTTGCAGCAGAGAGTGATTTGAAGTTTATCTAGGCTTTTCAGTCAAAATTCCTAAAAATTGTTTATTCATTTCACGTGACGCTTACTTATGTCAGCAATAAACCATTCACGAGATTTCAAACTTCCCACAGCAAAATATATGGCCACGTCATTCCATTCTGCAGTACATTACATTATCGATCAGATAATCATCCCAAAAAAATTCCCCGTGATGTAGCTAAAATAAATTACCCAACTTTACGACGCGATGAACCTCTAAAGCGAAAATTTTTCATGGTTATTTTGGCCTGATTCAGTAAATAATAGACATAATTCTAACGTTAAGAAAGTATCACTGGGTACCTTTTCTCCTAACTGTAAATTTCCCAACACCCGTTGAATACCAAAATGGTGCCGCTCAGCGTACCATACCATCCTTAAAATCAAAATCAGGAAAAATGCAATTCGCCTACGGGAGTCAAACCTGAGACCTTCGGCATTGTTAGTCTAACACGCTAACCACTACGCCAAGGGGAAAGTCAAAAACTAAGTTGTTTAGGCGTTAAAAACAAATAAAACTTTATAATTTACATATCAAAGGTTCTGAAAAAATTTTAATCGTATATTTTACCACTAAAATTTAAAAACAAAACAATCGTTTATGATGCGTTGATAGCTTGGACGGTAGAGTAGTGTCAGATCACTGTCAAAACCCAAGCGTTGTTTCTAACAACATTAAACGCCATCAGCTATTGGATTGTTCTTCTTTTTATCAAGTAATAGTCTTTCAATTAAGTGTCAGAATGATGATCTCGAATACAATCGTTTAGTTATTTAATATAACATAAATATTGATATTGTGTTGACCTGATGTGACATGTAAAGTTATAGGAGAATTCCATGCAGTTAGCAGATTTTAACAAAGTTTCTAGTAAGTTGCATTAACGTTTCCAGGAATTCTTATTGAGTTAACATTTTTTGAATAATAGTTAAACCGACTTTATTGCTTCGTTCACTGCCAATTCATTAACACAAACACTACATATAAAATATTGTGTAATCAGTCGACTGGGTATTTCTTTTTACGTCACTTGAAATTCCAACGTTACTTAAGTTCTTTTGCAAGTTTCTTTTATTAAATAATGTAAGTCTTTATATTTTCAAAACCATAATGAACTGTCTCGGCAAAATAATTCGAAATATTTCTTTATACTTGAGACAAGCTGCCTCCACCAGTTAAAACTTATGATCAGAACACTCCTTGTGTATGTACATGTTGTTATTTAGATCAACAGCCGAAAGGCTGGTTTGAACCTCTAGAAATTTTTCTAAGTAAAAATGAGGAGTGAGGTGGTTTACTATTGCCTTCCTCACTCAGTTGAAAGAGTATGTTTATCAGCATGCCAGGCCCTCCAAAAACCACCCACTTTCCACCCTGCAAATGACACTTTCACTTCATTCACCACAGGGTCTGGCTGTATTGTGAAATTCATTACTCTCAGAGGAGATAACTCTGACTAGTGTCTTTTACACCTCTACCTCTTGTGTTCTTAAATAGTTCAGTCGTATAATTTTTATTTATTTTAAGGCGTTAAAAATAATCTGTTGACTACTGTTCTCGGTTTTCCCAATTTAACCCCAGATTTTAATAATTTTTCTTGGAATTGCTTAAAGAATATCAGTTCCGACTTCCACAATTATAGGTCTTTGGAAAGGTACACAAATAATATTTACTTTTTCAGGTTAGTTACCTATTTGATTAAGACTAATTATTTAATTAAAACAAATACCTATTTTTTTAAAAATCTCTCTTAACCTTGGTTATATGGCATTTCTTTTTGATGCCACAGAAAATTACGGGGATATAATTTGGTCTTTGTTTTCCATTTCTCTGAACATTTTTGTTTTGGTGATAATAAGAAATTACTATCCTAAATCTGTTTGGACCGCAGTAACCGATGTCATTGAAATTATTCCAGCGGTGTTTGCATGAGACCGTGTAACGGACAAACTGACGCAGTTAATTCAATTTGGGATATTTTGAAAAATAACACAGGCAAATTTTCGATGATTTGTATAAATGATGAGAAAAATTACCACGATTTTGACTCATTGAAAGATAACAAAATATTTCTGTGGATAAAATGATTCTTCCATTTTTAGTAATTTGTTCAATATCGGTTGATTTATCATGGACCTGTCTAATAGATTCTCTTTCCATTATGTAGTAACATATGAGCACTAACACTATGAAGAAAAATAGGTTTTTTGTTGTAACTTTTATAAGTTCGTGTGTGTGATTACAGTAATATTTATTCATGAATACTATATCCTACAGGTTATTTTAGTTGAAAACAGAAGAGCATAGTGTTATGTATTCATGGGATTCGAAGTCGTGAATACAAATGATAGCGAGCAATCAGTCTTGAGGAGAGGATGCATTAGTTTCCTTTCCTCGATGCTCGCTCGCTGTCTGGATCTTCGTTACTAGATATACGGTCTTTCTAGTCCTATTAAGATTCAAACCAAGTTTTTGGAAAACATATGAATCAAGTCCTTTCATAATGACATCCACCCTTGTTTAGCATTTCATTTTCAAATAGATTGAAACCAAATTATTTCGACAAACTAATTCTGTTTATGTTCTCTCAAGAAAAGAGTAATTCTGTTTCAATTCTATCTGATTGTGAAGTCTCTGTGCATCAAAAATCATCTAAAATTATACAGATAAAGAATAAATTAATATTAATAATTTTTAATGTTATTCAAATACATATTTTCCTGGGTTTTAGGTAAGGATTAAAATGTTTATTTACATTTTGTTAGATCTTCTGCTTTTTACTTCATTGATTAGGCAGCTCTTCCTGTTCTAGAACCTTCCTTCTCGAACGTCCAACCCACGTCCTACTCGTGGTTTTGTTCACAGACTAAACGGTCCTTCCTCAATCGTTCCAATGGCTGCACCAGTTCCTCCTATGAATTAATTTTTTACTTACTTATTTTATTAGATATGACCGATAAGTACAAGAAGACTGTAAAATTTGATACACTGGGTGTCGGTACACTCTGAAAATTGCTGAATTTTATAAAAATAGGTTTGACTCTATATGGCGGATCTAAGATGGCCGACAAAATTTTAACCCAAAACTACTAATAAGATTTTTTCATGGAGTAATTATTTGATCACTAGTTTTATTCAATTCGTGCATTAATCCCGATATTTTTCAATGGAATTATTGCATACAACTTAAGGGTTTTGTAAGTTTAACTACGTTGAAATTTTTACTTTCGCTGATGATGTGGTGCTGTTTGTGGAATCTGAAGATGATTTACAGAGGCCAATGTATATATTTGTTAAACTGGTAAGCGATATAACGTACTAATTTTTTAAAGACATAAAAGTTTGGTTTAATGAGTACTAATCATCTCCAAAGCAAAGTAGCTACAGGCCTAATATATTTTTACTTCCTCTTGCCGATACGAATAAAATTTTCACCGGATCTACACGTTTTCAGACACCCCGAACCCAAAAAACATGTTTTTAGCGATTGGTCTGTGTGTGTGTGTGTGTGTGTGTGTGTGTGTGTGTGTGTGTGTGTGTGTGTGTGTGTGTGTGTGTACAAACAGAATATCACAAGAACGGAACATCGTACGAACTTGAAACTTGAAACTCAAGTTAAATACTACTAGAGGATCCGACACAAACATTTTCATCAAAATCGGTCAACCGGAAGTAGGAGTTTATTCGTGTCATTTTTCACTTTTGCGAGTTTCTCAAAAGCACCTCCTACTTACGATTTTTTTTAAAAATTGCCTTATTTCTTACATTTTTTATGCTCTACAAGATAGGGTAGGCGCCATGTCTGCTGAGATTCTTGGGAAGGCTGTTTTTCTGTAAACATTTTTTTTAAAGATTGCGGCTTTAGTATGCATTTTAGCGCAAAAACGTATATAATAAAAGTTGTAGAGAACTGAAAATTCTACAACTTTTATTTCAAACAGTTTTTTGTATTACGCTTAGTTTAGCGGTAATTAGCAATTTTCTGCTTTTTTCTCACAAAAAAGTGTAAAAAATAAAATCGATTTTTTTAAAGATTTCAGTCTTAGCATAGCGTGCATTTTACGACAAAAGTGTATATAATCAAATTCATAGGAAATTACTACAAGTTTTGTTTCGAGCATTTTTCTCTACAAAGCATAGTTTAACGTGAAAGAGTGCTTTACCGTATTTTTAAGCCAAACTGTTGTTGATTTTAATTTTGCGTCTCTCACTCATGATTAAAATAAGGTTTCTTTTTGAGATTAGTTTTTTTGTTTATTTCTAATGCTTTATTAATGTTAGGTTATATTGTTCATTATTTGTATTAGCAAGAGAAAGTCGTGTGAGTGTTTTACATCAGATTTTTAACAACGATTTTTAAATAGATTGTGCAGAAATGTATGATGTTTTTGTTTCTTTGCATCTCACAAACTTATAAGAAACTTTCCGGGATTTGCAATGCTATTTGATTTTGCTCCATAATACTTTAAAAGGCTGCAAAAATTTTTTTATAAAATTATATTTTATTGTTTCGTCAAGAGAAATTCGCGAATCAATAAAGCAAAAATCAAGAGGTAAAGAAATAATATTTTTTACGAAAAATGTAAAAACGAGGGTTTTTTGAAACATTTTTATCTATTTGGCTAGTAATTATTGCACACTTATTACTACAGAAATTTAATTATTGCACAGACAGGTTTTAAAATAATAGTTTATTTACTAAACATTCAGTCAGTTGCAGGTTCGATAATGATATTATTTACTAATTAATAAAATGTTAACATAGTGCATCTGTATGCACAAAAAATAATGCATAAAATCTGTAATGCATAAAAAATGAATGTAATATTTTTTGTTAATAATCTAACTAATATTCACTAAAATGAGATATCCTGTACTTTTAAAAACGTCAGAATCGTTTAAATTGACATTTGACGGTTTTTATACAGAATTGTTAGATGCCATATTTTATTAATAGTCTAATTAAAGTAACTCCATCCAATTTTTATTATTATTTTTATTATTATTAAGCTGTAGCTTTAAAATCTTCTTCCTAACAACGAAGGATATTTTTAAAATCATATTCTCCATTTGAATTTAACATATCTTTGAATTTAGTAAATCGTTTGTTTGTGGATGCATATACAATAGTATTTTTTATCACAAAATTAATATGTCAAGCGCTTTAAGAAACTGCACTGATAAAAGTCAGCGAAGTTCTCTACTACTGAGGAAACATAATAAGATTTTCGGCTTTTGGCATCTCTCCATTATTTATGAAACGATTTAGATTCATGAAGTTTATAATGGCATCTGCTATTTTTTCACAGAGAAAAAGTTAATTGAGAATTCTATTGCATTGTTTACTTCGTGCCATATTGTTCTAGTTGTACAATTTTGTTTATATGTAAGTTTAGGCATATAATAAACTAAAACATGGACAAACAGGGAAGTTGCTAGGAGTATGTAATAATTCTGTAACTATCTATAGTTTAATTAATAATGAAATTAATAGAAATACACATAAAATTAATATAACAGAACTTAGCTGTGTGTGAATCTTGACAGTTTTTTTAAATGTTTGTTAAATAATAATAATAATAGACATCGATAATTATTATAGTTTATATAATCAACATTGACTTCTTGTAACAATTTTTGGAATTTCTTCTTAAAATAAAATTTGTGTTGTGTTGTGTTTAGGTCATCACCCAAAAGGCTGGTTTGAACCTGTAGAGGTTTTACTAAGTAAAACGAGGAGTGAGGTGGTTTACCATTGCCTTCCTCACTGAGTGGAAAAGTACGCTTATCACATGCCGGGCCCTCTGAAAAGCACGTTTTTTCCACCCTGCAAATGACACCTTCACGTCATTCACTACAGGGTCTGGCTGCATAATGAAATTCATTACTTTCAGAGGCGATAACTCTGATTAGTGTCTTTTACACCTCTACCTCTTCTGTTCTTAAATGATTCAGTCATTTAATTGGCTGACCATGTGATAAGAAACAGAACTATTTATTTTAGCCCTGCAACGAACAGATTGAGTGTAAATAATTTGACACTCTACCTGTCTGTTATGGGCAGAAAATAAAATTACAGTCCGTAAATACAATAGATTTTTCTTGTAAACTTTCTCAACATGGAATGTTTCAACAATACATAGTGTACCATTATAAAATCTGTATGGTAACATACAATTAAAAACAAAATCAAAACTTAAGAAAACAATACTGTTCCAAAGACGTGACTTCGGTCGAATAATTGAAAGGAATGGAAAATTCATGCAATGTAGAATAAAAATAAAAATAACATATTAATTTTAAAATACATAAATATTTTAATTACTTAAACAATGATAAGGACAAGATAGAAAAATATTAACAATTCAAACTTTATATGATTATTCTATAAAAACCTGATGTAACATTGATGTTCCCCGCAGCTCACAATATAAATTATTAACATACCGCCTTTAATTAACTTTAAAATAAATAATAAAACAATAATGATTTTTAAAAACTGCTTCACTTCACGCCAAACTATCAAACTATTAAGATTAACGACGAACTCTGATCTGTTGAAATTAACAAACTCTGATCCATTGAAATTAGTGAACTCTTTAACTCAAGCCATAATCTACTTGTTAAAATTAACGATGAACTCTCTCTATTGAAATCAATGAACTCCACTATTGAAATTAAATTAACGAACTCCTTGAAAAATTACAATTGCCCTCTATAAATAAATTCGGTACAACCCCCTCTAAGTATGACGTTGGACCAATGAGAACGCTTCTTTTAAGTTTCGAAGGTCTCATTTCCGTTAAAAATTACAAGACACGTGTAAGCAATTACTACATACAATACAAATTAATATTATGGTGTAGTGATTGCTTACTTAAACATCGACACATTAATTTTACTTTTAATGGGTTATTTAGACAAGTAACGAACTTCCCCCCACACAAACATTTACCAAATTTTTTGCCGACACAAACATACATAAAAATGTATCACTATTATGTCGGGAATATTAATATATATTTATGAGCTAGCGGTTACATATAATTGATTGTTCTCTTTATTTTTATAACGAATCTTACTTTTAACGGATGTTTAAATAAACTATTTCCTTCGTTAATATAAAAATACATTTATTTATCAGCAACATAATTAATGACTAATTATGTGCGATACAATAGTATAGTACATAATACAACAATACATATACAGCCTTGGCTATTAATAATTTAATAAATGTATTTGATAACTTAATTAAATTATTTTCATAATATTATTTCATTAAATAAAACTATATTACTTAAAATTATTTTATAAAATTAAATAATAATCAATGTTTATCAAAAACACTTATTACATTGTAGTCTATTTATATGTTGTACTCTTTACTGCTACAAGTTCCACTAGATAAATCTTCGTTTTAAATTTTTTATACGAATCAAAACTGCAGTAAAAATATAGTCAGAGTATAGTCATGAGAAAGTGAGAAAGGAATTCCCCTTTAACTCCACATCACGTGTAATACTAGCCGAACCGCATAATAACGGCAGCTTGAACGCTACTACTCTGCCTGATATTATTAGCTACTATTATAAGAAATGAAAACCAATGATACACCAGTTCCCTCTTTCACTTCCCGCTCAAAAGAACGTTATCACACTATTAATAATTTTACGACTTTGACTATACAAAACTTGACTTTTTTGCTGACTTTATTTTTTCCCCTATTTTCACTCATTTTATGTGAACTCAGAACTGAACCAAGTCAACGAAAAAGTAAACAGCTTTGAATAATATAAGACACTATATTAGAAATTAAAATTCGATAAATAACAATAAAGTAAACGATAAAAATAAATACATGAGATGGAACAACAAAGATAGATTATAACATTTGTGTAGAATAACACTTCACTTCAATAACTAACTAATCACTTACTAATTAATTATAACTAATTAATAATTACTTCAATACACTAAGGTTATAACTCAACTACAAAATTGTCAAGTTGCACTGCTCATGCTCACCCTTCTCCTTATTAAATGGACTTTTCCGTACAAACTACTCCCCCCAACTTAGACTGGCCCAAGACACTGTGACGTCACTTTTCCTCTTACAGAATATTTTCACTGTATTCACATTAAAATAAAAACCAGATTGAATGATAAAAAATTACTAACGGCAGCTTGTCGTGGTTTAAATTTTTCATATCCTTTATGATATTAATGTGAGGTAATTCTCGTAATGGTAATATGGAAAAGCTTTTGAAAATTCAGAAGAAAGCTATTAGGTGTGTGGTGGAAGCTAACCACTACACTTCAAGAAGATTACTATATAAGGAACTTAAATTGCTTACGTTTTACTCATTTTACATTTTTGAGGTGATAATGTATGTTGGAGAAAGTACCTTTATAGGGAATCTTAATGTTGACAATCACAACAAGCAACAGAAATGATTAATAATTTCCTAATAGTACTAGGTTGGTAATCACAACACTTGTTTTGGACAAAAATCTACTTATGCAGGAAGAAAATACATCAATAAATTACCAGAGTCTTAAACAAGTCATTTATATTTTCTTTAAAAACCGAAAATTTGATCATCAGACATGTTAATGTAAAATGTCAAAAGAATACCATTCTGAATAATATTTTTGCCCCTTAATCAATAATCAAAGTATGGTAGCCTACGATTGTATATACCTATCCGTTGCCGGACATCCCCTCGGCCAGCCACGCCCATTCCGAAGGAGTTTAAGGAGCATAGTGGCTCCGAAGAGCTAGCCAGGAAACCCCAGCCCCTCAGAGGCCAACCCAAATGAGTGGGTGCGGTCACGTCCGCACAGCGCCCCATTTTCCTCAGTACTCGTGTAAACGTTGGACGAGTCACCATCGAGCTTGTTACGCAGCTAATGCTTTGCACGTGGCTCTACCACACATGGACGTTCTGCGCACAACCGTGTAGTACAAATAGCTCACGGAGGTGCTGCAGCGTCCGTTACCTCGAAGCGGTGAGGATTGGGTAGCTAAACTGCAGTTCTATGGGCACGCTCTGTGTGGTCTGGGGCGTGCCCCAAATATGGTAGCCTACACGGGTCTTAAGTCGATTCCTGGCTAGGGTTTAGAAATTGTAACAAGTCAAAACTCACCTTTCTAGTTAAATACCCCAATCTAGTCGCTAATCACCAAACTAATTATCAAACTGTTAATGCAACTTTAAACAACTGAAAAAATATTTATTTAAATAGATAAATAAATACCCAAGCGAATGCTGAAGAAAATTGTAAATTACTGGGTAAATATTATAAGATGGTACATTTATATATGGTTACGTGTACCATGTAGTAGTTGATTGATTTGTATTAAGGTAACATGTATCGAGTTAATTTATTAGGTTTTGACATATTCTACAATCCGAGTCTCGTGGATGCTATTTAAAAAAAGAGAAGAAAATGTTCGATTTTCAGTGAAAAACTGAAATTTAATGTACTACCATAAAACAAATGTAAATTATTTGTTTTTAAATTATTTCAGTAGCTCGGTGAAGTATTTTTTTAGGTTGGTTGAAAATCGGTAAAAAGTTAATAAACAGAGGTTCATAGACTTTGGCTTTTGACACAGGTCTTTTTCAAAATGCACAACCCGCGACTACTGATGGCGGTTGCGACGTGGAATTGGCTTTTTGAAAGGAATAGTAGGGGTTGTATTTTTCAATCTGTCCACGTCGAGCTATGTGGCACATTCTCTCAAAGTCAACTTTGTACTTAACAAGTTGTTTGACAAAGGTGAAGGCTGGCGGGTAATGGAAAGTGATGCGCCTGGGGAGTACCTCCTGATGTTTACTGATGACCTAGCTCCAGAACTATGCATACTCGATGAGATCAAGACTTAATCTTGCCACGGTTCTCTTTTCCATACCTCTTATACTCCCTACCCTATTGAAACACACCCTTTTTCCTTCCATCTTGAACACCTGTTTACCTGATTACATCGTCTCTCTCCCCGAATACCATTTATCATTAGGTTTCAAATAGCAGTATGTCAAACACTATTTTACGATGCATTTTTTCTTTCCAGTTTCTTTCTCAAAAAACTTATTTGAAAATCAAAATACAATACCTCTCACCGTGTCATTATTCTATGTTTATAATATGCTTATAATATTTAAAACCAAAAACAGAAACTAAGCGATATTTAAAGACCATTAATGTTAATTAAAATACACGACGAAATTTATTTTAATCCTATTTTTATGAAGCTGTATTTACCAAGACAGAAAAATGCCAAATTTTCTTTGTAAGATATCAGACCTACCAAGAATTGAACCAAAGATTATCACTTTAGCAGTCAAGTATGCCATCAAATAATCTACTGTGACTGAAAAGTTTGTATTTTGTATACCTCGCTAACATTTAAAATTTTTGGTATCTACAAAGAGAGTTCATAAAATAAATATTTTACCTTTTGCCATTTACTCATGACCGCCATCCCGTAAAACATAACTGAGAACTGATCTAAGAAGACGAATTGTTGACTTCAATGTAAGGTCTACGGAAGTATGCGAGGTGTGGCTATTAAATAACGAGACTGGCGTTGTAAAAAATTTTATTTTTATTTTATACATAATCACTTATTGTCACCTTCAATAGACACTCCTTCTCTATCCCTACAACGCTCCATGCGAATATTCCTTTGTTGTAAACAGTGCTGGAAGTCATCTTCTGTCAGCTCCTTCAGGACACGTGCCGCTTCCTATTTTACAGCTTCCACAGACTCAAATCTTGTCCCTTTTAATGCAGATTTCACCTTAGGGAACTGGTAGAAGTCAGATGGTGCAAGATCTGGTGAATAAGATGGATTTTCTAACACTGAGATGCTGTACTTGGCTAGAAACCTTTTGAAAGATAACGCGGAATGAGCTGGCGCATTGTCTTGGTGGAGAACCCATGATTGGTCCTTCCACATTCGGGGCGTTTTTTCCTTACTCTTTGACGTAGTTTAGAAAGTATCTCAAGGTAATAATATTTATTAATTGTTTGACGTACAGGAACCCAGTGAGGGTACACAATCCCATGAATATTAAAAAAAAACAATCAGCATTGCTTTAAATTTTTACTTGCTCATTCGAGTTTTTTTGGCTCTCGGTGAAGTTCGGCTCTTCCAGTGCATGGATTGGCGCTTCGTTTCCGGATCATAAGTAAAAAACCTCGTTTCATCACATGTTATTATCGTTTCCAAAACTTTGGGTCATTTCCAATTGCGTACAAAGTGTCAGTACAAACATTTTTGCGAGCGTCATTTCAAACATTTTTGAGCGGCACGTGTCCTGAAGGAGCTGACAGAAGATGACTTCTAGCACGGTTTCCAACTATGGAAAAATTCGCATGGACCGTTGCAGGGATAGAGAAGAACTGTATATTGAAGGTGACAATAAGTGATTATGTATAAAATAAAAATAAAATTTTTTTACAACGTCAGTCTTGTTATTTAATAGCCACACCACGTATACTAAATAATTGTAAAAACAACGATTACTGTTTGAAACTGGTAAAATAAATTAGTCTTTTTAAAAATGGTGTATTTAGTATGAAGTCGAAGTTTCTATATACTTTGTAAAAGATAATATGTCTACTTCTAATTGTGGTTCTGACAAATAAAGATTCAGTAAGTTATCGAAACTTTTCTTGAATTGCAAAGTCAAATTATTTTCTGCATTTGTTAATCTAAAACTAAATTCTTATTACCAACTTAATTTGAAAAATAAATAAATAATTAAATGAGTTCTAAATAGTTAGAACAAAGAGATAAATTAAATGAACATTTTATTCAGTTTCAGTTAGGAGTAAGTGGAAGATGTTCATAGGAAGGATACATGAATGTTACCCCAATGTCCACAGCGTAACAGCGTATTCAATCAATCCATCTTACTTTGGTATCAAAGAATGACTCTCTCTCTCTCTCTCTCTGCGTCACTTAGTCCTGATTGATGGATGTATCGACAAGTAGTTTACTAGTTCACACTGAAATAGTTGTTAGTTTTTTTATTATCTCACAAGAAAAATATTTCCCCTAAAATTCTGGAATATTATTAATTAAAATGAATTCTCTCATCTACAAATAGTAGACAATGTTATAAAATAATATGAAATAAAATTTTAATTTACACGTCATACTTATCATCCTCACCTTATTGGATCATTTGGTTGCTTATTATTTTTGTTTTTTTAACTAATTAGGCTTACACTCGAACAGAAAACTTACATGGAACGCACATGTTACACACACACGCCACAAACTCAAAACACGCTTCTATCAACTGAAACGCTTACTCGATAGACGTTCTAAATTAAACATGTCCCACAAATTAACAATCTACAAGACCAACCTGGACACATGGAATTCAACTTTAGGGATCTGCTAAATCTTCACACACGAAACGTATACAAGCGACTCAGAACAAGATTCTACGAGCGATAACGCAATGCCCTTTTTACATCACAAACTCAATGTTGCACAAACCCATATTGACTTACAAATCCCATACGTAATTGATGTCGCTAAACAACTATACAAGACGTTGCATGACAAATTTGAATTACATGACAACCCTCTCATACAAAACATGTATACTCGGGCGATACCGGGTGCTCAGCGCAGACGTTTGAAGCCCCTCTGGCCAAGAGATCTTCTTGGCCAACTGTAGAACTGTGGTGATGACTGCACGCTCCTTCAAATAAATCAAGTTTTGGAATATTAGCTTCACATTTAGAAATTGTTATATTAATTTAATAACAGATACTAAATTTCAATTAAAAGTGTCAAAAAAAATAATTGAACGGATTGCAACGTACACTCATCAGGTTTAAAAAAGTTGTTGCAATATTATCAGCATAAGCATTGTCAAAGTATTAACGTGCATACGTGGATAATCTTAAAATACGTGGGGCAAAATTATTGATACCGCGATACCGTAATTATTATAGAAATAATGAACTATAAAAAATAATGTAATAAAATAATTTATTACTTTGAATGTCGTGTAACACCACAAAATACTAATAACAATGAGTTGTCGAATATGTTTTAATTAATAATGTGAAACTTAATAATGAGAAAACTGTGCAAATGTAATATTTTATTAGGAGTGGTTTCTCAACTGAATTACTGTTGTTGTTGCCATTCATAATAGAACGTGGAAATGAATATTCAAAACGAAATGTTATTATGCAATAACGATCTTTTACAGTCGTTATTGATATGCAGATTAGTTGAATTATTAATTGACCGAGGGAGTAGTGATTTTTTTGAATAAAATAATTAATTTTGAATTGTATTTACACCTGATCATAATTTTGTTAATTAAAGTAAGTCACTTTATTAAACATAAGTTGGTTACGAAAATTCGGGTTTAAATGATATCATTTGGAATTTCTTTCTGAAGTTTTTCTTACTTATGAACTTACTTACTAATTTACTTACTTACAGGTCATTTGTTCTAGCTAGAAGCTTTCCCTCCAACGCTGTGTGCCGCTGAGCTGTTCTGTTTAGTGGTGGGGAAGCACCTCGTAGTTGTAACATAGTATACGGTTAGAAAGAGAGGGAATGATCATTAAGTGAGAAGGAGACAACACTTGCCCCTTTGAAACTATCCCTACTCTACCTACTCGCCCTCCCCTTACAAGCTTCTTCCTAAAACAAACGTACTCTACTTTTCACTTCGTTATATCATTTTTGTATAAACAAGGAGATATTTAAGTATGGAAACGGCTACTGAATATCTAAGAGGTGTTTTGAAGCTGAAAGAAATATGGTTTTGCATAGTTTAATGAAGTCTGCGTTATGTTAGATTTCCATTTATTCTCGCCAATTTGAATCCGCCGTATTGAATCATACTTAATTATTTTTTTAAATATAAAAGTAAACATAATTATGACATGATTTTGATGTATACTTTTACTAGAAAAACATTAGTGAAACCCGTTTTTCTGTAAATCCCTCCGTTGTTGAGTTATTACCATTCAAAGTTAGAATGACGGGAAAATCGTGCTAACAATAAAAAGAGGTAAAACGCCTTACATGAACAATTTTATATTAGGCCTATAATAATAATAATAATACAGTAGTGTCCGGGTTATCCAACCTTTGGTCATCCGACATCCGGATTATCCGACGTGGCTGACCGTCAGTCAGTTCTTCTTCTTTGAGTGCCTATCCGCTACGGATGTGGGCGACTATCATGGCTATTTTGACTTTATCCGCTGCCAACCGGAACAATTGCATGGAGCTCCTACCAAACCAGGTTCGCAAGTTCCCAAGCCAGGATATTCTTCTCCTACCGGGCTTCCTCTTGCTATCTATCTTTCCCTGCAGGATGCGTTGTAACAGTTCATAACGTTGCGAATTCCTCATGATATGACCCAAATATTGCAGCTTCCTTGCTTTCACAATATTAACAAGTTCTGTGGTTTTCTTCATTCTTTGCAGAACTTCAACGTTGGTCACTTTATGGGTCCATGGTATTTTCAGAATCCTTCTGTAGAGCCAGAGTTCGAAGGCTTCTAGTCGGTTGGTCGTTTCTTTTGTTAGAGTCCAGGACTCCACTCCATACAACAAGACAGAAAAAACATAGCACCTCAGAAGTTTCAGTGTGGTCCCCAAAGTAAGATCATGACTTTTGAAAGCCGCACCCATAGAGCTAAAGATGTTCCTAGCCCTACCAATGGACTCTTAATCTCCTGTGAGTTATCCCATGCCTCATTAATGACTGTTCCGAGGTATTCGTACTTAGAGACTCTTAAAATTCTTTCTTGATTTATATACAGGTTAGCACCCCTAATTTGGTTTTTGCTAACTACCATGAATTTAGTTTTGGAGGTGTTTATGTCAAGTCCATATATGCTGCTTGTTTCTTGGATTCTGTTCATGAGCGTCTGCAGTCCTTCAATTGAATCCGCAAAAACAATTGTATCATTCGCATACCGCAGGTTGTTAAGCCTGAGTCCATTAACTAAAATGCCCTCCTCTAAGTTTTGTAGAGCCTCTCGAAAGATGTGTTCGGAGTACAGGTTGAATAATATTGGTGATAATTTGCACCCCTGTCTAACCTCTCGCAGGATTTCCACTTCATCTGTATGCTCGCCATCAACCCTCAATATGGCCGTTTGATTCCAATACAGATTTGATATTATTTTGAGATCTCTCCCATCGATTCCTGTCTGTTTCAATATTTCAATCATTTTCCCATGTTTGACACGGTCAAAGGCCTTCTGGTAATCAATTAAACATGCAAACACATCACAACTGACATCCCTGCAATTCTGAAACAGGACCTGAACACTAAATAGCGCCTCTCGTGTTCCGACTGCATTGCGAAACCCAAACTGATTCGGGGCTATTTCTCTTCCGCACAAACGGTATATTCTTCTGTGAATAACTTTGCGGAAGAGCTTCAACATGTGACTCATTAAACTTATGGTACGATAATCTCCGCATACTTTTGCCCCTGGTTTCTTTGGTAAGACTACGAATTCCGACTTCAACCATTCGGAGGGAATTTGACCCGATTCATAGATGGAAGTGAATATTGCTGTGAGCCATTGCAGTTGTTCTACATCAAGCATTTTGAAAAATTCAGCTTGTATTTGGTCTAATCCAGCTTTTTCCCCTTCCTTTATCTGCCTAATTGCCAGTTCAATTTCCTTCTTTGAGATACGTGGTCCTTCATTATTTGTTATGATGGGTTCTTGCCTCTCTCTAGCATCATAGAACGAATTCAGTCAGTCAGTTAGACGAAGGAAATAATTTCACGCGTTTGAAGCGTTGCGGAAAATCAATATAAAAGATGTTATGTTCTGGATCGCTGACTGCTGGAACAATATTTCTCCTGATACGTTGCCGAGATCGTGAAAAGTTTTACGTCAGATGATGAAGAAAACCAAGAAAACACAAATGAACAAAACAATCTAATAGACCTAATTCAAAAGATTCTCGGTTGTGAGAGCGCTGACAATAACGATATTCAAGAATGGATGGACAACTACGAACAATATGAGTTGGCTGATGATGACATAATTACAATGGTAAATGGTTCCGATGTTGAAGAGGCTGAAGAATGTGATGATGAAAGTCAACTAAATGACGTAGAGACAGTCTTAAGCCATTCTAATACAGTGACGATTTTTCAGTCAGCTTTAGCATACGTAGAACGGCAACCAGAATCCACTCCGTCTGACATAATGTGCAACACTAGCTTGATATTTCCGCGAAGAAAAGGGTAACTTCAGGCAGACAAACGTCTATTCGGAATTTTTTCAAAAATTAATTTTTCTTTACAACATAAAAGTATGTAATATAATTTGTCTAAAATTCCATCATTTCTTTAATTAAACTAGTTTTTAAAATACAATAACGATTTTTTTTCTTTACATTTCTTTCAATTCCGTATAATCCAACAATTCGGTTATCCGACTATCCTCCGGTCCCGTTTGTGTCGGATAACCAGTACTCTACTGTACTAATAACGAACTGAAACAGTGATATAATATTGCCACACTTAAGCCTAAGTTCGTCCGAGATCTGGAAATAATAAATAATAAACAGTCTTCCTTAAACTTACTAATTATTTATTTACACAATCAATTATTAAACTTAGACTACTGACAAATACAATTAGATTAGTTTACTTAAATTAATTACAAAACTTAAAGCTTAAACTAATTTTACTAACAATAACAGTGATTTTACAATTAATAATAGCTTTTTCTAACGTACTTGTTAACGTGTGTACAAACACTTACTAATATACTTGCATTCACTCATTTATAATCCAGTTGCAACTTGAGCTGAACTGACCTATCAAAAGGGCTATCGCCTTTAAATAACTGTCGTGTTGTCGTTCCTAGATTGGCATTAATTTACTACATAATAATACACAATGGAGACCCGTATACGCTTTACAGTAAAATCCAAAACCTAGTAAAAATTTTCAGTAACAGCCATAAAAAACCTCTTTTTCAAGAATTTCCATTTAAAAAATTTCATTCATTGCAATCTAGTATCCTTTTTCAAAACACTCCACCCCATATAACAATTCCCCTTATCCATTTCTAAAATATTACTACTCAATGTTACTATACTAGTAAAAATAATCAAAGACTAATAATTTAACAACGCAACGTCTATTTCAACGGCTTTATCAACCAGTAGTGTTTACTTTTAACTAAAATATTTTTATTTTAAAATTTTAAATAAATATTTTGGTTGTAAATTACTAGGTATTCGATTTAACTAGATATTATTGGTGTTAATCGTAAAATTTAATGTATTTTAAACATAGTTTTAATGTAAATTAGGCCTCGAGCAATACTCCTTTTGTAAGTATTTGATTATTTTAATAAAACTTCATAAGAATTACCAGTGATACGTGTTACACATAAAAAATGAGCAATTAGTTAATGATGTACCAGAATATGTGTTCGTGTATTTTACATAAATTAAAAATAATTCTCTCTTCTTAATTTTTGATTAGTTAAATGTATTTCATTCACGTATACGATGCTTTTCATGTTAATCCAGATTTACACGAAACTTTAAAATTTTACTTATTACTTAATTAGTTACTTGTTTCGAGTAAGTTTTGGCAGTAACCAGGTAATTATTTATAATACAGAAGGTTATTTAAATTCATTCTCTTCACTCAGGATAAGAGTTCACCTTTAATCTAAGTTAAAGGTTTAATCTAAGTTAGCAGAACATAAGGCACTGTGTGTAAGCTGCAATAAGATTCAGAAACTGGTAACGTACAATGTAGGAGCACTTCGACTTGTACGGTGGCTTACTGCTTGCAAGTTTGCCTAACAAGCGCAAACCTCACACAAATGAGAAAGACTACAAAATTAACTGTAGATTCAACTCAATGAACACACACTTGAAATCTTCACTTTGGAATACATAAACAGAAACATTTCTGAAATCCAAGAAGAAGACATTCGTAATAATACCTTGTTTAAAAGTAAACAAAACATACAAAAGATAAAAGTTTCCTGAGGAAAAGTATTAAATTAAATAAGTTGAAAAGAAACTTACGTAACAACCCATGAGAAATGTTATATTTTCTATATTTTTTAAGGAAAGAAAGGGAAATTATATTTTTCAATCCCTTCGTTAAAATGACATATTGTACATTGGAATACCACACATGAATGAAGAAAAATATTACTTCAAAGCTTCGCAACAGAAAATAAAGTAACATTAAATTATGTAAAACCTAGATTATAAAGAGACAGGTAACCGACTAAGTTAAATTTTTATGTGATTAATTCTTAAGTAGGTTAAGGTACGATTGTTAATAACTGATAAATAAATATATGAAATAGTTTTCTTCAATTAGTTGTTTTTATGTATAAGTTATATATTTTTTTAGTTTGTTTTTAAAGTCGCATCAGCTTGGTCATTAGTGACTACGATGGGATATGTAACTGTGGGTTTTAACTTGTGAAAATTTCCAGACCCTGGCCGGGGGAAATCGAACCCGGGACATCCCCGTGGTAGGCTAGCGCGCTATCACTACGCTACCGAGGTCTTTGTTTTTATAGTTTTTCGTATTTTGATTTATGTAATTATCAATCTCCTTCGTTTTGCTAAACATTCATAAATATTTTAATTTAGTTACAGCGACAAAAATTTAAGTGCTCTTATGGCAGTACAACAGTGATATTGGCCTTCGTTCTCAACGTATTATTTTTTCTTTAATATTATTTATATACTTTTGGCGTAATTTTTTTTCGGATATGTGGTTCAAAGAATATTCATAAGGGATATTGAGACATTGGAATATACCGAGAAAACATAATGGATTGAATCAGTTTTAGACAACTTAAATTATTACAGATTTTAAGGGCTTCTATAAAGAGCAAAATGAGAACATTAGATGTACGGAATAATTAAAAAAACCTAAAAAGTCTAAAATTGGTCCTATACGGAAAGACATATTTGAGCCTAAAATATATCTTAAAAATTAAATTATGAAAATAATTCACGATTTCTTCTCCATCTTCTGGAGGTGATTTTCAAAATCTTTTCATAACGATCACTTGCGACCCGAATGGAACTAATACAACAAAATTTAAATTTCTAGGGCCTGTAAGTCTGATTATTTTAGAATTAGTTAGCGATTAGTTGATCGAGTAGATTACGGTTTTTTATCGTACTTATAACACAAAATAACAATTTTAATTTTAATTTTACAAAATAGCAATTTAATTTTTAAATTATTTAGGTTATTTAAAGTCATATTAACATTTTGGTTATTAGCGACTGCTTCGAGTTAAGAAACGGTAGGCCTACATTTGACGTGTAATAATTTTCTAGACCCTAGCCGGGTATCGAACCCGGGACTTCTGCTTTTCAGCGTAGCACGCTAATCACTGGGTGACAAATTTGGCCAATTGCTATTTTGTTTTGAATTTAATAAGTGTGAGTTCTACCCTGATTTTACTGAGATATATACAAAGTCTTTTTCTTAGAAATGGGATTGAAACCATTGGAGCAGTCAAATTATCAACCAGTTTTTTATTTTTAGAAAGATAATATGTCAGTAAGTATAACGATGTAACTTCATCATGTTATTTATTTTTATTGGTGCAATAAAACCAAGAAATTTCTCATTTTTTATATTGACTCTGACTCTGAACGTTATTAGGATTGGATGGGGATGGTAAAATCGGTTTTAGAACGGAGTGGGTGTTTAAATGTAATCCCTGGTTGGATGTCGGTGTAGAATGTGAAATAGGTTGTTGGCCTCAATAAGACAGAGCATCCTAATGCGGGTCATGTCCAAGCCCCAATCAGCTGCCGACGCGCTATGACAATTTGATTGGATCGCATCGCCTTGAGACGAGCCTCCAATTAATAAGACGCCGGCTTTGGATTTACACCTCTCTTTTCATATGGAAATGCCAGCACCTCTCAGGCTTTGCGTACTTTTAAAGGAATACCGTCAAGCAGAACAAGACTAAGTGCTTTTAATTTATATTCTTCTTCATACAATTTTTTTTCTATTTTTCGTTCGTTAATTTTCAGCGTGGAACGAGCGAAAGATGACCGAAATACTAATTAGATGCTTTGAGTGCCATTAAACTTGGCTCTCGCAATTTCTCTGTATATAAATGAGGAACAGTTATGTACCAGGAATAAGAAATACTTTTCTCGACCCATAAATGTAAAAATATTTTAAAATCTTTTTTATGATTTTGCATAAAAATGAAGAAAATTTATTATGGCGGGAATGTTTTATTTTTTAAATTTATTCAAGTCATTGCTTAAACGGATTCCGGTTTGGTTTATTTTTATGCAAATCAAACATGTGTAATGTGTTAGTTTATTTTCAGTAAAATAAAATTCAAATAATGTACGTGACAAGGGATTTTCAATTGAACAATTTGTTGAGATCATAATAATTTATAAAACTAGCAATTGTTGACTTATTTTAATACTTAATCAGGAAGGAATCATAAGAATTTTCCTCTTGTTGCGTATCAGGAGTAATAAACTTAAAGTACTTATTTCTCACACAACCTTACCCGTTCAACGTCAAATTACACTGAACAAATAAAACCAATTAGTACTGGAAAAAAGAATTTTGTTTACATCCGTATGAATTATCAGTAGAAGCAAAAATTACGATCTGGGAATATTAATATGTGTTATAAGAAAAAGTAGAAATAAGAGGTAAAAATTATTTCTTGAATATATGGTACGATCTCTTTGATTTTTGAAAAGTTAACATAACTTTCTATGGAGATTAATTTTAACAGGTAATTTTATTGGATATCTTTCTCTTCAATAATGTTCAAAGTTCTGAAAAAGGAAAGAGAAAAGGAAAATGTGATATCAGATAGTAGAAGAAAACTTTTGTGAAATTTGATTTTTATTTCATACAATTATGTAATTTTGTTCAAACATTGAAGTTAACGTTGCGTAATTAATTGTTTAATGTACTAAAAATGCAATTTTTACGTTTATAAATTTTTTGTTATTTTCGAAAAAGAGCCTTTTTCTTAGAAAGTCATGTTTTATTCGAATTACGTTATGCAACAGTGTTAGTTTTATTTGTGACCAAATATTGTGGTTGCTTAAAATTTTTAAAGTGATTTTTATTGAAGTTAAAACTTTGATTCAAGATTCCCACGAATTCAATTTTTCTATGTAAATGATTTAGACACTATTAGAGAAATCAAACTGGAATTTTGGAAGTAATATTTTCATCCATTCCAAGTTATTAAAGTAAAAATTATTAAAAAAATTTTCTAACCAACTTAGTTTTTAAATAATATTGCTAAGATTGAGTCATTTTTTAAAAATCTTCAGTTTCTTTTAATATCTCATGATTATATCAGGCCTATTACATGAGAAAAATTAGTAATTTTAGTTCCACACTTGTAGAAAATATGTATTGATATTTTTTCATAGTTTCAGTTGGCTATCTGCATCAGTTTTTGAGAAGACGGGAGATGAACAGGTTATACAGGGAGATATACAGGTTCCATTTTATCATGTGTATGGGATTGGTTACATACAGGTCTCTAAGTTTAGTTTGCCGCAAAGCAAGCGGAAGGTGACTTGTGTTAAATAAAAGTGAAAAAATTAAAGTTCGAGTTCTTTAGCTTTTGATTGTGTGCGTATTTCTAGTTTAATTTTTTTAAATGTATTTAAATATGCTTATTATTTTTGTTAACATTAATGTGTACTTGCTGAATCGTGCAAATTAATTTGCATGATACTACTAATGTGGCCTATTCTTAACAACCAATTTCGCCATTACCTTAGCAATTTTATAAGACTAAAATAATAATTTTCTCTATCAGTGTTATTTCTAAAATAGGATATGCACTAAATAAATTATTCCTATCACCATTACAACCCTTATAAACAAATTAAACTTTGCAATGTCACCACAAGAAAGCACCATCTAAACTTTAATTCCATAATTTATTTTGAAAAATCTCGTTCCGGCTTTTACCAATTTTCATTTTCGAATTACTCTACATGAATAGAATTTTGAAAGTGATAATTGGTAATAGGACGTTTGTAAAATTTTTTGCCATGTTTAATTTATTACGGATTCATATTGCATTTTAGTAAATCTATTAATTTATTCTAAAACGGCAGTTGGAGAGTTGATACAAAGAAAGACACATGACTCAGTAATTAAATAAGAAAAGAAACAAAGAGGTATTAACATAGAGGAATGAATATTTTGGATATAAACGTAGTTCTACCCTTAATTGCGATAACGTTTCGTTTTTCTGTCAGGTACTGACGTGAGTTTTGTGATTTTTTATATTACTATCACGTTTAGTATGATAATTAAATCCGCAGTACCAATCTGATCATAATAAGCGGCGGATGCTGTGTAATCTAAAAATATCCATCATTGCCAAAACCTGTAGTATCTGATAGTAGGCCTATAATTTTTTTTAAATTTACAACTCTGAATGGTTACCTACTAAACAATTAATATTTTTCAATTACCTGAAAATTTTATTTCCTGCACAATCACCCTTTTAGCATCTAGCAATTTAAGTGTCCGCTTTAAAACCATATAAATTTATTTTAAATCTGTTTAAAACAAATTGTCATTGTCTCTCACAAGACAGATGTTATCATATATCTCGGTCTCACTTTTGATAAAAGACTGACTCGAGATACATACCAAACAAAAACGTTTACTACTAAATTTGAGTAAACTATTTATATATCCCCTACTTCATAAACGATAAAAATTTTCAGTGACACAAAAATTACGCATATATATTCTTCTTTTTTGAAGCTCTGTATTACAACTCCTAAATTTACAGGTCAATTGAACATTCCAATTTAAAACGGATTCAGGCATATCAGTCAAAAACATTACGCTTTAAAAATAAACATCCCTTTACGTTAGTAAACAAAACCTTACATACCGATTTTTAGATACGTTTTGTTTACAATTCCATCCAAAATGCTTTTATGAGTCTCACGAACATGATAACCCACTTGTACGTGTACTTTCCATCTTATATATACCTGAAAATCTCGCAACATATTTAAAAAAAACATTGGAGTAGACACCTGTTAATTTAATGAATAATAACTCTTATAAAAAATTATTCAGAAGAATTTTAATCACAGGTTTTTGGAATGCACCAAAATTGTATCGTTTCATTTTCTCATGCCTATCATTTCATTTACACAAGCAACACAATCATCATTATCATTTCATTTACTTTTTGCAACATTTACACAGTTGTAAATTAATCATTGAAGAAAATAAAACAAATCCATTAAGTATAACTGTACATTTATGGACGAAAAAAATCTATCAAAATTACAATGGACTAAATTCTTTAAGTAGAACTCTGCATTTAAGGACAAAAAAAAATCTCTATTAAAATTACAATGGACTAAATTCTGTGTTTGATGATGATGATATGAATGTCAACATATGTATAGCTGAAAAAAATTCTCAAATTTTATTGATTATAGTTTCTTCTACTTTGATTTTTATAGTCTAGTGATTCTACACATTTTTATATAAGGAAACTTTTTCTAGCATAAACATTAAATTTTCATTAATAAAAAGATTAGAAGTAACGTATTCTATAAAAATCTTGTTAGAAGAAAAGTAATTAAAATGGCCGTATTTTGTCTGGTTGATATACAGCGTACAACGCTGTGAGATTATATTGAGATGGCTGTGGATGCTGCTGCTAGCTGCTGTATTCTGTAAGGACTATTGTATTAGTTGGCTATTAGCACGGGTGGATGCCTAGCATTCCTGGCCCTCTGCAATATGCCATTATTGGAGACGTGACCTAGCTCCCAATGAGACAGATGCCGCCTCCAAATCTCTTTTTAATGTCCCCTCAAATTGCCTTATACTACCTTTCACATTAACCTTAAATTAAATAGATTATGTCTGATAACTCTGATCAACTGCATATTACTTTATAAAATATAACTCCTCTTAAATTACGATGTTGTAACATAATTGCCATATTAAACCGTAATTATAGTAGTTCATCAATTCCCATCTCGTAACTTCATAGCTCCAGAATTACTCTAGTATTTACAAACTACTTTGTTGTTATTTTTCCCCAATTAATTTTCATTAGTTTTTACTAATTTTATAAGTTTTATTATACCTACATTAAGCACCTAACATAACTACAGTCTCATTAGTCAGAAAAATAAATTTGTCAAGAATTGTAATATCATGTAAAGCTCAACAACTACCCAAGCAAAATCCCCACTGATCTGAACTAATTGGGACCAGGAAACCTTTGCGGATTTCGTAATGTGTCAATTATCCGAAAAATTTGCCTAATAACCAAAAATTAATGCAAGAATAGCTAAATTATAGGTAAACATTATCGAAATATTGTTGGCCAACTGTGTTTAATTAAGTGAAAACGAAAATGCAACACACAACTGTACATGTAAAATAGTCACTGAATTACGTAGCAAAAGCCCGCCTATGTGCTGATAACCCAGACCGAGCAGGTGAAAGTAGTGATGTATTGCAACTCATGCATCAAATTCCAGGCTGTGAAAATTCAGGCAATGATGACTTCAGCTGTCAGCTAATGATGAAGGTGCTCAGTTTCCGTAATCATGGCGGACTCCAGAGAAGTTTCAGAAAAATTTGATGAAATATATAACATGGAGCGGGGTATTTCATGTGCATAAGTAGCTCTGGTAACATCAATGTAGTAGAAAACTTTCACAACAACGCTACACTCGTAGACGTCATTATGAGGCGAAATATTGCGTTGGCGAGGTCTTTGATGTTACGACAGTAAACAGTTTGTGATTTTATGCAGCTAGATAGTAGTGAATATATAATTGATTTTAATTAACAATGACCTAAAATAAAAGTTTTGCCATTAAGTGATTTATATTGTATTGTATTAGGAACTTGGTCATGTTCGTTTTCATTCCTCGTACATTTAAATTTAATTTTTACGTTTAGAACTCTTTTGAAAAATATTTTTTTCATTACAAAATAACTTATTTTAAAAATCTTTTATACGAATTTGAAAAAAATTAGAAATCTGAATTATCCAGAATTTCAGAAACTTAATTTTAGAAGCTATCTCTTAAAAACAGTTTTACTTCCTTATTTTATAAATCATATCAAAAATAACTTAAAACGATTTAACTATAGGAAGCTTATACTACTACACACTTTATAACACAGCGTTTTAATTTTCTGTTGGCAAGAAAATTTTGATCGTTCTAAATTTCTTTATAATACTAAAATATTTTATTTTTCTTTAAACTACTAAAACACCTTTCAAAGTATAGTCTAACATCAAATATAACGCAGATGTATGTAAAACTCAACTCATTTTATTTTTCAATCTCATAACTGTACATTATCATTTTTTGATTTTGTTCTCTTGGTAATTTGTAAAATTCTTGATAATCTGACAGTCATCCCGTCCCGTAACTATCGGATGATCAAACGTGTAATAATATTCGAATTAATAATATCTTATATTTACTTTTATTTGTTGGTTTAAAGTCACATCATCAGCTCAGTTATTAGTAGTGACTACATTAGGTTTAAACTAGTTAAAATTTGTAGACCCTAGCCGGGAATCGAACCCAGGATCGAACTACTCATTGACAAGCGCGGTACCACTACAACACGAAGGCGGCCAATAATAATAATATTACGCTTTACATTGACTGATTTCATGTCTGCAAGTTATTTTTTTTTGAACATTTATAACAGCGTTTTGATATTTTTTTTTTTTTGATTGAGTCACTTACATGAAAATAAATTGGTTAAAGGACCGTATCGAATTAAGCTACATGAATAATTGAGTTCATGCCTAAACAACATGTTTTTTAGAACGAGCATCAATCTGTTGTTGCGTACCCAACCACTGTCCCTGCAGATACTTGTTACAGCAAAATCGATTAACGGAGTCAATTTGTTCGTACAATTTGATCAGAGCAGGTATTTTTCCTGTAATTGATGAGGTTGTCGATTTGTGACAGTATGGTGGTATCATTAGGAACAGCTGTGACTAACAAAGTGAGCTTCGAATTAAAGTGTAACTGGAAAAATGCGCAGTATACTGCAGTACGTCAGTCTACATCTGCGACGAGATGCTGAGCGTTTGAATTTGCATATCTTAAAAAAAGAATAACAATGAAAAACAAGATCTTCTATTTTACAATGAATTTAGTATAAATGTAAAACAAATAGAATTAATTTAATTTACATAAAATTGTCAATTTGTTATTATCTATTAACAAAAACAATTCGTGGTTAATGAATAAATTACAATTATTTTTACTGCGAATCATTAAAATGTTAAAAGACTTTTATGTTTTTTATATTAAAGTATTGCCTTAATTCATTAGATTAGAATCTGTCTGGTTGTTTCCATGGTGCAATAGTAAAATTATAAATTACAATGATTTTGGCAGGCCCTTGGTTAACGCAACGGGTAATTAAGTCAGTGGTTCCAGGTTTGATTCTCAGTCAGTTTTAGCATTTTATTTATCTTTATAACCTCGTTACATTACCCATTAAAAATACAAGATTTATTTTTATATATTATCACTTAATAAGATTTACATGTTTCAAAGTAATTTAAAATAATTTTCAATAATTAGTTCTAAATAATCTGCCGTTATTGTCAGATTTGAAATGGCAGGTCTTGTATTTTTAAAAATTTGTGATTGTGTTATGTGCCTATATTTTATTTTAAAAGTTCATTTATAGAGCTTTCATAAAAATTATTAAAACCACACCCATTATACATTGCAATGTCTTTCTTTAATAATCATTGTAAATTTTTAATTATGGACAATATTTTATCCGTTATATTGTTTGCCTGTTACACCGTTATTAGTTATACTACCTCCTCCCATACTGTCATTACTGTACAATACTCTCATTATAAAGTTTTCTATCAACAAACTAATAAGTAACCTGGTGTATACAATTCACGTCTAGATATTTAAGCTTAAAATTTAATGGAAGGAACATATAATGTGGGTTAATTATACTACGAAGTATAGCTATTAAATAACGAGACTGCCGTTGTAAAAAATGTTATTTTTATTTTATACATAATCACTTATTGTAACCTTCATTATACACTCCTTCTCTATCCCTACAATGCTCCATGCAAATTTTCCATTGTTGGAAACAGTGCTGGAAGTCATCTTCTGTCAGCTCCTTCAGGACACGTGCCGCTTTCTCTTTTACAGCTTCCACAGACTCAAATCTTGTCCATTTTAATGCAGATTTCACCTTAGGGAACAGGTAGAAGATAATAACATGTGATTAAACGTGTTTTACTTATGATCCGGAAACGAAGAGCCAATCCATGCACTGGATGAGCCGAACTTCACCGAGAGCCAAAAAAGCTCAAATGAGCAAGTCAAAATTTAAAGCAATGATGACTGTTTTTTTTTTTGATATCCATTGGATTGTGTACTTGCACTGGGTTCCTGAAGGTTAAACAATTAATTTATAATACTACCTTGAGATACTTTCTAAACTACGTCAAAGAGTAAGGAAAAAACGCCCCTAAATGTGGAAGAACAAATCATGGGTTCTCCACCAAGACAATGCGCCAGCTCATTCCACGTTATCTGTCAAGAGGCTCCTAGCCAAGTACAGCATCTCAGTGTTAGAACATCCACTTTATTCACCAGATTTTGTACCGTCTGACTTCTACCTGTTCCCTAAGGTTAAATCTGCATTAAAAGGGTCAAGTTTTGAGTCTGTGGAAGCTGTAAAAGAGAAATCGGCACGTGTCTTGAAGGAGCTGACAGAAGATGACTTCCAGTACTGTTTCCAACAAAGGAAAATTCGCATGGAGCGTTGTAGGGATAGAGGAGTGTATATTGAAGGTGACAATAAGTGATTGTGTATAAAATAATAATAAAATTCTTTACAACGTCAGTCTCGTTATTTAATACCCACACCTCGTACAATTCAGGTCTAGATATTTAAACTTAAAATTTAATAGAAGGGACATTTATAATGTGGGTTAATTATACTATACTTACCATTCTTTAACATTTTTCTGTTAATTTCCTTTAAATTAGAAGCTTCATACATCAAACAATAAAATACGCACTTTGAGATGTTCAAAACGTTTATTTTAAATCTGGAATAAATGAATTACGTGGTGCGACTTCCAAATAATTTAGTTAGCAGATAGAAGATAAGATTTATTTAGAAGATAGAATAGAAGTTTGAAGCAAGGAATTTATACGACATTAATTTTTAAATAAATAAAATTAACTCTTATGGATTAAATTCTTGAGTTCACAAATTATGTTGCAGAAATTTTCCAGGAGTTGAGTCATGGTATGATACAGTATTTATTTTTGTATGATTGTGTGATGAAATTCGTTAACTCTTGTGTCATGATCGGTTGTTAACGGAAGATATCTACTCATAATATAGGTAGACAACTTAAGAATCGGATTTTTAAGTCTTCATCAAATTAAAAATTTTGGTTGGAAATCCTGAAGGGGTTTCATGTTACCTGTGTACAAGTCTAACTGTAGGTACATAATAAAATACTGGACATGTAAAAAAAACTTTTGCTTAATTTTAAAAAGAAACATTTTATAGTGGTTATAAAAAAGTTATATTCTAAAAGGTTTTTCTAAGCATTTGTTTTTTATTGTGAATTGTGTGTTTCTGGACAGCCACCCAATTTACTCAATCTTGAGTTGGTATTTGTAGCTTGTATTGGCTTTAAATTGAAAAGGAATAGTCAGAATTGTGTCCATTGTTGGTTTCATTTTAGAAAATTGCTCATTCAACCAGGGCAACTAAACTTTTACCACTGTTATAATACGTTCTAATTTTGAATTTTTGTAAAGACAACATTCAAATTTTCAAAACAACGTTAAAATTATTTAGGTAACAGACGTTTCAAAATAAAAGAAAGATGTCTAAACTCTATTTTTTCATTGGGTCTATTTTAAAAAACATCAACTGATATTAATTCTTAAACACACTTTGTATGTATGGAATCCAATTATCGGGCTCAGCAAGCCATTGTAACATTGATATCCTGCAAAGGTTTTAATCGAAATTACTCAGGACAATCACAGAATAATATCAATACATAACGAACAACATACTACACAAAGATCTGTACATCCCCGTACAATTCAACCTAAGATCTACACGCACAGTACTAAATACCATAGAAGACTCGATTCACCGTGCCATCTCACCCTTAGAAAATTTAAATTTCACCCGCTGAAACAAGCCATCCTATGGATTTATTTTAAAGTGACAAGTCAACGCATAAATTAAATCCATGAAGTTTCCCCATTGCGAGGAGACATAAAAAAGAAAACTCATTTACTTATTATTCTGCTTAATACGAGTAATTGATCGTAGATTTTACTGCGTAGAAAATTTATTACTTGTGTAGGGCATACAGTTCAACAGAAATAAAAGTGCTTTCAGGTGATATAAGGGGTACTCAGCTATATACAGTACGATTGTCAATGATTTGCCTTGTATTTTGTTTCTCATAGTGAGTTAATTAGTTAATATGTTTTTTAATAATTTCTGTACAATTTATTACCAGTACAATTTTACGGTATTGTATACTACAATTTAAGAACTGAGAGAATGAAGGTGCTATTTATGATATAATCATTAAAAACTGTGTTTCTGAAATGAACGGAGATTTTATGTGTATATTTTTGCTACTTATCTGACTTATCTGATTTTCTATATTTAGCTAATATTTAAAAAAATACAAGTGAAAAAGGGCTGCACACTGCTTAGATTTGTGTTTTGTAGTGGATAAGGATGTTAAGATCACGTTTGTCATGAAAGCGCACTACAACATTTTTTTTACAATTATCACAGTTAAAATTATAATACACATTTATCAACATAATGAGTCACCTATTAAGTATTTAGTTAAAAATAGATAATTTTCTCTGATAATTTGATCTTACAAAATTACTTTGTAATTTTGTATTACTAATAAAAAAATTTTTATTTACTATAAGAGGACACAGTGTACGAGAGATTTTAGCTGATGAATGTACATAAAAGGACAATTATTAAAGAGTGATATTGAAAAGAATTTTTTTTAAATTCTTATTTGTGTACGTTGCAATGTGTTCAATTCAGAACAATAAGCAACCCCCCATGATCCAATGAGATGAGAATGATGTGTATGACGAGTAAATTAGGTGTAGTCTTGTACAGACCCAGGTCGACCACTCCTGAGAGAGTATGGTTAATTGGACTCCAACCATCAAAGTAAAAAAGTTCTTCAAATTACACCGGCAACCACTGTTTAGTATTCAAATCCGTATAAAAATAAATACCTTTACTAAGATTGGAACCAGGAACTTTCGTCTCCAAAATCAGCTTTTAAACAGCTGACTCACGGTGACGACTTTACCTCTAGACCAACCCAGTGTATCAAGAAATATTTGAAAAATTTATTATAAGAAAAAAATTTTCAACCAACTCGGACGTATGGGATCCCATAGCGGAGATCGGCAAGACTTTCAACCTTAAAATGTTTTTTAAAGTTTTAAACTAAATTACTCATAATAATCACAGCAACACCTTGGTACGTAAAGACAACATAGTACACAGAGATTTCAACATTCGAAATTAACACATTCAGTACAAAATACCGAAGAAGAATCGAATAATATACAAATCATCGGGGTATTTCAAATTTAGACAACTCAGACACCCGGACATTAAAATGAAGATATCTTACTGATTTGCTGTAACATGAACAGACACACAATGTAATCCTATTGTATAAATATTTAATTATTCACTAATCTGTTACAGCTGCTTTATCACTCTTATTTATTAACTTTTTTATATAATCTTATTTCTACTGTCATTTTTCGGTGGATACACCATCATCAGAGTACAAAAACTTGAAATTAAACTTTTTAAAAATTTATTAAAATTTTCAGAAGATGTTTTATTTTCTGCAAAGTTTGATCAGTTTAAAAAAAGTTTAATTTCAATTTTATGATGGTTGATCTGTCGAAACATACCAGTAGATATTAAGAATTTATAAAGAAAGGTAAAAAAACAATTGATATAGTAGCCTAACTGTTTGTAGCGTGAACTTGACCAATATTCCAAGTAGTGGACAAGGTCACATAGTCAGGTTATACACTACATTTTTTTAAAATTAAAAATAACAACTCCAGTAATATTTGGTGTATATTATTGCTATAATTTTTAAACAGTATAAATAAATTTATAAAATATAAATACTGGCATAATATAAATAGTTATTTTTTAATTAATATTCAATATCAGTTTATCTTCAATAGTTTTAAAAAATGTATAATAACCTACGAGCAACAACGAGATTAAAATGAAATACTACGTGATTCAAAAGTACAACTAAATGATAATTACTAAAAAAGTGAATTAAAAATCGAAATGAAGATAAACAATTAAAATAAATACATGAATAACTGAAATAATATATATTATATCTTTTAAAACAGTGATTTGAATTTTACGAACATTTTTAAAATATGTAATCAAAATTTAAAATTTGATATAGTAACTTGAACCATGAATTCGTTGAGCTTTATGCCAGAGACAGGCTTGGTGTGTGCATCATGTATGGAAGTGCTCCAGTAAAATATTAAAATTATTAAATAAAAACCTATGAAAGTATATTATAATAATTATGTATCAATAAGAAGACAAAAACGTAAGCAACATTTATCATAAAATTTACAAACATTAATTATCAAAATATATCAAGCAAATTCATATTTTAAAATCAAGATTACAAAGCTATCGATAGACGCCATCTAAATAAACAAAGCTCCGCTTTATTAATTCAAAATTTTCTAAAATTCAACCGGTAAAATAAAAATAACATTTTAATTACATAATTAACTGATATTCATTTTAAAATTTATTCAATTACTTAACTTATTCAAAATTCTTTAAATAATATTCCAAATTTAATTTAAAAGACCAGTATTACGATAAAATAATTAAAATTCCGATTGTCATTTGTTAAACTTAAAAATTTTCATTGTTGTCTAGTTTAGGATTTATCAAAATAGAACAATAAACAATTATAGTATTAGAAAAACCCTGAGATTATTTAAATTAAGAGTCATCATATTGTAAAATTATTAATTATCTATTTATTTATTAAATTAAAAGTCTTAAAATTCAAATCTTGTGTTTTATTTATTTGCATAGTTTGTAGTGTATGCTACATGTTAAAGGTTAGCGAATTTTTTTTTCACAATAGGATTTTATATATGGTGCAGGATGCATTTATTGTAAAGATTTATTAAATAATATAATGTATGGAAGTTCTTCCATTGGTGGTTTCTTCATTTATGATAAATTAAATAAACCGATATATGCCTACTTATTCTTTTTCAAAATAGACAGCTTATGAGAGCAGTAGGTTGGTACCAGAACGAGAAAATCTAGAGATTAATAAAATAATGGGAGTACTAGGACTTTTATCAGATATTTATCAAAATAATATTTATTAGCAACTCCTTGTAGATAGAAAAAAATTAGCAGCTACTATTTGAGTATAATGTACGATATCAATTGTTTTCATAATGCACTCAATTGAGCAGTGTATTCAAGTACAACTGCAATTCACTGATCGTTGACGCTGAAGTTCACATTGTATTTTGAATAAATTAACGCATAATATTTTCATGAACTCTGTATTATTTTAACCACAACAAGCAGTGTACAGGTATAAGTAAAAAAGAGAAAATTATAAAAATTTATCGTTTTTGTTAAACGTATTTACGAGTCTGAAGCAAACATTATACCATACGAAAGAGTGAAGCTCGACACGATATAAATAATTCACGTTAGTTTGCACCAGACCGGGAAAGCCAGATTTATGAATAGTTGCCTAATCGCTACGAAGCAGAAGGCGCGAGCTGGCAGCCCGTGATACCGCCTAATCTTCTCTTTATAGTCGGAAGCCTGCTTCGTACCCACTGCTACTTACCACCGTTTACCGGTAACGTTGCCGTGGCAAACTGCCCTTACTCTTTACTCCGTTACCACATGACTACCACTTAGCCTGTGTAAGAGCAATCCAACAAGCTACCCTCCATAAACTTTTACAAGAGTGTCGCTGCATCAACTCGGTTTGTTTTTACCGCTACAAGAATTTAATTTACCCTTTTCACCCGATAAGTCAGTCATACATTAACAAACAACCGACGACCGTTAGCAGACTCAAGAAGAATAAATTAGACGTATTTGAATTGTTTGTAATGTGGCTTAGAACGAATTATTTCGTATACGTACATCTTGTAGCTAAAACGCCACTGCTTTAGCGACGCTAAGTCGCCACTGCTTCAATTGAACTAAATGGTTTAATTAAACTTATGCCACTATTCATGTATGTACCTCGTTAGTTTTGTTCAGATTTATTTTTAACTTTTATTTTGTTATCAGGAATTTTTTAACTCAATTGGTATATTATGCTAAGTATTTTGCTTAAGAAGTCATGAAATTGAAATAGTACATCTACTGGTGTTTCTTTATTTACGGCTACAATATTGTTACCATGGAATGTTACTCGCCTAACCGGTGTTACTTAATAGTTCGTAGTGACTTTGTAATAGCGAAGTAACTGAACTGGCCTTGAGGCCCAAAATAATTTTTACTTTTTACACTTAATTTTCAGTAGAATAACTTACTTTTAAATCCCTTTTATAATTTATAACTGAAAGAAAGTAGAAAGAAAGGTAAGGAGCTGCTGGAGGTGAAAAATGACTTTGGCCAGGCAAAAGTTTAGTACTAAGCTGAATACTCAGACGTTGTAAGTCAGATAAAAAATAAGTACAAAGAAGTAATAATTTTAAAGTATAGTACTACTAGTTTATTTTAGGAGAAGGTTTGAGATACTACCTCAACAGAAAAGATGAAATGTATTTTAAATTATGATTTTATTGGATTTTTAGATGTACAGTTCTATAAGCACTAGATATTTTCAGTGCCAGTTCCCACTGCGTCATTTAAAGCTTATCTCTGTAACTTTTAATTTTTAAGGCTCATTATGCTGTTGTAACTTCCTCCTACAAAGACATCGACTTTTATCCTCCATTGCAGAGTTTAAATTTTTTCGTAAATCCTTCCTCTATCCTAGATGTGGCTACCAGCGCTAGATCGTCAGCGTTTCCTATCAGACGTAGACCCTCAGGTAACCTTAGCCTCATTACCTTATCCTAGTGTATGTTCCACAGCGTTAGATCCAAAATTCATCCTTGTGAACTCCACATGTCACTTTGAATTGCATGGCTAGCCCATCAATTTTTTTTACCATAAACTATAGAGATCACTGTCTGAATTGCGTCAATTTCTGATTTTCCCTCTCGAAAACTAAACTGGAACTCTGTCAGTGGTATTTTTTGTCTCTAGTTCCTTTATTGAACCTTTGTTTAATAGCTGCTTTAGTAAATTCTTCAGTATATTCAGGAGACATACCGCCTTGTCTCTAGTTCCTTTATTGAACCTTTGTTTAATAGCTGCTTTAGTAAATTCTTCAGTATATTCAGGAGACATATCGCCTTGTCTCTAGTTCCTTTATTGAATGTTTGTTTAATATCTGCTCTAGTAAATTCTTCAGTATATTCAGGAGACATATCGCCTTGTCTCTAGTTCCTTTATTGAACCTTTGTTTAATAGCTGCTTTAGTAAATTCTTCAGTATATTCAGGAGACATATCGCCTTGTCTCTAGTTCCTTTATTGAACCTTTGTTTAATAGCTGCTTTAGTAAATTCTTCAGTATATTCAGGAGACATATCGCCTTGTCTCTAGTTCCTTTATTGAACCTTTGTTTAATAGCTGCTTTAGTAAATTCTTCAGTATATTCAGGAGACACATCGCCTTGTCTCTAGTTCCTTTATTGAATCTTTGTTTAATAGCTGCTTTAGTAAATTCTTCAGTGTATTCAGGAGACATATCGCCTTGTCTCTAGTTCCTTTATTGAATGTTTGTTTAATATCTGCTCTAGTAAATTCTTCAGTATATTCAGGAGACATATCGCCTTGTCTCTAGTTCCTTTATTGAACCTTTGTTTAATAGCTGCTTTAGTAAATTCTTCAGTATATTCAGGAGACATATCGCCTTGTCTCTAGTTCCTTTATTGAACCTTTGTTTAATAGCTGCTTTAGTAAATTCTTCAGTATATTCAGGAGACATATCGCCTTGTCTCTAGTTCCTTTATTGAATCTTTGTTTAATAGCTGCTTTAGTAAATTCTTCAGTATATTCAGGAGACACATCGCCTTGTCTCTAGTTCCTTTATTGAATCTTTGTTTAATAGCTGCTTTAGTAAATTCTTCAGTATATTCAGGAGACATATCGCCTTGTCTCTAGTTCCTTCATTGAACCTTTGTTTAATAGCTGCTTTAGTAAATTCTTCAGTATATTCAGGAGACATATCGTCTTGTCTCAAGTTCCTTTATTGAATGTTTGTTTAATATCTGCTCTAGTAAATTCTTCAGTGTATTCAGGAGACATATCGGTCTATATAAGGAAGGTACGTCTTCCGGTTTGCATCCGTAATTTTAGGATTTACCAATAAAAATCTATGTACCAAAAGACATTATAATGTTTTTAGTCTAGTTTGGAATTATAAAATTTCATTACTCGTTATATAGATATAAAATGAGAATTTGAAATATTAATGTTTACAGTACCAAATGTAATAACTTTACAAGAAAAAAGTCTCTGTATACTAAAGTTGGTTGTACTGAAAATTACAATACATTTGTTTCTCAGTTGATTCAGTTCTCCACCACAATAAGCCAAAGAGAGGGCGTCAACCCTCCTGTTCTGATAGATATATTTACAACGTTTTAATGCCGTCATAAAACGTAACCCTATATCAACTCGTAACATTTCTCAAAACAGTATTCCATTACAAGTAATAATATTTTATTTTTCATGTTGGAAAGAAAATGTTACGTAATAAAGAAGACAATAACTCAAAGTTCATTCACATAAATATTGCGTAGTATAAAATCTTGAATGTGACTCCCGAATAATTTTTGTTTGTATCGTAAACAAAATATGCTAACAGATAAATATATTCATCCAATTCACAATAAAATAAAGGAGACTTTTTCTAATTTTCACATTGTAATATACTGCGTGTCCCACGAAGAGGTTGCTACTTTTGAATTAATATGCCGGACGTATCGCACACTCTACAGACTTGAAACTTTACAGTTATAATAAATAGATATTTAATGTACCCTCAAAATTTATTTACTTATGATTAATCAAAACAAATTAGCGGAGAGTAATTTTATTTGCAGAACTATTTCAAATTGGTGATTTGATACAAAACGTTCTCGAATGTAAGACGCACCTTGATTTTCGAGGTATCATATTGTGAAAAAGATGCGTCTTAGAATCGATGGAATATGGTAAATTCCTTTCTTAATTTTTTATAGCTTTAAGGGCAGACTGTATGATGGTTTTGACTGAAAATTTCGATTTTTGAATGTTACCTCAGTAGTAAAATGAAAGTAATAAATTATTAATGAACACAATTTGTTTCATTAACCTTTATTCGAACTGATATCCATCAATAGCTACGCACTGATAGAAACGAAACAAAAATGAGTCATAAGCGTTTTTGAAAAATTGCTGAGGTATCAACAGCAGTTCCTCTTCAATCAGCCTCAATAATTCATCGTCTGTTGCAATGGTGTGAGAATAAACTTTGTCCTTCAAAAAGCCCCACAGAAAAAAATCGTTAACAGACAAGTCTGGCGATCTTGGAGGCCAGTCCATGAAGCCGCTGCTACGACCTTTCCAACGGTCAGGCAGATTTTGGTTTAAAACCGCTTTGGCCACATTACCATTATGTGGTGGAGCTCCATCATGCTGGGAAAATAACGTCCTTAATCTCCGTCTGAGAAAGATGTGGAACTATGTGATTATTTAAGATTAATTTAGAATATTTATGTGGTTTTATTCACAAGATTATTTTTTATATTATTTTCTAATTTCGCCGATTTGTTTTGATTAATCATAAGCAAATGAAACTCGAGGGTACTTTTTTACATATATATAAAAACTGTAAAGTTTCCAGTCTGTAGAAAGTGCGATACGTTCGGCATATTAATTCAAAAATAGTACGAGTAACATCTTCATGAGACACCCGATATATATATACGAGTATAATCGGCAATTTAATCCTAATAATATTCCAGGCTAAATGCCCAAAGTGTTGCAAATTTGAACACTATCCAAAATTATTACAATTTACATCTAGTAGTTGATTTACATCTAGTATAATTTTTTAAGAAATAATTTGTTGTTGGGAACTGTATATTATAATGTCTACCACAAAGTTTTCTTTGCTCCTTTTTGATGTTGTACTTGACTCATTTATGCCTTGGTTTTCAAAATAGACAGCCATTGTAGTGCGTTCACGGTTGGCTATCAGCTGATCAACTGTAAAGTCGGTCACTACAGTTACTCAGTTTCTCAGAACAACCATTTTGCCTGACTAATTGGAAAGGCCCGTAGTTCAATATTGTTATTAAATTAAAATTTTGTAATAATATTTTAGTAATTTAACTAGATTTTATCTTGAATTAATATTACTCATATTCTTATACATGTGAAAAATACTTAATGTTTTTTTCTACTTAGTTTACGTAAAAGAACTACCACAGTTTTATCTACACTATTTAACTAAAACTACTACTTGAACTATAATAATTATTTTACCAAGTCCAACAGCTATGATGTTAATAGTATTTTTAATAGCACTACATTGTCTTGTCATTTGTGTTAGGAATTCGCCCGGCGGTAGCCTTTTAAAATGATTAACATATCTGTATTCCATAACCGTCGTAATTTCTGATGTGGGTTGTGGGGTTGGTAAGGAGCTGACAATTATTAAATCTATGAATTTTATGATATTGTAGTTTGTTTTAATAAACATCTGTATAGTTTCTTTTACGTTTTGTATACAACTTCTATATTCATTTCTCTGTCTAATGTTTTGTTAATGATGTATGTTCGACGACCTATGATAATGGATAATAATTTTTTTTCGAATTTCTAAAAAAGTTCAATGTTAGATCTTTTATCTGATCTTTAGTACACTGAACTACAGGTTTTTATCCATTTTTGTGTCCTTATCTTGTATCTACTCCCGTAGACTTGCACAACCTCTAGATTTTATCTCTTATTGCTTTGCGTGGTATTAGAAGAGGCTTCTATTGAAGTGTTCCTTTGATTCATATAATGCGATTAAGTTTCTCAAATTTATGTTATTTTGTTTAATTTAGTTTTGTTAACAGAATAGTTCGGAAGTAAAAGTAGTAAATTGTGTTGAAGGTTTTATCGTAAAAGATCCTTATTTCATGATTTTTTTAAGCCGTTGTAAATGTGGAAATTGTCTCACTGATAAGTTTTGAACAAGTTCGTTTGGGTGTCTATGACATTTGTCAAATAGTAGAAGTACATTTAACTTTTACTATATCTTGTACAAGAGGCATCTTCAGAAGATTACATAATATTGCATTTGAGATATTATAAAATGGAACTCTAGTTGTGATCCACTGAAATTTTTATCGGAAGCCTGATTTTTTTAAATTTAAATTTTATTCTTTGCGGTTTCAAATATCTGGATTACGTATGTCCAAATTTTTTGTAGTATGATTTGTACAATAATAGTTTTTGTTCGCATTGGAAGATGAAACTAAGATTATACATGGCAGTAGAGTTTCTTTAATCTTAATTTCTATGTTCAATCGTTTGTTTGTTAATGTATCTATATTGAAATGAAAAAACACTTTTTTGGTATTTGTAGATTGATTGCTAAGTCAGTTGTATTGAACTAACTATAAACATGCTTTTTGAGATTTATAATGTTCAAAACCTAATTTTAACTAGAAAACTGATATAAATTAAAAGTAACCTATAAAAATAAATGAAATATCCATATTAATATTTACATTTATTATTTTAATTAGTATTTTTTTAATATTCACTGAACATTGTAATCTTCGTTAAAGATGTAAATGAAAATTTAAATTTACTTTCGTATCAAGAAGAGGTCTATGCGTTTTTTTTAAAAAATACGAATTAATTACTATAGTCACTTAATCTAAATTCTTTTTCTCGAATTTATGTCTGAGTAATTTTTCATATTTGACATCGACTAAAAATTTGTACTAAAAAGTCAATTAATTGTTGTGATATATTATACGAAGGATAAATTATAATAATAGATAGAATTAGTTTGTGGATGGATAGGAATGGGTTTGGGACGCTTCCTCTGGAATTCCAAAACACAAGATGCGGGTACAATCGCTATGGTTCGTTAAGTCCACATTTTCCCTTCCTACACTGAAGCATCCAGCTATGTTAATCTCTCCTTATTATCTCTTAGCTCAAACTTCAACTTGCTTACCAACTTCTTCCTGACAGCCATTTTAGCCTCACTACACACTCTACCATAGTGACAATGTACCACTTGCACTGTTTTCCATATAGTAACTTTTCCGTATTACAAAGTGGTAAACTCAAGAACCGCAATAATGTATGGAACATACCTATTACATTAATATGTGTTTTCCAACAACTTATAATTTTAATATTGCATTAACGTCTATTGAAACTTTAATGTATATATTTTAATATGTGAAATTTAAAATGATTTTACGCTCCTTAACATCCTCTTGCTTAAATTTTAATTTCCTTTCATTAATAAAATTACTTGAGTTTGTGAACTTAGCCTTAGATCATCTATGTACTGTAAGGTTTTATTGGTGTAAGCCCTTCTTGGAAAGTAAGCAAATAACCCAATAATTTATCCTTCTAACAAAAGTGGGTAAGGGGGTTATACAAAACAAATCGTCACTAAATTTTATTTTGTTAACAAACAATAAATTTATAAAATAATCTAATTCGATTTTAAATTCATTTATTTTTAAGCATTGGTTTACACCAATTATGCAAATTGTTGAGAAGTGTTACTCTCGTTGGGTTTTAGTGAATCTGATAGATGACTCCGGTTATGTCATATCATGTATTTTAAACATTTTATAATAATTTCATGTAATAATATTTAAAAAAAATAAAGATATGCATGTCTTTGTGATTAATTAAAGTTTAATGTGCTCTTAATTAAGTTTATAACGGAAATTTGTTTTTTATTATTGTACAAGAGAATAAAATACATATTATTCTTAATAATATAATTATTTACTCTCTCCTGCATCGCCTACGGAAAGCTTTGAGAGATCGTCAGGAATAACCGATCTGTCTGAAAAAAATATTTGAAATATGTTATTGTTCAATGAATCGGCTTTCAGGATATCATAGTAGCCAGAATAAAGGTCAAACAGTTGGTATGATATGGTTCAAAGAACATGTTACATGTTCAAAGAATGGCAGGGAAAAGTGGCCTCAAAACCGTCCATTTTCTGTACAAAAAATTTTAGAAGAGTAGAAAAACATAATATTTGAATTTCCTTAGAAAACATGAATACAGAAGTTTAAGAAGCTACGGTAGTGAGGAAATTCTGGGAGGGTGTCTGGAAAGACAATAGACGATTGGCTGTAGGAAGCGGTAAGCGGAAAAATCTGTAGGACAAAACAGTTCCTCATAAAAAGTGAGAAGTATAATTCAATCAAAATTCAAGATTTAAAATTGTTTATAATTTTTAACTCGATTCAAAATTTAGTGTAACATTCTATTACATTTTTTTGTATTTATCATAAAAGTAAAAGATCATTGATTTTTTGATTCCCTTTATATTTCATCTATCTACCATCTTTATTAATTGTTAATCGAAGAAAATGAGTATAGTAATAAAAATAATTAGGTTATACTGTATTTACAAAACTTACATTAAAAATAATAGAAATTATGTACAAAAGTATACATAATAATGGCTTAACCTAATGATTGCCTGACAGGTTAGCAAACTTAACTTAGTTACTTCTTAATATACCTCACCCATACAACTTACATTATAAGCACACTCACATAGACATATAGTAAGTACAGTAAGTTAACAAAATTAAGTTGAAAAATTTCCTACAAATTTTATTTATCGTGTTCGAATGAAATTTATTCATTCATTACTTTCGGTACAAATGTATCGTTAAGTAATATACCTGGTATTTGTTTACTTCCAAAAAACACTCTTTGTAGACTGACTACTGGATTTAAAGTACGTCTAAACTTTTAGTTAAAGGCCGTGACAATGATTGAGAGAACTCGGATATTGTTTCCGTTGTTTTACGGCCACCAGAGATCTGCAACCGTGTAAGCTGTTCTCTTTATCACGTGCCTCTGTCTTCATTGACTTCAAGGCAGTGTTTTACTAGATTAGATTAACACAGTACACAATATAATTTCCTCATAGTAAAGAAATAAAAATAACAATTAGGTCTCTAAGTAAAAAATTTTGTAAACAACACCTTTAAAAGTTATTTTAAAATGTGTACTTATTTAAAAATTATTTTAATAATTAAAAATTAATGTCTTAGAGTAGAACATCACAATTTTATTAAATTTTCAGTTAAACCTTTTCATTAATAACTTATAATTTTCATTATTAATAAAAATTATTAATTTATTATTAAGATATTAATTTATCTGGGGATTATTAGTGTTAATTTATTTTGTCTCAGCTTCGGCTTTTCAGACGTTTTTGAGAAATTCCTGACTCGGGAGTGTTTAGAATTCCTATTAAGGCATTGTATGGTTTTGAAATATGTCTCTAAAGCAACGGTCGAATTTTGGGTGTATCATTGATGGTGGAGACGCTGAAGTCTCATCGTGTCAAGTAATGTTCGAAACGTAAGTTGGGGAATTACTAGTAATTAGCCGGAAGAATCTACTTTGGAAACGCTGCATTTGTGAAATCATTTGCAGCTTCGCTGTACTATAAACCTGGCTAGCATACGTCCAAATTGGTTAGAGTATTGTGCCCTGACGGACTACATCAAAAGTTTCTAAGTGATGGTTAATTTTCATCACATAGCTTTAAGTCTGTATAACTGTTTCAGTCCGTCATTTTGTAATTGCCGCTCATTGGTTGAACTATTATTACAGATTGTTCTCCTTTAAATAATTTTTTCATGTCTTTCTTTATTATAATTACATCTTATCGGTTGTTTGTTACAGTTGTAAAATAAATAATAAACCATTGCAAAAAATGAAGGTTATTAGATGCCATTGTATTAATACTACGGTATGGAATTTTAGGTAAACATTTTCAGATACTATCCTGGACTATTTAAGGAGCTTAAATTGCTTACAGTTCCCTCTCTTTATATTTTTAAGGTGATTATGTATGTTAGGCAAAATAATTTTATGTAAAATTTCAATGTTCACAATCATAACACGAGAAACAGAAATGATTATTATGTATCTAATCACTCCACAAAATTGTTTGAACAAAAACCTACTTATCCAGGGAGAAAATTCATGAATAAATTACCCCAATTTTTAAAATGTTGTGATAATTTGCATTCCTTTAAAAAACAATCTGAAAAATTACTTGAACAGTGAAACTTTTTATAGCGTACAAGAATTTTTTTCTTTATAGTAGTGATGCCTTGTGTGATTCTTATAGTACGTATTTCAGGTGTTATAATTGACATCTCCTATACTCCTCCTGGAGTCTCCTGGACGCAAAAAAGTGGTTACCGTGCTACGCTGCAAAGCGAAGGTCCCGGTTTCAATTCCAGGCTAGGGTCTAAAATATTATTACACGTTTAAATCTACCGATGTTTATCCCAAAGTAGCCGGTATGACCCAAGATGTTGATGTGACTTTATAACAGCTTAAAAAAAATTTCAATCAATTGAAAATTTTTTTTAAGTATTTTGGTTTTAGTAGATATTATAAAAATGTTGAAATAAATTAACTGGTTTTGTATTTTGTTCCAGGTAATTGCTACTTGCTTCTCTAACGAAAATTGGTTCAGGTATGTTGTATGTTTTTATTGGATGATCATTGAATTGTTCATAATAATTAGATTTATGATCAAAATTTTTATTTAAATCGATAATCGTTAAATAAAAATTTATTTTCTTATTTAAAAAAAGATGTTTAAAATAGAATTAGGCTTTCCCTCTGATATCAAAATTTCCAATTAGGTTTATTCATTGTCATTCTATCAATTTCATCTGACAGGTAATAAAGCAGAAATGAATTAGCCGCCAAAAAGTTAAAAGTTAATTAAAGGTGAATGTCTTAAAGTGAGTAGAGGTATTCTAGAAGACGGGAAGTGCTGAACTCTTAATTCCGTTGCTATGGTAGTAATTGTAACGCACCGCCGCAATGTCACTTTGAGTTACGGCTTTTCTTTTACTAACGTTATCCGCTACTTATCTTACTTGGGGGTTTTCTGCCAAAGAATTATGGTTGTATTTTTTATTATATAAAATTTAATTTTAATAAACAAGACCTGATACTTCGTGAAATTACCGGTTTATTTTCGGTAAATTACTTTTTGTGCTAAAAATACTTCTTCAAGGACGTGCCATAAACGTTGATTTTCATTTAAAGATTCATAATATGAAGGCTATCTGTTTGATCAAACCCATTCACATAGTTTATCATTGTCAATATCCGTTTTTTACATAAAAGTAATTTCTGTTAACTTAGACTATCTATACTAATATTGCAAACAACTAACGTTTGTTTTTTTGTTTGTACGAAATATTCTCAGAAACTTTCCAATTAATTTAAAAAATTATTTCATTGTTCGAAACCTATTAAGAAGGTGATGAATACCGTAGAATATATGAAATCTCATAATTTTAAATTATGAAGAAATAAAATTTGTGTTTTGTAAATTTATTTATGTTATGTATCTTATTTAATTTTTATTATTCCTAATTTGTGTACGTTGCAATCTGTTCAATTCAGAACAATAAGCAACCCCATGACCCAATGAGATGAGGATGATGTGTATGACGTGTAAATGAGATGTAGTCTTGTACAGACCCAGGCCGACCATTCCTGAGAGAGTATGGTTAATTGAACCCCAACCATCAAAGTACACCAGTAACCACTGTCTAGTATTCAAATCCGTATAAAAGTAACTACCTTTACTAGGATTTGAACCAGGAACCTTCTTCTCCGAAAAGCAGCTGTTAAACAGCTGATTCTGGCGACGACTTTACCTCTAGACCAACCCAGTGGGTTATATCTTATTTAATATTTTATAATTCCTATTATGTGTACGTTGCAATCTGTTCAATTCAGAACAATAAGCAACCCCATGACCCAATGAGATGAGGATGATGTGTATGACGTGTAAATGAGGTGTAGTCTTGTACCGACCCAGGTCGACCACTCCTAAGAAAGTATGGTTAATTGAACCCCAACCATCATAGTACACCGGTACCCTTTGTCTTATATTCAAATCCGTATAAAAGTAACTACCTTTACTAGGATTTGAACCAGGAACCTTCGTCACCGAAAATCAGCTATTAAACAGCTGATTTTGGCGACGACTTTACCTCTAGACCAACCCGGTGGGGCATATCTTATTTAATGATGCACATTTTTTAAATTTAACAGAATACATTATCTAGTGTAACATATTAATTAATCCTGCATCATAGGCAACCAGCAGAAGCGAGGCATGGGCTCTAGCTGCCGAGTTTATGCAGGCATTACGCGTCGTAACCATTATTTTATACTAATAATATAATATGAAACCAAATAAAAAGATGCCGGCCGCATTGGCGAAGTTGGTAACGTGCTCGCCTCTCATCATGCGGTCTTGGGTTCGAATCCCATTCAGGCACGGCATTTTTTCATACGTTACAAAAAATCATTTCATCATTCTCCGTCTGCATTAGCAGTAATTGCAGAACAGTCGGACGTTAAACAAAAAAAAAATTAAAAAATAAAAAGATAAAAAAACAATCAAGAAATAAGGGTTGTCTTTAATACAGTTTTTAACGATGAATTTTTTTATTTTTAAGAAGGTCGTACCAGAAAATTTAAATCAAAATATACATTTTCGTGTAGAGTCTCTCCATTTTTTAATGATTTCAAGTGCGAGATTACTTTATTGAATCGAATTTGTTGTAAATTGATGTCATCTTTTGTTTTATTAGGTTGTGTAAAGGAAAATTTAATTACTTTATCTACTAGTACTTACTATCTATTATATACAACGTATTATTGTGTAGTCCGGTATCAGGTACTGTACCACTCTACAGTATGACATCATACATTATTATTTCCTATTTAAAAATTTTTCAAAATTATGTTCGGGACAGATATCCCTAATGTTACATCTGATTTCTGCATAGCTATGTAAATCTTACAAAAATCGATCTTACTATTTTTTTCATGTCGATTTTTCGGAATCGAGTTTTCATCGGATCTACACGTTTTCAGACCCCCTGAACCCAAAAAACATGTTTTTAGCGATTGGTCTGTGTGTGTGAGTTTGAGTGTGTGTGTGAACAGAATATCTCAAGAACGAAACATCGTACGAACTTGAAACTTAAGTTACATACCACTACCGGACTCGACACGAACATTTTCATTAAAATCGGTCAACCGGAAGTAGTAGTTTATTCGTGTAATTTTTCACTTTTTTGTGATTTTCTCAAAAACTGGTCCTACGATTTTTTTAAAAATCGCCTGGTTTACTAAATTTTTTATTCTCTACAAGATAGGGTAGGCGTCATGTGTGCTGAAATTCTTGATGAGGGTGTTTTCTCGTAAAAACGTTGTTTTTTTAAGATTACGGCTTTAATATGCATTTTAGCGCAAAACGTTATAGGCCCTATAATAAAAGTTGTAGAGAATGTAAAATTCTACAACTTTTATTTCAAACATTTTTTTTATAACGCTTAGTTTAGCGGTAATTAGCAATTTTCTGTTTTTTTCTCACGAAAACGTGTGAAAAATCTTTTTTTTTTTAATATTTCGGCCTTAGAATGCATTTTACGACAAAAGTGTATAAAATAAAATTTATAGGAAATTAAGAGATCTAAAACTTTTATTTTAAGCATTTTTTTTGTACAGTGCCTAGTTTAGTGTGAATGATCGATTTTCCGTATTTTTAAGCTAAACTGAGGTATATTTTAATTTTGCGTATTTCACTAATGTTTTTTGAAGTTAGTTTTTTGTTCATTTCTAATGTTTTAATACTAATGTTAGGTTTATTGTTAATTATTTGCATTGGCAAGAGAAAGTTGTGTGAGTGTTTCACACCAGATTTTTTAAAGTAGATGTTACATACTTTTATTATGACCCATATTCAGTTATTCTCAGGTCGTATTTCTCTCTTCCGACTGATGATTCATATAATGGACTAAATTCCTATTTTCAGTACTAATTGATTTTATTTGTACAATGTGATTTGGCTTTAAACGTGAAAGGTTATGTGAAAAGTTGAAAGCTTTAAGTTTAGTTTGCCGTGAATTGTAGTGAGCGTGGGGGGATGGGTTGCCAGTTCTGATATACACCGTGACCTAATCCATACGCACATTATACACGATCACTAAAACATTATACACTTATTTTCAATCAAAATTAATAGTTATTTTTTGTGAAAGATTCAATTTATAATTTGTTTAAAGTTTTCTTCAGTTATTGTGAAGCATTGTTCGATTTTTTTGATTTCTGGTCATATTTGAGTCTGTCATCCTTCTCAAACGCCAAATAGCTCAATGATTTACTATGTATGCAGCGGATAGTATAATGGTGAAAAAGAGTGTTGTTTCCTATAAAACAAGATATGAGTTTCAGGCAGCAAACTGAATTACGGTGGTCAGATTTTCAAATGCATCAATTTTATCGTTTGACTTTGAACTAATAGTTAAATTGATAAGTTTTTCAACTAGTCTTCAAAAATGTTTTAAAATCAGTATAACTATTAAATAAAGGCAGAGATTGTTCATTCAGTAAGTCGCACAGCAAGATGAATGATCTAACTAAGATTTAATACAAAGAGAATTTTCTTAAATTCCTCGAATATTAGAAGAATCTAATAAACCAGAAATTTTAAATACGATTCCAGAATGATATGCATCCCTTTCACGATTATTAAATTAACTCGTTGATGTTTTAGTTTTAAACATGTAATGTCAAATATTATAAATTAAAACAAACGTGACAAAAAATTTATTTCGTGTAAATTAAATTATTTTTTAGTTTCAATGAGTTTATAAATGTTAAAATAAGTGTTGTGTTACAATACGATATAGTTCAGAATATAAAGAGAAAAAACATTTTCAGAATTGTAAATACGATTCCAGAATTATATGCATCCCTTACACGAATATTCAATTAACTCGTTAATGTTTTAGTTTAAACGTGTAATGTCAAATATTATAAATTAAAACAAACATGACATAAAATTTATTTCGTGTAAATTAAATTATTTTTGAGTTTCAATGAGTTTATAAATGTTAAAATAATTGTTGTGTTACAATACGATATAGTTCAGAATACAGAGAGAAAAAACATTTTAAATTGAAAATTATTTTATATAAAAAAATACTTGTGCAAGAGAAGCTATTAAAGTGAAGTAGTAAACATCAATTTAAAAAGTTTATTTTAGGAAGGGGTTTTAAGAGTAACTAAGTACAGTACCTTGTGCTAAATTTATCTAGAACTACCGTACGGATGGTTTTGCACATTGAAATATTTATTTAGGTGAAATATTATCAGAGATTTTAGCTACCGCTGCTTCTGCTTGGAATTATTGTTGAGGGGATCTAAGTAGCATTACAGCCAATTAACTCATAACCAATTTCCCCCTCGCATAACCGCATTCATTTACCGTGTATAAATTTTACTCATATACGTACATATTTATTACTTTTCTACCTATATTGAAAGTAAGCCCTAAGTTCGTTGATTTGTTGCTTAAAATGTTCCCCTGAGAAGTTAATATTGTAGTACAGTAACCTTCACCGAAAAACCAATTAAACTTATTACACAAGCTGTGCAAATATCAATCTACTAAGTACAAGATGCAGTTTTGAATGAAAATGTACTTTTTGAGTAAAAATTTACTTAATGAATGATGCATTATAGTCATCAAATCTGAGAAAATTTATAAAAATCCATTCCACTTACTGTAGGCTACAATGAAAATCTATTTTACTTAAATTCAGCTCATAAAAAAATTTCGTAAAAAAATAACATAAAATCTCTCAGAGAAACAGTTTTTGACGTCTTTTCCACTTCATAATAATCTCTGATAACATTATTATTACTTTCGGAATCAAACCGAGGTCGTCCATTAAATCAATTGGTGATTAGTACGTGAACACATAATTTTCACCAACCTACAAAATTTAAAAGAACAGATTGCCTGAACCAGAATTAAAGTTCCCGGTTCCCAAGTAGCTGAGTTAAAAGGACTACGCCACTAATTCCGGCCAAACAATACGCATTATTTAAAATCTTCAACAATTCTTGTTATTTTAAATGATTCGTAAAAAGGGTTTATGTGGTGCCTTAACTGGAGATTATTCCTATTCTCACATATCTAAATATGAATTTTTATTCCTTACCAAGTTCTTGAAAAGGAATATTTGATTTTTTGTAAGTTTAGGGGCCTAAATACAGAAAAATATTCCATTTAAATTAGAATTTTAACTTATTATTTAGGTTTTACTAATACAGATATGTTATCATATAAAAATGAATTTAAACTATGGGGTTGAGCCAATCAAAATGCCATCACAATTATTCAGAGGTTTCAAAATAAAGATATGAGGAATATTGTCAATGATAGCCAGAAACGCAGACCTTTATAAATACCTTTTTTTGTTACTTTAATCTGCGTACGTTGCAATCTGTTCAATTCAGAGCAATAAGCAACCCCATGACCCAATGATATGAGGATGATGTGTATGACGTGTAAATGAGGTGTAGTATTGTACAGACTCAGGTCGACCATTCCTGAGAGATTATGGTTAATTGAGCCCCAACCATCAAAGTACACCGGTAGCCACTGTCTAGCATTCAAATACCTGAAAGTAAAATTAGTTTCAAATGAAATAAGAAGATATACACAGAAACAAACAAGGTCCCATCGAAGCTATACAACTTCTTTTAGTGTACCGGCTCAAGAGTGCAGCCAGCTTTGAGTTTGTGTACGATAGAGTTATAGTGAAAAATGTATATTATATAGTGTACAATGTAAAAGTGTAGCCAACATAATTTGTGAACAGAACAATAGTTCACATTAAAACTTATTTGCTTCTAAGAATTTAGTTTTAGTATTAGAAAACATATTGCTCATAAGTCCTACACTAGATTTCAGTAGTAAAAAAACTAACCTAATTGAATAAGACTACGTAAAGAAAATTATAACTTCGTAATAATTAATTCAATTGACAAATTTTAAAAAGGAGAAACAAAAAAAATTACAGTGTAATATTTTGCCAACTGGATAGTCAGTTTGTTCGTCTATTGTGTAATTATGTTTTGCGTGCTTTTTCCAGTGTAATTTATTACCTGACGGGGCTACCGGTATTGTTATTCTCCAAGTTTAGAGTAAATTTTTTTATTATTTTATTAGGCTATTATCTTCTAACCAGCCAACATTTTTGTTTGTGTTGTACTAAAGTTGTGAGTGAATTAATAAAAAGTACGAAAAGTTATTATTGAAATTAGGGATAAAATTAAATTCTAGAATTTAAGACTATTAGCGCAAACCTGTAACGAAAATTAGTCGAGTTGCAGCAGTAGTACGATTTGTGAAGTTAAGAGATGAATAACGCTTTCCTAGGTGGTCTGTGGAAGGTTTATAAAGATATTTGGTAGCGAACTGCCGCTCTGTTTAAAAACAAAAGTTTTCAACCAGTAAGTGCTACCAGTTATGACCTCTGTTGGTAAATTATCGACCTTGGCCATTATATCTGCAAAAAAGATTCATTGACGCAATAAAATGGAAAGATCAATGCTTGGTGTCGTTACAAAACCATACTATTATTCAATATAATTACTAAATTTATCTGCAGGTGGTACTTATCAAAATGTGTTTGACGTTCCCCACCGTCCTACATATTTTAGCCGAAATTGAAAACGTAAGTTTATATATTTTGTAATGAGAACACATATGTACAAGCAACGTTGCAGACTATAGTGAGACACAGTGGGAGAAGCTATTCTCCGCCTGCATGTGCAGACAAGTGTCATTTTTCCGTTTGTTAGATGATAATAATAACAATGATTTAAGTCAAAGAACAGGTGTCATTGATGTTGTTACACAGATTATCCTGTTCCAGTGGAGTTGGGTGGGTCATAAGGCTCGGATGACAGATTGAAGATGGAAAAAGAGACTGCTTTAGTGGAGACCGATAGAAGAAAGGCGATGCAGGAGAAGGCCTCCTGCACGTTAAACCGACGATGTCATGAGAGAGGCTGACGAATTGATGCGGAGAGGTCAGATTAAATCAAAGCAGTGGACAGTTAGAGCCGGTTGATGATGTTGATGACTATTCTTTGTATTTAAAAATTCAGATTTATTGACAAACCGGACATATTCGATGTCTAATTAGTTTAAAAACTATGGATGCTTTATGGTATTTTATGTTTAAACTACAGTAATTATAATATAATTATTACTTTTATAATACTACTCATTACAAAATATTCTAACACATGTTACATTGTTTGCAAGATAATTTATAATTGTATAATGATACACGTCCTGGTGTAACGTATTGCAAAATAATTAAATAAACACAAATGTAATGAAAATTGAGAAAAATTAATTTTGGTTTAGCATTTACATAATGCTTACATTAATTTCAAATCAATGCTTTTAATATTTTGTTTCGGTTCCGGTTGAATTATAATGGATGATGACGATAATGCCTTTATAATTATAAATAAATAACTGGAATGAAATGCTTTCCAATTTGGAATTGTCCATTGTTGGTTGACAATGCTAATAATGTTAACGTTACGAATAATATTATGCGCGTATCAAATAATTTCTGGATATATGACAATACTACACTAATAATTAACTTAATTGACATTAACATTCCCTTTTTGTATAAATCTAAAACCACCCCTAACCCGTTTATGACAAAATATGGTTTAGTATGAAACAAAATAAACTGATGTTATATATCATTACTTGTAACATATATCAAGGATAATAGTTTTCAGAATAGATTGTATCATTTCCAATAACTACTAACGACTTTCTTTTTTATAGTTTTATTTCACATTTACAACTATAGAAACTGCACAACTGGATGGAATATTGCAATAAAAATATTTACATAATTCTTTGCATTGAAGAGAAAGACAATCCAGTGATTTTTTTCTCATTAAATATATAATACATTTGTGTTTTAACGTGCTGCACGGTTCTATGGAATAGAGTGTAGTCATTGTAGTCTTGATTTTATACATATAGGCTATATATTTTTTTTTAATTCCTAATATGTGTACGTTGTAATCTGTTCAATTCAGAACAATAAGCAACCCCATGACCCAATGAGATGAGGATGATGTGTATAACGTGTAAATGAGGTGTAGTCTTGTACCGACCCAGGTCGACCACTCCTGAGAAAGTATGGTTAATTGAACCACAACCATCATGTACACCGGTAACCTTTATCTAATATTCAAATCCGTATAAAAGTAACTATCTTTACTAGGATTTGAACCAGGAACCTTCGTCTGATTTTCGGAGACGAAGGTTCCTGGTTCAAATCCTAGTAAAGGTACTTAACTAGTAAAGGTTACTTTTATACGGATTTGAATACTAGACAGTGGTTACCGGTGTACTTTGATGGTTGGGGTTCAATTAACCATACTTTCTCAGGAGTGGTCGACCTGGGTCGGTACAAGACTACACCTCATTTACACGTCATACACATCATCCTCATCTCAATGGGTCATGGGGTTGCTTATTGTTCTGAATTGAACAGATTGCAACGTACACATATTAGGAATTAAAATATATATATATATATATATATATATATATATACATCCCGCTAACAATTCCGCGTCTTTTCAAAAAGCGTGCATTTCGCACATCGCTTATTTGAAGAGTATATTCAACTTTGATGAGAGTATATAGGGTATTTGTTACACTTACACCCTGAGTTTTGGTATTGGTTTGTCCTGATATTGAAAATTGAGCATTTTTCAATTTTATTCACTGTGCTATCAATTCAGACTCCTTTCGAATTACCGACAATTTCGCGTTCGTACAAATTACCGACAATTTCGCGTCCGGCATCGTTCCCGCTATTATGACTTATAGCCTGCAACAGTGTAAACGATGTTGCCATGTCGTACCGGCACGTGTACTGTAGCATTTGCCACTTCTACGTGTTGTAATGATTGTAGTTAGATATTCACATCTCACCCTAGTACTTCTCCACACAAGACCATCGTATGAAAACAATTCGTTCTCGGACGGAATCCAATCCAGTCATCAAAATAATTTATTATTTGTTGTTTATTATTTTGACATGTATTTTAAATAGGTAGACTACTTATTTTAAATCAATGTAAAACCAGAATAATTAAAGAAAGTATATTTTTTATTTGTTAGAGTTAATTATTTAAAATATCCTAATTGTTACAAATACAGTCAAACCTCCTCATTCGAAATCCTCCCTAAATCGAATATAATTGTATGCTATCCCCTTCAAAAATCGTCCTTAATATGAATTAAATTGCCTCCCTATTCGAAAATTTTCGAGAGTTTCGTGGTCATATATATTGTAACAATACATTTTTTATACATTATTAATAAAATAATTACAAAATTTCCAATTTACACATTGTACACGATTTTTAATGAAGCATGCGTTAAATCATGACAATAAGGACACAGTAAGCGTAGTACAAAACTACAAAAAGCTTTAGAAAAAACTGAAAATGCAGTTAACTTTTGAGTTAGAAGAAACCAGGCAGAAACACAAACAATTACACTTCTTACAAAACATTATTGTCACAAAACCTTACGACCAAATAAGGGCATAACAAGCGTAGTTCAAAGCTTCAATACGCATCAGGAAATATTGAAAATTCAGTTAATTTTTAAGTCAGAGGAAACCAGACGAAAGCAAAAAAAAAATTAGTTAGGCTAAATTAGTAATGCAGTCTTTCCTTCTTTGGTGTATGATTTTCGTACAAACAGGGTAAAAAATACCGTAGCTGTATTCATTCGGATTAAGCAATATTTTACTCGTTAAAATTTCTAAAATTTTCGGTACCCAATTTATTTTTCATTTTCTGTAGGCTGACCTAACTTTTTGTTTGTAGGTATAGTTGTACTTTTTACGCGTATCCCGATTTTATTTTACTCTGTTTTTTATGTCGTTTTTTCAATAATTTGTCATATCGTTCTTATAAGTAGAATATTCTTTTGCTTTTGAGTACTAATAGAGCTTCTAATACCAAAACATGCCCTTAATTCTTAATCACAGTATTAAGTAAACCATGTGGTGAATGAAGTAAAGGTATCATTTACAGAGGGGAAAATATGTGCTTTGCAAAGGGCCCTGCATGCTGATACGCGTACTTTTCCGTTCAGTGAGGAAGGCCACCTCACTTCTCGTTTTACTTAGTAAAACCTCTACAGGTTCAAACCAGCCTTTCGGCTGATGACCTAAACAACACAAGTAAAATAATATTTGTAAAAAACTTTCCTCAATCAAATTGGTGGTCTATTAATAATTTTGACTTTTGTAATTTAATATTTTATGAAATTACATGAATTTTATTAAAACGCAATTTTTAAGTACATTTTTTGTTTCAATATTTTACCTCTGTAAATCGAAATCAGCCGGTTCCATCAGATTCGAATCAGGGAGGTTCGACTGCAATTACTATAATATGATCAATTAGTAGACAATGCAATTAAAATATTTACTTAGTTGACAAAATTATGTAATTGTAAAGTGACATAATTTGTTCAATATTCAAATGGAGTACCATTCACCCATTGTCTTTTCGGTGTTCAAATGAATTCATCATCATCATCTGTTAAGGATTAGGCTCAATGGCCTGTTCCAGTATTCATCTCTTTTTAGGTCTTCCCAAGCCTCGCTTCTCTCTAGGTTTATATTTCCATGTTTTAGTGACTGAATCAAAATGATTTTATAAATTATACAAAAGTACGATGGCCAGTAAAATTTCTACAACATTTGAAATGCAGTCCGGCTTAGTCATAGTTTGTATTTTTATTCTTGTTCCTCAAGTAATGGTAATCTTTGATCTTCAACAAAGTAAACTAACATAACATTACACTAATAATTCTCGTATCCAGCTGTTTTGTACACGTTGAAGTTTATCCTTTAACAGGCCATTTCCAAGATTATTTTTCGGCTAAACAACTTTCAGTCAGTCTTCCAAACCCTGATATTTTTCTCTGCGTTTTCTTTTAAATTATTTAGTGTTGTAAAAGCCATGGTGGCCACTTTTTGTTGATATTCTTTTGGTTTCTAGTACTTTATTTACATCGTCAACCAACCACCCAATCTAGGAATCAATATTACAAATAATGAAATAAATAAACCTTATTGTTACGTAAAAATATGTACATTATTTTTGACTAGTCAAAATGCTTGGGATAAGGAACTGGAAGGTTATACTATTGCACAGAAGACAAAAAGGAGATAGACAAGGCATTCACTTGGAGAGGCCAAGAAAAACTATGTGAAACCTTGACAAAGACAGCCAAACAATATGCTAGGACCAACTGATTAGAAACGAATTCTTAATAGTAAACAGTGTCCATATTCATAAGTCAACTTGATAGTTGATCATTAAAAATTTTAATCATTATAATTAACAAAAAACCAGATAAAAAGTAATTATATGACGGAATAATTTGAACATTATTTGATTTTTTAAACATACATTTATTTTTATTCCTAATTTGTGTACGTTGCAATCTGTTCAATTTAGAACAATAAGCAACCCCATGACCCAATGAGATGAGGATGATGTGTATGACGTGTAAATGAGGTGTAGTCTTGTACAGACCCAGGCAGACCATTCCTGAGAGAGTATGGTTAATAAAACCCCAACCATCAAAGTACACCGGTAACCACTGTCTAGCATTCAAATCCGTATAAAAGTAACTACCTTTACTAGGATTTGAACCAGGAACCTTCGTCTCCGAAAATCAGCTGTTAAACACCTAATTTGGTGACGACTTTATAAGTTTAAGTGTGACTAAATTAAAAACAAATCCAACAGAATTTGTAAACATGATAAATACTCAAAGGTATTGGTACGCTAAGTACCTTATTTTTAAGCGTTTTAGGGCGTAGCAGTAGGATTTGATTATATAGCAGACACGTTCCTTAATACACCTGTCCCAGGATAGTTTGCTACCTAATATTAATTCTAAAAATTTTGTAACTTACCTGTTACAAAAGATTTTGATATATTGTCATTAATGGAGATATCCTTACTTTGGTTACTTATTTCCTTACGACCAGTGAAGCATTTGGCCACAGTTTTATCTGAGTTGAGAACTAGATTATTTATTGCATCCAGTCTATAACCTTACTTCAAGCTTCTTTAGTTTTAAACCTTGTTCAGAGTTTTCATCTTCGAAAGATATTATCGTATCATCAGCAAATAATATAACATTGAAGGAGCCAAGAAATTCAGCGAGATCGTTAACAAAAATTAAAAATAGCAAGGGTCTTAAAATTCTAACTCGTTGAACTCCCCTTTTAACTTGTATAAAATTTTATGTGTATTTTGTTTTAACTTTGCAATGATTGGATGGCAATTCGACCCTCTGATGTCCCTCTAATACCATACACCTCAATTTTTTTATGGGCAAATCATACGGGACACGGTCAAAAGCTTTACAAAAATCAAAAAATAAATAACAGGGGTTTGTTTTTGCTAATAATTAATTTCAGTAAGCTTCTTCAGTATCGGGAAATTACAGTCTCTGTTGACCTACACTTTCAGGACTCGTGTTGGACATTTGCGAGTGTACTGAATTTACTTTAAAAAAATCGACTAATCTACTCTCTTATCAATTTATTATCTTTTGTAAAAATATTTTCACCGTTTGGAAACATTTTCTCGATGTGGGTATCCTTTGAATTATCGATTTAAATTTACTCGCCCAAGTGACGAATAAAATGCATGTTTTGATTGTAAGAGGCAACTGCCTTTAATAAATAATAGTACTGTAAGGGGTTGCACATAACAGGCAGGGTGGAGTGTTAAATTATTTGCACTAGATTTGCTTGTTTCAGGACTAAAAAAAATTTAGTTTTGTTTTTATCACATGGTAAGCCAAACATATGACTGAAGTATTTAAGAACAGAAGAGGTACAAGTGTAAAAAATACTTGTCAGAGTTATATCTCCTCTGAGCGCAATGAATTTCATTATGCAGCCAGACCCTGTGGTGAATAACGTGAGGTGTGTCATTTGCAGGGTGGAAAATAGGTGCTTTTTAGACGGCCTGGCATATTGATAAGCTTTTCAACTCGGCGAGGAAGGCAATTGTAAACCACCCCACTCCTTGTTTTACTTAGCTAAACCTGTAGAAGTTCAAACCAGGACTGTAAAGTTGGCCCCCATACAAAAATTTCAAAAATTAACTTGTAAAATTGATCGGTCTACGTTTCTACCGGATTATTCCGGAAAATGTTTTGTTTGTTCCGTCCAAATAAGTGAAAAAACGCCGGGAGGGGCTAACTTCACACTGGCCTCCCCCCGCTCAACTATTTAAATTTTTTTTGGACTTCAGAGACAGACCTTCGTTTGTTTCGGATGGCCTCGCAAAATATTTTTTTAGTTCCTTTCAAGTAAGCGAGAAATCGAGAAGAACTGGGTGGTGCTAATATCACTCTAATCCCCCTCGACTCAATATTTTAAAGTTTTTTACATAGATTGACAGCCCTTCGTTTGTTCCGGATCATTTCGCGAAAATTTCGTTTTTCCCGTTCAAATATGCTAGAAAATCAAAGAAAAATTTGGAGTGGCAAGTATAAGCCCATGCATTCAATACTTTTTGGTTTTTACTTTAAATGATAGCTGTCATTTGTTCTGGATTGTTCTGTAAATTGTTTTGTTTGGTCTGCCGAAATCAGCGAAAAAATCGTGAAAAACTTAGGAATGGTGGCGATACTCTAAGAAATTCAATTTAAATTTTATCGTTATCCCTATCGAGAGTCGTTCTGCTGTTTCGGAACGTTCCATAAATATTACGATTGTTAAGCTCATACTCGCGAGAAAATCGAGGTGAACTGGATGGTACAAACTTCACTTTAGGTCACCCACTCATTAATATTTAAACTTTTTTGTCTAAATCGATGGCCCTTGTTTTTTCCGGGCATTTAAAAAAATGTCGTTTGTTCAGATGTTGTAAGAGAAAAAGGGAAAAAACTGAATGGGTGTACTTTATTCTACCCTTAACATTTTTTTTCTGAAATTTGTAATCTCTGTCCAGAATTTTATAATGAAAGAAAATCGGCCCAGAATAAATATTAAAATATGCCTACTTGGTTCAGGTCTGTCTAGTAAAGTTTGCTATTTCCCGAATTTCTTAGTTTAATTTTTTATCGCATTGTTTTTAAGCAAAAAACAAGGCTAATAATAATCTACTCCTAGTCCATTTTTCATTTTTTATATTTTAGAAAAAGTTTTTTCTCTTTAATGTTTTATTTACTTACTGTAAAACTGCTAAACCTAGTAATTGGGGCGACATATTACATGATACGAAATAGCATTATGGAAGTGTACTTGAAACATTTTGCAGTGAGAGTGGGCAAACAGCAAAATGCGCATTCTTTTTACACATCGTAAGCGTAATCAGGAAATATTTGATTGACAATTGTCAGGTGGTGTAATGTTAAAAAAAGCGTGAAATAACATGTTAAAAATTCTTAAACAAATTTTTGTTTTGTTTTATCCTTAATGCGTGTAGGTTGCAATTTGTTCGATTGAGAACAATAAGCAACCCCATGACCCAATGATATGTATGACGTTTAAATGAGCTGTAGTCTCGTACATACCCAGGCCGACCATTCCTGAGAGAGTATGGTTAATTGACCCCCAACCATCAAAGTACATTGGTAATCACTGTCTAGTATTCAAATTCGTATAAAAGAACCAAAATTATACTATATACTAGGATTTAAACTAGGAACCTCCATCTCCGAAAATCAGCTGTCAGAAAAGCTGTCGAAAAGTCAGCTAAACAGCTGACTTGCGGCGACGACTTTTCTTCTAGACTAGACCAACCCGTTGGTTACTAAACGAACGACGTAAACAAATTACTAAAGGATTTGTTCATGGATTCGTTGATAGTGGGTTTATGCCTAATATGAAAAAAGAAACCAAAGCGGCGTGCGATGGACTCATGTATGGAAGGCGACAGCACGGCGGAGAACAACTCTTCAAAATTGCGTATAATATACGTTGTGTATACAATGCGTTTAGAAAGATATCCTGCCAGCCATAACAATAATTTAATCCTGACACTACTATGCGCAGCACCGGTTTCCTTCCAGGATAGTTTGTCAACCCAAAAAATCGTCTATCGGAAAAGAGAGTTTTTTAATTCTATTAAAAAATATATAATTATTTTTAATTTAATTGTATTACTTATATCAAATAATTTGCCGAATAATATTTATTTGAATGTTTACTAAATTAGATTGTGAGTTTTGAAAGAATTGTAATTCGATGATTAATAAAAATTTGTTTTTATTATTCTTTTAAACTTTTTTTCTTAACACAACACAATATTTATTTATAACTTGTTTTGTCTATTTTCTTAACCGGTGGACGCGAAATTGATAGCAGATGTGAAACTGATGTCCTTGTAAGAATATACATAATATACGTATATTTTTACATAGGGGCGTAGCGAGAGCACTCTGGTGAGAAACTCTCCAAGGTACGGTGTATAAAATAGTTTCAAAACACCGCCATTTCGCATCCGGTACCAAAATTTATTTATTTTTTTGTGTCTCTCTGAGTAACAATAAAATTCTCAAAAAATAAATATAGTTGCCCCAAACTATGTACTTTAGTTTAAAAAAATTACGTCCGAAAACCATGTCACAATAAATTTTTATTAAGTTTTTATTAAGGATTACAATTTGGCGTCCGTATACGGACGCCAAATTGCACTCGGACTCCAGATTGTTAGGAAATTGTCAATGTATGGACGCGAAAATGATAGTAGTACATATATATATATATATATATATATATATATATATATATATATATATGCCTGGCAGACGGCCTCTAGGTCATGTCATAAGTGAATACAGTAGTAAATTGATTTATTTTATGTTATTTTATTTTTCTTATTTTTTTCTTTGTAGTTAAGTTTAGTATTAAGTGTATTTTATAAGGTAAATGTTTGTAATATTGAGAGGATAATAAAATTCACTATTATTATTATATATATATATATATATATATATATATATATATATTTACTTACAGTTGTATAAAGTCATTCCCTTAAAAATATGATACATTACTGGCCAAGAATTAGGTTACAAAAATCGAACAACTAGGAAAAATAGATAACTCTCTTTTGTTTATTTTTCTTTGTGTCGGTATTGAATGAACACTCGTCATTTTTTAAAAAACCGTGTTAACATTTAGCAGCAACAGAAACCAATTTTTAATTTCCTTAAGAACTCGGAAGATCTCTACAATGGGGTACTACATATTTCGTAAGTGATATTTACCTAGAAACTATAAATCTCATTAAAAGGTACCTTCATATTGTAACAGATCCAAGAAAAGACACGAATGTTCCAGAATTCCATTCATAAAAATAGTTAATAAATAATAATAGTAACAACAAGAGAGAGTAATAAAGACAGAAATAACAATACACAATAGATCAGTTTTGTAAATGACAGTTTTAACCATAAAGGGTACGCCTATTATAAAAGGGTATTGTGTGTTATAAAAAGGGTATTTTTATGAAGTTGTTTACGTTTTCTTTTTACAATAGTTGACTTGTTAACAAAAGGATTTTTCTAGCATTCATTAATAAAGAGTTATTTTTGTACTTGAGTAGATTTCTCTACTTTGTTCTGGAACGATCTTTGTGAATGATAATAAAAGGAGGCCCCCGGGCGGCGGTCCAGTCAGTATTCGTGTGATCTTTGCCGAAGAGTATCGGGTGTGTATTTACAGGTTATACATCCGAGTATTGTAGTGATTCAAGGTTGTTATACCGTCTCTTTGTTGTGTGTGTATTGTAAAGTTAATGTGTAGTTTTGTGAATTCAGTTTGTGTTGTATATTAGTGTAATCTATAAAAGTGATTGTAAGTAGGCTAAGTAAGTTATTAAGTTATTTATTGTTTGTTATTTATTTTAAGTAAATTATTTAATCATATATTGTATTTCTTAATTATAATTAGTTGAATTATTTATTTTGTGATCTTTTAGTGTAATAAATGTTTGTAATTGTAAACTTTAGTATATTAATTATTTAATAACCTAGATCCCGAAACGGACCTTAGCAATAAGTGTCACATTGGTGTCAGAAGTGCGGGATCTAGTGTTTTTTTTAAATAATTGTAAGTAAAAGTTCATTTCAGTTAGGTTTCATAAAATTATCGTATATAGTAAATTAGTGTTGTTTTTTTTTAAATTTAGTGTTAAAGTTTTGTAAAATCTCTTATCATTACTTGAAAAACTGTTTCATAAAATAGTTCTATTTTGCTTTCTATAATTAATTTTGTATCTGTACAAGTTGCTAATTTGTTTTGTAATTAATTATAAATTGGTTTTAAAATGGCGAGTTCTGTAGACATGACCGTATTAATGCAAATGTTAAATGAGATTAAGGCAAGCAATGATGAGATTAAGGCAAGTAATGCTGAGATTAAGACAAGTAATGAAAAGATTAAAGACGAAGTAAAATCTGGAAATGAGGAAATTAATGATAAAATACAGGCAATTCAGTCAAGTAATGATGAGATAAAAACAGAATTAAAAGTAGAGTTAGGAAAAATTAGAGATAATGTAGATAGTTTAAATAATAGGGTAGATTCAGTAGAGTTTAAGTTAGAAGAAAATGTTAAGGAAGTTAGAAATAGTGTTGTAAAATTTGTAGAGACTAGGTTAAAAGAAAATAATGAATTAATGGACACTAGGTTAGAAGAAATAGATAAGCCTATAGATATTAGGTTTAAGGACATTGTTAAAACAGTGAAATCAAGTGAATATCGCGGCCCAGTAATTCACGCCGACAGTACATCGTCCGGGCGCGGAATTAGTGTGAAAGCGCCGAAATTTGACGGAAGTTCTTCGTGGCAAGTCTTTCGACGACAGTTCGAGGCAGCGGCCGACTTCAACACATGGTCACCGGCAGAGAAAACAACGGTACTGATGACTTCGCTACAGGACCAGGCAGCGGAAGTTCTACGCGCTGTACCGGCGACCGCAGGGTACGAAGAAAACGTCGCAGCACTAGAAGGGCGATTTAGGGTGATTTAGGATCTGTTAGTTAACGGGAAATTTATAAGCAGTATTTATATCTTCTACACAGGCAGTGTAAAACTATAACCTTTAACACCTGATTCGTACAGATGAGATAAATAAAAAATAATTCGGCGACAGCATTCGCTTAATTGTCGTAGCGAAAGTATAAGCAGAAAAATTACCATCCCGATAGCTGTGATTTTATAGAGTTTTAGGCCTGTAATCAGTGTTTATGTAGGCAGCTTGTTCGAATATTACAATTGTATAAGCACTATCAGATGGGACTTTTTAACGTTCCGAAACCGAACAATTCATGCGTTCTCTTAAGCAAGGTAGGCTAATATAATTACTTATATTCAATCCAATTTGTCAGTAAACTAAAATGCTGGCTGTTAAAATTGTTGTGCAATGAAAGTTGTATTTTAGGTAAGCAGCGAACAAGGTGGTTTGAACCTCTAAAATCTTTTCTGAGTGAGATGAGTTGAGTTGGTTTACATGGTCTTCTCACAGCGTTTATAATTATACTTATCAGAATGCAAGTCCTTCGAAAAATCATGTACTTTCGACTCACCGAATGACACCTGTATTTCATTATCAACAGAGTTTGATTGTAAAATGAAATTCATGAATCTCAGATGAGATAACTCTGACTAGTGTCATTTATACCTCTACCTCTTCTGTTCTTACGTGCTTTAGTCATATAATTGGCTGACCCGGTGATATAAATGAATACATATTTACGGTCTGGAACTAGCAAATTACGTGCAAAAAATGTTTAACACTCTATCTTTTCATTATGGCCACCATAATTTCATCCATCTTAAAATACAGGAACTAATGGAATAAGAGTAAAGCTAGGAAATCTTTTTCGAAATTACATCGGCCATTATATCATCATTTTGTCAGACCGTTGATTATTATTTTTCGACTAATGCTCGTAGGTAGAGCAAAATAATTTTCTTGTTATAAAACGGATTAATGAGGTATATTTTCTTACCCGGTAAAATATTGACTTTGTTTCGTCTCAAGATATTTTGAATTAGATTTTTCAGTTGCCTTCTACGTATCGTAATATTTATTTACAGTTGTATAAAGTCATTCTCTTAAAAATATGATACATTACTGGCCAAAAATTAGGTTACAAAAATCGAACAACTAGGAAAAATACTCGTAGATAACTCTCTTATGTTTATTTTTTTTTGTGACGGTATCGAATGAACACTCGTGATTTTTTAAAAAACCGTGTTAACATTTAGCAGCAACAGAAACCAATTTTTAATTTCCTTAAGAACTCGAAAGACCTCTACAATGGGGTACTACGTATTTCGTAAGTGATATTTACCTAGAAATTATAAATCTCATTAAAAGGTACCATCATATGTTCTGCGTTACCGTTAACTGGAAGTTGACATTGGGTGTGGAGTTTTTATTATAATCACACTTGACGTGACGCCCAGAATCAGTACAGACCAATCAGAAAGCAGCATATCCTGACGAATGTCGTAACGCTCAAGACACTTTTTCATTGGTTAACTTCGGTGTGACGAAGTACATTAATATAAACTCTCTGATTGGACAATATTAAACAATCAAAATGACGCAAAAGAAGACATCTGATTGGTTAAAACTGGGCTTTCTTATTGGCCGAAAATACGAGACTCTGATTGGGCCATTATTACCTGAGCCGTTGATGTCACATGCGCATCACACTCAACTTGGCCGACTTACTCACGCAACCCTAATAGATCGTTTTTTGAATACCAGTTATATTTTGATACATATATTTTTGTTTCTGTTAAACACAATTATAGCGTAAGTCAAAAATGATTTGTCAAATAACGTCTTGTCAAGTCTATTTTTCGTTGATTTAGGATCTGTTAGTTAACGGGAAATTTATAACCAGTATTTATATCTTCTACACATGCAGTGAAATACTATAACCTTTAACACCTGATTCGTACAGATGAGATAAATAAAAAATAATTCGGCGACAGCATTCGCTTATTTGTCGTAGCGAAAGTATAAGCAGAAAAATTACGATCCCGATAGCTGTGATTTTATAGAGTTTTAGGCCTGTAATCAGTGTTTTTGTAGGCAGCTTATTCGAATATTACAATTTTATAAGCATTATCGGATGCGACTTTTTAACGTTCTGAAACCGAACAATTCATGCGTTCTCTTAAGCAAGGTAAGCTAATAAAATTACTTATTTTCAATCCAATTCGTCAGTAAACTAAAATTCTGGCTGTTGAAATTGTTGTGCAATGAAAGTTGTATTTTAGGTAAGCAGCGGACAAGGTGGTTTAAACCTCTAAAATCTTTTCTGAGTGAGATGAGTTGAATTGGTTTACATGGTCTTCTCACAGCGTTTATAATTATACTTATCAGAATGCCAGTCCTTCGGACAATCATGTACTTTCGACTCTCCGAATGACACCTGTATTTCATTATTAACAGGGTTTGATTGTAAAATGAAATTCATGAATCTCAGATGAGATAACTCTGACTAGTGTCATTTATACCTCTACCTCTTCTGTTCTTACGTGCTTTAGTCATATAATTGGCTGACCCGGTGATATAAATGAATACATATTTACGGTCAGGAACTAGCAAATTACGTGCAAAAAATGTTTAACACTCTATCTTTTCATTATGGCCACCATAATTTCATCCATCTTAAAATACAGGAACTAATGGAATAAGAGTAAAGCTAGGAAATCTTTTTCGAAATTACATCGGCCATTATATCATCATTTTGTCAGACCGTTAGTTATTATTTTTCGACTAATGCTCGTTGGTACAGCAAAATAGTATTCTTGTTATAAAACGGATTAATTAGGTATATTTTCTTACCCGGTAGGATATTGACGTTGTTTCGTCTCAAGATATTTTGAATTAGATTTTTCAGTTGCCTTCCACGTATCGTAATATTTATTTACAGTTGTATAAAGTCATTCGCTTAAAAATATGATACATTACTGGCCAAAACTTAGTTTACAAAAATCGAACAACTAGGAAAAAAGAATAACTCTCTTTTGTTTATTTTTTTTGTGTCGGTATCGAATGAACACTCGTGATTTTTTTAAAAAAACCGTGTTAACATTTAGCAGCAACAGAAACCAATTTTTAATTTCCTTAAGAACTCGAAAGATCTCTACAATGGGGTACTACATATTTCGTAAGTGTTATTTACCTAGAAACTATAAATCTCATTAAAAGGTACCTTTATATATTCTGCCCTACCGTTAACTAGAAGTTGACATTTGTTGTGGACTTTATGTTATAATTACACTCGACGTGACGCCCAGAATCAGTACGGACCAATCAGAAAGCAGCATATCCTGACGAATGACGTAACGCTCAAGACACTTTGTCATTGGTTGACATCGGTGTGACGAAGTACAGTAATATAAACTCTCTGATTGGACAATATTAAACAATCAAAAAGACGCAAAAGAAGACATCTGATTGGTTAAAACTGGGCTTTCTTATTGGCCGAAAATACGAGACTCTGATTGGGCCATTATTACCTGAGCCGTTGACGTCACATGCGCATAACACTCAACTTGGCCCGACTTACTCACGCAACCCTAATAGATCGTTTTTTGAATACCAGTTATATTTTGATACATATATTTTTGTTTCTGTTTAACACAATAATAGCGTAAGTCAAAAATGATTTGTCAAGTAACGTCTTGTCAAGTCTATTTTTCGTTGATTTATGATCTGTTAGTTAACGGGAAATTTATAAGCAGCATTTATATCTTCTACACAGGCAGTGTGAAATTATAACCTTTAACACCTGATTCGTACAGATGATATAAATAAAAAATAATTCGGCGACAGCATTCGCTTAATTGTCGTAGCGAAAGTATAAGCAGAAAAATTACCATCCCGATAGCTGTGATTTTATAGAGTTTTAGGCCTGTAATCAGTGTTTATGTAGGCAGCTTGTTCGAATATTACAATTTTATAAGCATTATCGGATGCGACTTTTTAACGTTCCGAAACCGACCAATTCATGCGTTCTCTTAAGCAAGGTAGGCTAATATAATTACTTATATTCAATCCAATTTGTCAGTAAACTAAAATGCTGGCTGTTGAATTTGTTGTGCAATGAAAGTTGTATTTTAGGTAAGCAGCGGACAAGGTGGTTTAAACCTACATAATCTTTTCTGAGTAAGATGAGTTGAGTTGGTTTACATGGTCTTCTCACAGCGTTTATAATTATACTTATCAGAATGCCAGTCCTTCGGAAAATCATGTACTTTCGACTCTCCGAATGACACCTGTATTTCATTATCAACAGGGTTTGATTTTAAAATGAAATTCATGTATCTCAGATGAGATAACTCTGACTAGTGTCATTTATACCTCTACCTCTTCTGTTCTTACGTGCTTTAGTCATATAATTGGCTGACCCTGTGATAAAAATGAATCCATATTTACGGTCAGGAACTAGCAAATTACGTGCAAAAAGTGTTTAACACTCTATCTTTTCATTATGGCCACAATAAATTTCATCCATCTTAAAATACAGGAACTAATGAAATAAGAGTAAAGCCAGAAAACCTTTTTCGAAATTACATCGGCCATTATATCATCATTTTGTCAGACCGTTGATTATTATTTTTCGATTAATGCTCGTTGGTAGAGCAAAATAGTATTCTTGTTATAAAACGGATTAATGAGGTATATTTTCTTACCCGGTAGGATATTGACTTTGTTTCGTCTCAAGATATTTTGAATTAGATTTTGCAGTTGCCTTCTACGTATCGTAATATATATATATATATATATATATATATATATATATATATAAAATCAAGACTACAATGACTATACTCTATTCCATGGAACCGTGCAGCACGTTAAAACACAAATGTATTAAAATTGTGATTGAACTTAGCGCTATTCATTCGAGTTACAAAATATGTTCTTTGCTTGTATATCAGATGAATATTGCTATATTATACTAATTGAAACATAAACTAAATACAAAATACGGCAGTACCAGTAGAAAATTCATAGAGTAGGCCTATTATGAAACATCCTGTCTGTCGCCGGTTGTTTTGAATGAAGAAGGCGTTGGTAGAGTGAAACACGATTACACATCTTTTTATTTTCAACCCGTAGTCTGTTTGTATTAGCTGCACGGTTCCGTGGCATATACTATAGTGACTAAATTTTCTAAAATGTTTGTGACTAGTGTATACTGTACACTATACTCTTGTGGACTATATTATGATATTGGACTAATGTTATTTTTCTGACAAGCAGGCTAGACACTACAGCTCGTCAGGGATAAACCTTTGGCGAAAGGGTTTCTTTCATAAGTGTCAGTCTTCTAAGCTATTGCCACGTTTATTTTGAAAAATATCCTCAGGTATCATCACATGCTTTTTTAGTTATTTTATAAAAAAATTGTCTGGGTAACTAGTCAACTTTGTAATGCAAATTCTGTATTTTTACTTTCTCTTTCTTATATAAATGTATAGGAAGAAAAGTATTGTTTTCATGTCGATTTTTCGAAATCGTGTTTCCACAGGATATACAAGTTTTCAGACCCCCTGAACCCAAAACACATGTTTTTAGCGATTGGTCTGTGTGTAAACAGAATATCTCAAGAACGGAACATTGTACGAAGTTAAAACTTAAAACTTAAATTAGGTACTCCTAGAGGACCAACACGAACATTTGCATTAAAATCAGTCAACCGGAAGTAGTAGTTCATTCGTGTAATTTTTGCGATTTTCCAAAAAACAGCTCCAACGAGTTTTGATTAAATCGCCTTATTTACTACATTTTTTATGCTCTACAAGTTAGGTTAGGCGCCATGTCTGCTGAAATTCTTGAGGAGGCTGTGCTCTTGTAGAGAAAAATAATTTTTTTTTAAGATTGCGGCCTTAGTAGGCATTTTAGGGCAAAAGTGTTATTAACGTTGTAAAAAATTTAAAAACCTACAACTTTTATTTCGAACATGTTTTTGTATAACGCTTATTTTAGCGGTAATTAATGATTTTTTTTTAAAAACCTACAACTTTTATTTCGAACATATTTTTGTATAACGCTTATTTTAGCGGTAATTAATGATTTTTTTTCATGAAAATCTGTAAAAATTGAAATTTTTATGATTTCTGCCTTAGTATCCATTTTACGACAAAAATGTATAATTAAATTTATAGGGAATTAAAAGATCTACAACTTTTATTTATTACATTTTTCTGTATAGAGCCTAGTTTAGCGTCAACAAGTGATTTTCCACATCAAGCCAAAAAAAGGTTGGTTTTCATTTTGCGTCATTCACTCATGATTCAAATTAGGTTATGCTTTTTGAGGTTTGTTTTGTTTCTTTCTCATGTTTTATTACTAATGTTAGGTTATATTGTTCATTATTTGCATTGGCAAGAGATAGTCTTGTGAGTTTCTTACACCAGTTTTTTTATAATATTACTTGTTTTGTTATTCAAGCTGTAAATAATTAGTAATCTGAGAACATAGAAAATGTAATAACGAAAGGATAACGAAGAATAACAAGCAGGGTGGTACAGAATAAATGACTGGAAATATATGAATGGGATTTAAGTTGCGAAAGAGGGTAATGATGGGTTTCCGAGAGAAGACAGTTTGAGAGGACAGATTAAAAGTGGTTACATGGTATATAGGGGAATTATGATGGGGTAGGAGTTACAAGTGTAGGGTAGACGAGCGGTGTAAACACTTTAACAAGGCAGGTTCCAAATACGTACACCGTTACGAGACGTACCAAGGCGTAATGCAATAATTTTAATTGTATCTCGAGCCTTATTAACGGCAGGACTCATTATGACTCCTAAGGACATACAACCTCTCTTAAGATCGTCTTCACCTTAGCTACACACCTCACCCAACTAAAACTCCGTATAGCATTATGTACCGTCTTTTAGCTACTTCCCCCAAGAAAGTAGAGAGTTGTATTTCTCTATTGTTCTAATTACAACAAAATACTTACAAACTTTCTTTAATCATTCATCAATTATGTATATAAAATTATATCGATATTAACCAACGATCAAGTTTTAATAGCCGAATCAGAAATATTTTTCATAAATAGTGTTTTTTCAGAATTTATGCAGTTCGCACAACTTAACAGAGGCCTATGTGTATTGTCGCCGACCGACGCTGATGACACGTGGCCAAACCTTCGCCTTGCAAAATGGGTGGCGCTGAAAAGGGCCGTTTACTTTGTAAATGGTCTTGCTGTTGGTAATCGGAAGCGGTGAGCCGGCGTGGTGGAAGCGGAGCCCGAATAGTGACGGCATGGCTACCGGTATCAAACCTAGCCTTCTCTCAGTGGCAGTTGGGTCCCCTCTACAGCGTGCCAGTGGTGGGCCCTAGAGCCCCGCAGTGTCGGGTCGGCGTAGGCCGTCTGCCGATACCGCGGCCGAGGTGGTTCTCTCCGGGTCGAAGGCTGACCGGTGCGGGAATGTGCGTCCGCCACCGGTAGCGTAGACCAGGGATGGTGCGTCTGGTCCCGACTGGCCTATCTTTCTCCGGTTGAAAGTTGATTAGTGAGTGTCCTCGCTGGCTGGTGCTGCCGCTTAAATTCCCCTCAGGCGAGTCCACTTCAAGGTGGAGAGGAGGCACTGCATGCCGCGCATCGGCAGCGCTCAGTGCGGCAGGCAGGTACTGGGACCGTCTGCAGGCGCTAATATTGGTAGGGCAGTCGGTGAGAGTATATTGTGTATAAACGGGAATTATTGGCTCATTGACTCACTCATAACTAATTCTCTTACTTGCACAATATAGATAGAAAGCTGAAGTTTGGAGGGAGTATTCCCTTTAAGACATACAAAAGGTGAATTTAAATGATTTTGACATTCCACCGGTAGGGGGTTTAAAAGGTGTTCAACCCATAAACCGATATTTTTCGTTTACAAAGTTCCGGAGAAGTTAAATGGTTGAAAGTTGGTGAATATGTTACGTGTAGTTCAATTTTATAAATTACCCTTTAACCATTTCCTGAATTTACCCCTAAGGGGATGAAAATTAAGTTTAACCTCTAAACTAATATTTATTTTTTACTAAGTTCCAGACGAGTTAGATGGCTGAATTTCGGTGATATTATTATACACCTCATTTTATTCGTCATAAAATCCATCCTCATCTCATTGGGTCATGGGGTTGCTTATTGTTCTAAGTTGAACAGATTGCAAAGTATATACATTGGGGCAAAAGTAATTGACTTAAATTTTAGCTGACTTTAATTGATTACCCAAATCAATAACGTATGCTTAGAATAATGCAATAATGTATGCAAAGGAAAAGTATGCTTATCAGCATTTCAGGCCCTCTGAAACGCATCTACTTTCCACCCTTCAAATTTACACCTTCACTTTATTCACAACAAGGTCTGGCTGTATAATAAAAGTTATTACTTTCAGAGAAGATAACTCTGACTAATGTCATTTACACTTCCACGTCTTTTGTTCTTAAATTCAGTCATATAATTGGCTGACCCTGTGATAAGAACCAGAAATATTTTTTGTAGCCCTGGAACTAGCAGATCGAAAGCAATTTAATATCATCTGCTAGTTATGGGCACAATTTAAATGTGTGTAATCAAATAATTTTGTGATAATATATGTTCATTTTTGTGAAGGACTTAAGTTAATGGCCTAACATTATGAAATCAATCAACTGTCTATTTTATGTGTGTTTTAAGTGTGGGGTGTAGATGTTTGTATTTTTAACGTTTTACATGTTGCCAAGTAAAATATTATTCTCTTTACGTAATTTTAACAACAATTTTTATTTCTTTTGCTATAAAACTAGAAAACAACGGAGGTTTTGTTCATATTTGTACGTGTTAATATGTTTATATACGTTATTATAAAATTGGAACAAGATTAGTTGTGATACAGTTTACGATCGTGTTTTTAATATAGATCGAAATGTCAGCGTGTGTCGACCTCGTAAAAAAGTCACGGTCGTTGACGTTTATAGCGGCGTAAAGCTCGTCCACAACCGTATTTAATACAAGGCGTGCAGCGGATTTGCAGCTTGTCGGATGAGGGAAGTTTGTTCGGGGATTAGCTGTCGGCTTCCCATACCATACAGTCCTACCACAGCTCAAACATATCCATCTTTCTCAAGAGTTGTTACATGAACTCTGCTTACAATTAACTTAACTAATTATAACAGTATCTATTCATGTGCGTTATAGCTGTCCGTTGATGTTTAAACAAAATTAACTTACTCTAACTGAAGATATTTAGTTATAGTTGTTTTAGTTAGCTTCAAAATATAAAAATTGTGAAACTTAGTTCGGAGTTTTGTAAAAGGGGTTTAACAGTTTTCTAGATAGGATTTAATATAACTTGCTAAATCCTTCAAAAAAATTTTAACGTTATTTTTCTAGAAAAAAAAACACAAAATATAATATACAGCGAAGTTCTTCTGTACGGGGTTTCTTCACTGATGATAAATAAAATAAATCTTTTTATTAATTTCTTCCAAAGTTGGTACGCCAGTAAATAAAAACTTTATTTCATTGCTACAGTAAAACTAATTATTTTAAACTATTATCAAATATGAAAACAAGGATAAAATAATTTTCTTGTATTCACTAGCTGATGCTGACAACACTGCAGCATCCACACTGGTTCTGTTGGAGACAGTGTCTTAGCCATCAACGTTTGACACTTTACCGTGGATTACTGCTGTATAATTTGGTATTGCATGAGCTGTGTGCAGATTTCTTTATATCAGTTAGAAATGATGAAAGTAAGGCAATGTAAGATGTACTACTGTTGGTGATATATTGTGTTGAGACATTGTGTTGACCGGAGTATTTTATTCTGTATTACGGGATTGTTTTGTCATCATTATCATCATCAAAAATACAGATTAGATCTTCTGGCTTGTTCCTTGTTTAAACTTAGTAATCTACTAAAGAGTGGCGCACATAAAAGTAGCCCCGTAACTTAGCCGAGATTATGCCGAGTCAAGGAAAATTCCCCCCATTTTTCCCTTCCCGTGTACAACCTGCATGTTAAACTTCAAAATGTGAATCTCACAGTACCTTAGTGCACACGCCGGATGTAGACTGATTAGTTGTTACAATGCCATCGTATTCATTGGAACAGTGAGTTTTTATTTTCAAGTGCTATGTTTGAAGCGGTTCAATTATTGAAACGCTTTAAAAGTTTCGTGAGAAATGGACCCATATCTTTTCTTTTCCTCTGATGAAGCATGGTTTCATGTGTCAGGTTATGTTAACGCCCAAAATGGAAGAATTGGTCTGCCATAAACCCGCATGCCTTTCATGAACAACCATTACATGACATGAAAATCGGTGTTTGGTGTGCCGTTTCAGCGGAACGAATTGTGGGGTCAATTTTCTTTGAGACAACAGTTAATACCTATGTCTACCTGCAGATTTTTGATCAATTTATTAATCAATTAGCACCACACGAAATTCCATATTCTTTTTTCCAACAAGACGGGGCGACTAGTCACACATCTCGCAGATCACTGGCTCGTGTGCGTATTGTTTTTACCGATTAGAGGACTATCTCTTCAGGCGTATGGCCGCCGCGATCACCGGATTTGTCTCCTTGTGAATACTACTTATGGGGAAATTTTAAGAATAAAGTATACGCCAGCAATCCAAAATCCATTGAAGACCTAAAGATCTCGATCACGAACGTCATACGCACCATTACAGCTCCTGAACTCCAGTCTGTATTTCAGAATATGCTACGCCGTGCTATCTTATGTATACAAGCTGACGTTGATCACTTTCAATATATCGTGTAATAACGTAACAATATTAGACTATTGAATAAAATAATAAACAAAATTATTGGTATTTGTAAATAAACAGATTACATTTCAATTGTGTTGCACTTTATTTATGGGGCTACTTTTATGTGCGCCACCCGTTATTTCTTAATGAAGTTGGAATGCCCATCACTTCCAAGGTCATCCAATAATTGCAAGTAAAACATCCGTTTGGGCGTTCATCATGTGGCATCCGTATCGTATGACTGTACTACTCTTGCATGTATTTCCAATTGTTTACAAAAACCCTGACATATAGATTTTATGCGTATTATCTTCATTTGTTTTATCGTTCAGCAATTGATACGCTGTAAAATATCTCGACTAATTGTTGTTAATTATCGATTATCAAGTGTTCTACATTATCAACAATTAATTGTTATATCGATTCATCTCGACAGCCTATATTCTTGGTATAACACTCTGAAACTTACATTAAAACTGGCAGAACCAAGTTGTAATAAAACTTTAAAACTGTCTCCTTCCACAATTTATCAACTAACGTTTTCCTTAGAATATAAAATGTTTTCTGTGTGGTATTTTAACAGAAACCTGTAGTTGAACTCTAAAGGCCAAACTGTTTTCTGCAATTAAGATTTCCCGATGTTTATTTTACGCCTGACTGACTTAAATAAACTAAAACGACTTAAATTATCACAACTTTTTAAACCTTGTGGCAATTTATTGATGTATTTTCTACCTGCATAAGTTGGTTTTTGTTCAAACAATTTAGTGTTGTGATTAGCAACATAATAATCGATTATGTTTCTTGTGTAGTGGTTGTGAACATCCAAATTCTGTAAAAAGGTATTTTTCTTTACGTACATTATCACTTCAAAAATGTACAAAGAAGGAACTGTGAGCAATTGCAGCTCTTTAAATAGTGATCTGCATGAGGTAAGGTGGTTGACTCCCATCATACACCTAACAGCATTTTTCTGTATTTATGTAGGCAATATGTTTCAACTAGTTTCATTTCTGGAAACATATTAATCAACAATTTAATATACCCATTATGTATTTAACTGATATACGTTTTAATTTTGCTATTGATAACTATTCTTGAGTAAAGGAAAAAGATTAAAACATCTATCTTGCTATATATATAGCCGACGTTCTATTGTGCTAAATTGGTTCAATTACAAAATGACGTGACATGAACTCTGATCAACGTTGTATGTAAGACTACTGTCATTTATGATTAACGTTACCTCAGAAGCCACGTCAAACTGTATTTCGTGGTCATCATAAATCGTTTATCAAGAAAAATGAAGCAGTAAATTTCAAAAGAATAAGGCTATTAATAAATCTTCTAGTTTTAATTCTTTGTTTGTAAAGTATTTATTAACAGTTACATTAATAATGAACGCAAAGTTGATCTTACGTTTAGAAATCAGTTTGTCACTTCTGTACTTGCATTTCAAAGCGTAGAGTTCCGGGCTCAATCACTGGCCAGTGTCTGGAAATTATATCACACGTTAAACCCATGATTCTGTACTCTAACCTATTGCACTCACTAATAACCTAACCAGTTAACGTGACTTTAAATATAAATCAGTTTGTATTAGATGAGATTTTTGAATAACCTTAATATTTAAGAAGACTTTCGTTTTAGTAACTTGTTTTTAAACTTGTACTTGGTTAAGAGTTTTCTCAAAAATGTAAACCAAAATATTTTTTCTATTATTACAGCTGATATTTTACAGTGCTAGGCCATTTACCGCCACCCAAAACGCGTTTCATATCTATTAAACCTATCATCCCTTAAACCCCTCCTCTCCATAGAACTAATAACACCATCCGCCACCCTCGTTTCTGCTTCGACTTATAGGCAAATCTTCTGTGGCAACCTATTCTTTTCTATTTTGCGCAGATGAACTAAATATTTTTAATTAATCGCCAATATCTGTGCACCTTCTTAAAACTTTTTTATTCCTAACCCGATCTAACGAATTCAACTGACAATTTTTTCGTAAGAAATTCGTTCTATTAGCCGTTATTCTTCTTTTAAATCCTTGTTGAAAAGCTTAACCCTATGAGCCATAAACACAGGAGCTACCGACAGAAAAACAGAAGATTCTAAGTGCCACAAGATATGTGATTTCTCTACAAACCATTTCAAATGTAACATTATGGTGATGGCCAACCTCTGCCAAAACAGAAGATTTAAAGTGCCACAAGATATGTGATTTCTCTACAAACCATTTCAAATGTAACATTATGGTGATGGCCAATCTCTGCCAACTTTTTCAAAATATTGTCTGGTGTATCATCTGACGTTAAATCTAACGTCAGACACCTAATTAACAATTTTTAATTATATTTATAATTTTAATTATATTATTCTTATTATTCATAAGCTTCCTAATAAAAAAATTATATCAATAACAGTAATAAATATTAATATTATCAGGCCAGCAATAATTTATTATTAATACTTGTGTTATAGGGTAAAAAAAATATTTATAATTGAATTTCAGCAGCTTATGTGTTTTCATCACATGAAAAAGAATCCCAATCAACATAGTTACATATTTGTTAAGTATGCAACAAAAACATCCTTGATGAGATTTACAAATAAACATTTTAAAATCTAACCTTTAAAGAAAATATTATAAATTTATAATTATATAATAGGCTATAAATATTTAAGACTAATCCCACAAAATTCACGTCCTTAACACGATTTTTGTTGTTTTGTTGTTAGACTACATAATAAACTAAGATAATTAGACCTCATAATTAGGTTTAAAGTTAAACTTTAAAATATTGAATTGTTATTGTTTTAATTACCTAATAATAAAATGTTTGAGCCTAATTTGGCGAGCGGCAAGTTGGCGCATACGCCAACTAGCCCCGACTCACCGTTTCGGAAAAACGATGGCGTAGTTAAAAAACTAAGCAGTTAATTTGCTTAAACTTGGCACAGTAAAATCCCTTAAAACTGGTAAATTTAATGATACACATATTAATGGGTTATTTAATCACACTTTTGTATGAAAAATAAATAACGGAGAAACCGAAATTTTACTTACCTGAGGTAAAAAACAAATAATTTATGTGGAACGTTGTTACGCTTTCATAAACGGCTCAAAACACAAAGAAATACTCATTGACTGCTGGAAACAATGATCCAAGTTTCAGGATTGACAACGTCTAAATACCAGATTTATCTGGAGTGCGCCTACTAGCCCTGGTCTTCCCCATAATTTAGGGAAGACATTCGCGTAATAAATATGCACATAATTCATATAAGAATAGTACGAGTCAAACAATTTCTATATCTGGGCACCATTATCAACTAGGTGTAGAACAACTCGCAGAAGATAAAATTTACATTGGAAACGTCAGAAACATTATCAATCCTCAAGAGCCATGATTTAAGCTTAGATACCAAACTGCGTTTTATGAGCTGCTATGTGTTCTCGATTCTGTATGGTGAGGAGACTTGGACCTTAAACAGGGCACCAGCTTAAATCCTTTGAACTATGATTGTTTCGAAGAATCTTAAGGGTACTATGGACACGGAAAGTCACCAACACGGAAGTCTTTCGGAGAAATTATTTCCAGAAGTAATTAATATCATCAAATTTCATAACTTTCAGTATCTCTAGCACATCATGAGGATCAGCTAAAGATACGAAATGCTACAAAGCATCCTTAAAGGAAAGTTACAAGGAATAACAGCTCCTGGCAGAAGAATTATTTCTTGCCTCGCCAATTTGAGGTCTGGTAAGACTTTTGCGGAGTTGTTCCGGATAGCAACCAACTAGATCAGAATAGCCATGATGATCGCCAACATCAGAAACTAATGTGTATGCTAAGAAGAACAAGAGTTTTAAAAAAGATAAATATAAATTACATTTATTATTTACGTACACACCTATAAATTTATTAATATTGTGAATATAAATTTTTAAGCGGATATTACTTGTTGTGGTTCTTTTTTTGAGTCAATAAATTTTATAGTACACTTACATTAATTATAATATATTTATACTTTAATAGTCTTTTTAAAACCCATAACTTCATAATACTTCAAAAAATAACTGCTTTCCTAACATAGTTGAAATTATTAGAGTTCCGTTGGTAACACATTATGTATTTTTTTATAGTTTTAGAAACTTATATTTCTATATACGTGGTAGAACTTGGGGTAAACTCAACGATCTCATTTTTGTACTATACACAGCACCAGGAATTCTCGTTATTGCAGCTTTATTCATACCCCCTACTGCAATATCTGCCATCAAACTCTCTGTTGGCTTAAATGCTACTGAACTGCTCTTCATGTGCTTTAAGAAATGCGATCGTTGGTAAATATATTTTTATTTTAACGTTTATTGTTTTGTTATATAATCACTAGCAATATATTATCTTTATTATTTTACTTAAATTTTAATTTTTTTCAAAATAAAAGTACTAGGTTTAAAAACCTAGATAAAAATAAAAAACTAGATTAAAAAATAAAAGCTTCGGAGACGAAGGTTCCTGGTTCGAATCCTAGTAAAGGTAGTTACTTTTATACGGATTTGAATACTAGACAGTGGTTACCGGTGTACTTTGATGGTTGGGTTTCAATTAACCATACCTCTCAGGAATGGTCGACCTGGGTCTGTACAAGACTACACCTCATTTACACATCATACATATCATGCTCATCTCATTGCGTCATGGGGTTGCTTATTGTTCTGAATTGAACAGATAACAACGTACACAAATTAGGGATATATTAATAAAAAATAAAATAAAATAAAAAAATAAAAGTACACCAACGATAGCAACGTACACAAATTAGGGATATATTAATAAAAAATAAAATAAAATAAAAAAATAAAAGTACACCGATTTAAAAGCACCATTCATTTGCGACATCGTCAAAAATAATTATATTAAGTTCTACTCAAAACTACCAATCCATAATAATTCACGTAACAGTGATATGGCAAATCCGCCAGGCTTTATTAGAAGATTAAAAAGAAGATGAAGCAGAGATCTTCTTTAATTCTTTCTGCATGTTTATGTCGAAAAAGATAAATAATGTGAAATATTAGGTGTAATTTTTGTTTTGTTTTAAATATGTTTTATTACTATTGGTAATCATTTTTCTGTGACATAATGAACTTTTTTGTTTTCTTTTCATATTTTTGTATATTTTACGTTCATTGTTATTCCAAATTTAACATTGCTGAATGTTGAATTTTATATCATGTCTGTTCTTGTTATTTGTAATTTAATATCAATGTTTTCTCATCTTTTGATTGTTCTATATGGTACAGTTAAAGATCCAAAATAAACGATAAAAAAAAATTAAACAACCGCACTCACACATTAGTCTTTATGTTGTTGTTTGTTTTATGTAAACTGTTTGGAACATTCTGGAACTATCTACAAGGCTAGCTTAGCAACCTGTAAACAGGTGTACTTTAGTCAATCCATGACGAGTTTTGTTAGAAAATTTGAGTAGTAAAGTTGAACTAAGTTTTTCAATCAGAACTTCGATATCTGTTATTTTATAATAGCTAATCGTACTACTATGGCGTCAACAATATCACTAAATATTTGATGAAATGCTCCTATTTGAATTACAGAAATTCAGGTACAACTTATTCACACAACTAAAGTATAAAATTATGTTTTAAACCTTAGAACATTTACAACAATACCCATTTTATCACATATGTTTTATAACAAACATATTACATAAAACATATTTTACAAAAGAAAAACAATAAATATTTTGTACCTTGATGCTATCCAGCAGAACAAAGAAATTATTAAAATTACCACAATAATAACCATACACGTACTTTAATAAGTACACGTACTTTATCAAGTATTGTAATAATTACAACCATTTTTATAAATAAGTTAATATATAAATTTAAATCTAAGCTACACCATTATGTATGCCATTTACTTATGCCGTTTACCTTGCATTTCATTTTAATATTGATAATAAATAAATAGATTCTAGAATGAATTAAAACAATTAAAAAACTGGACCAAAAAATATATTATTCTAACCTTCAACAAATAAACTATTTAAATATTTAACAGTTAAGCTTTTGTATAAATTACTCGTAAACGAAATTTGTGATTTGATTTTAAATATATGTTTGTGTAATTAAACGATAAAGAATTGTTTCTCCGAATGTAACATATGGATGTGTTAATTAAAATATTTTACCATGAATATGATTTTAGTTATCCTGAAACACAAAGACTAACTAACGTTGTGGTTGAAAAACTGCCCGTCGGGTGATGAATGCTGTAGGCGGGAAGATGAAGTCGCTAACGAAACCACAGGGAGCGATAAACAAAGACACCCTAACGACACACCATGCGACGTCAACTGACGCTAATTGGCCGCATCGGTTGTCTCCCAGCTGATAAATCTCTGTAGAAATTTGACCTGACCCCTATTCTAATTTTAAAATTTAGACACTTGAAAATATGGATATGTTTGAGCATTCATGATCTAGTAAATTTTCTATTTAATTTTGTATGTACACTTGTTTGGACTTTAAATTTCTTCAAATACTCTCAACTTTTTATCATTTAAGAATTAAAACACAAAAACCATTAAAGAAACGTTATGTCTGTAACAGTAGTATTTATCTTTCGAAGAAAGGTAATCTGAAATTCCCGAAACGTGACGTTTTTTTTTGTGATCGGTTACAAATTAACGTTTAGTTTTACCTTATCCATATTTTAAACGGAAAAGTAAAGCTTTATATGCCACTTAGTAATCTGTTTTAGACTCTTTTTTTAAATACTATCCAAGGCAGCTTTATTTGGGTAAATTTTTGTCGAATGTTTTTTGTTTACACAGCTTTATCATAGCTTTCGTGCAAGCAGCTCAAACTAAGATATTTAGAATTATCACTAACTCCCCTTGGGATGTACGAAATAAAAATTTACACAACGAAAATTCCTTTTTTATTTTTATAAAAGGTCATTACAAACGATTTTACAGAGAACCTGATAAAACATAAAAATTACTTAATCAGAAGATACGTTAGGCTATAATATACATTGCACCATCTTGACGTTTCACAGGAGATTAAAAAGAAGGTGGAAAAAATATTTACTTTAGAATTGATATTAAACTCACAATACTGTTGAACCCAACTACCTTACATAACTTTGAAGTAGAAATTTTATAAAATTGTTAATTAATACACACGCATTTATTAAAGACACAGTCACATAGATTATCAGCTTCTTCATGCAATCACACCATACGTTCGTCATAACTTTCAGCAAACGTTTAGTTGTTACTTGGAACAGGCTGCCCATAACAGGCAGGTGCAGTGTTAAATAGTTTGCATTCGATCTGCTGTTTCAGGGCTACAAAAAATAGATCTGTTTCTTATCACATGGTCAACCAATTATATAACAGAAGCATTTAAGTACAGAAGAGGTAGAAGTGTAAAAAACACTAATCAGAGTTATCTTCTCTGAGAGTAATGAATTTCATTATACAGCCAGACCCTTTTGTGAATAAAGTAAAGTAGATGAGTTTTCATTGTTTTATGTCGTGATTGAAGTCCTATAATTTAATATTTAAAATGCTTTTTATAATTATATTTAATGATATTGAGATTTTTATTTACTGCTTTATATGTACTAAGCTACTCCTAGCCAACCTGATCATAGTATCTAATCAATTATTAATGGTTAATTTGCAGCAGCTGATTTCTATATTAAAGGAAAAACGTTTTATTTTGAAAAAATTAACTGAAGTACTGTACATAACTGTTCATTAACTGATTAACATAACTGATTCAGAAGTTTGTTCCAGTTTATTTGAAATCCAATATTATTATTCACACTTTTATAAATACTCTTCCTATAATCGCATCTCTTTTTTTTTGGCTTCAACTTTATTTTTATTCACAACTGTACATTTTTTAAAGCATAACTAGTAAATGAGATGGAATGAATAAGGAATGGCGGGAATGTGACGTGAATGTGAATCGATCCAGTGATCGATTTTGGCGTGAAATTTTGCAAGGAATGTGGTGCCAATATTTTTCAATGATAATGATTTATAAACCATGATGACTGATTTTTTTATATGAAATGATCTTTTGTTTTTATGAAATGACACAGGCCATGACAAGTTAAATTGATTTTTTTATCGTGGTCGGAGAAGATCCCTATTCCACCTTCGTTTCAGTCGTCTGTTAACAGGGAGATCGTTAGTTGAAAGAGATTGGACATTTGGATTTATGTGGTCAATTATCTTTATTCAAAAATAAATCTTTATAATGCATCCTGCAGTTTGAAATTATTTCTAATTTATATAATGAATCTATATAATAATCTCACCAACCCTTTCCCCAAACTGTGTCACCCCCATTCCTACCTCCACTTAAACGTGTTTCGGTGGATCCACCATCAACAGAGTAAATAAAATAATTGAAACCAAAAAATTTTTATCTCACTTATTTAAAATTTATAGAAGATGATACATCTTCAGTCATTTGTATAAAATTTCTATAAATTTTAAATAAGTGAGATAAAAATTTTTTTGGTTTCAATTATTTTATTTACTCTGATGATGGTGGATCCACCGAAACACGTGTAAATGGGAGTAGGAATGGGGGTGACGCAGTTTGGAGGGAGGGTTGGTGAGATTATTATATAGATTCATTATATAAAATAGAAATTATCTTTGTGTGTAATGAGTTGTATGTTGCGTTGACAGTGTCTCGAACCGTTGGTATTTTCAGTTCTTTGTGAAGGTTATAATTGGTTACATAAAAATATACGTTTGTTAGTGTTCTAAGTGCTTTTGACGGGTGTCTTTGAAGAATATTCAGTATTTTATTGTGACAGGCTCAAAAAATTGGTCCACCATATAGCCAAATTGGCCGTACTAGTGATTTATAGAGGATGACTTTTACGTTTAGAGGTAGTGAGGACTTGCGACCTAAGATGCCGTACATCATACGAAACCGTGAGTCTGAGATTACTCTGACAACAATTTCTGAAAATTAAAATTAATTTTTAAGGAAAGTTTTTATTTTTCTAAATAATCAAATGCTTTAAATTAGAATGTTTGTAAGTATTTATCGACCTCAATTATTATCTCAGTATTTCACGTACGTAGGCGTGATTTTTCTTTCTCATTATTAGAAGCTTATGAATTTTGATGGTACATTTAGCCGAGTATTTGTGTGAATTGATATTACTTATTTAATTACAGTTTATTGTGTGTAGTTAAGTCGTTAAAAGTACATTATTAATTTCACTCGTTGTTTTCTGTTTACTATCGTTTTTGTTTGAGAATGAAATATATTAAAAGTTTTCCTGAACAATTCAATTGAACGCGTGGATTAAATTAATTTATTGGTATTGTTCACCTTGTTTATACTTAGCAAGCAGTAAATCTAGAAACTTTACTTTAAGAGATTATAATTAATAAAATATTTCATACAAGGTTAGTATGAAACTACAGTATAACGGGTCTGGTAATTGGTAAAATTGGCTGACCCCAGCTGGAGTCCATAATTATTAATTCCCTTTCTGAACTACGACGCCGTTGCTGAGAAAGGGTTTAGAGGAAAGGGGTTAGTGTCTCCGTTGAGTCTAAACGGTTTTCCATGTCAGAGTGGCTGTTGTGATAGAATGGGCTGTAACGACGGCCGGCGTGTGGCATTCTGCTGCATCAGCTATGAAAACGATTTGAAAAAATCTCTCCTGTATTATGTATGTATAAGTCATCTTGTATCATATGCTACCAATAAAATAAATTTTCTTTCGGCTGAATAAATTTCCTCTTGCTCACAAATAGGAAAGAATACATATCATATTCTGCATATTTTATTGCAAATGAACCTTCGCAATATAATGCATCGGCATTCGTGTAATATAATGGAAATATCCGTATTCAAAACTAAATTGATGAACACAGCAATTCTTATTAGTTTTCTCTGTTATGATGTCGTTATTATCATACATATCGTTGCCCCAGATTTCAACCTTCAGATATAACATTATGCAGGTTATTTAAATAAAAATATTACATTTAAATATCCATTTCAATCAGTAAAAATCATTTGGGAATTCATAAGCATAATTTAAAATAATTTTTGAAGATCATTGAAACAAAATATATAAACATGTTACTATATACCTATTAAATCTACTATACTAAAGTTGTTGTGGTACTGAATTAATTTATAAACTCGTCCCTTTTAGTCAAACAATTCCAAGAAAAGTAATGTAGCCAACCTGAAGCAATATTTTTTTTGCAAAATCATGGACGAAATATAATATTTGATGAAAAAACTTTGTAAATTTTGTTTGATAGAGCCTATTTCACAATAGAACTTTAACGAGAATTACAAAAACATTCCATCTTAAATTTTGATTAATAATAAATTTCAATCGAATTCCCTTCAATATTTTTTTCTTCTAGTTAAAAACGCTGCATTTTTACTTTTTAGTTATAAGATGCGATGAAAAAGTGCGATCAAATTTAAGACGGAAGATGAATCAACAATATTTATATTTTTTAACATTCTGATTCACATGAATATTTTGGTTTTTATTTTTAATTCTTTCATTAAGGAATTATTATGGATAATGTCTGTATGTGAATCTACGGTACAAAATTTTAAAATAACAAAGAATCCCTCAAAGACGACTGAAGCGCTGATGGAATAGAGACAAGATGAATTAAAATTACATTAATATTAACAAGGTGGTATCGATAATACCATATGGTAGAAAAATACCTACTTTATTGTTTTGTTTTCAACTACGGCTCATTGACATTGTTTTAAAGGCAATCAGACCGATCCTACAAGTGGTAGAGTGAAGATCCTCTTTGTTAAAAATCGCTGGGAATTTTTGAACGGATTTTTGTAATTGTCCGTTTGGGCGTCTTCCTAGTGTACAACAACAACTGACACTGCATTTTATCTTTTTTTAACTCAGTAAAGCCTTTTTCTTTATAGTCTTTGTGGTTCTTTCTATTGATTGTTGTTGTCCGTTTGGGCGTCTCCCTAGTGTATTTATTAATCGTTCAGATCTAAAGTTTGTAGATAATTAGATTACAAACAAAAATATTAAAATTTAAATAATTTAACTGGTTAATAGCTGACAAAATAAGAAATATCATCCAGCCAATACGAATTACACCAATCAGCGTCGTCTAATTTCTTTACTGTATTGCCATTCCGGCATGCAGTTGCAACCGGAATCTTGCCTCCTTGCCCGAAGCGTTTATTAAATTTTAATTCAAATTTACTGCTCTCATCGTCGCTCCCTTTTATTAGGTACTGTGCTGCCGGCTACAAAGCTTCCAATGTAGTGACAGAGGGAGCCGTCAGTAGTTCCGAGAGGGGCAGTAGGCTTTGGCGGCGTACCGACAGAGGCCTTTGTCATCAAGGCCGAGCCAGTAACCGCCATCTACCACAGCGCTCTCAGCAACTATATAAAGAGCGCTACACTCAACAGGGAGATTCAATTCAAATCCAGACAGCAGACAAGACATCCACTATCGGCACACGGCTATCGGACTCCAGCGAAGACTAATCGACGACTCCGCAAGAGAGAAGATGATGCTTCCGCTTGCCGACCCATCACCGTAAGCCATCGACTGGATCTTCATCGCCCGCTGACACGAGTAATGCTCACAGCGGTCCCTTGACCGAGCCACTGACACTGCATTTTATCTTTTTTTAACCCAGTAAAGCCTTTTTCTTTATATTCTTTGTGGTTCTTTCTATTGATTGTTGTTGTACTCTTACAAAATTAAATTACCTTAGTGAAATTATGGGATCTGCTAAACTATCACAACGAAACATATTCAGACAATGTTGTTGTTTAGGTGATCAGCCAAACATCTACTCTGAACCTATAGAGGCTTTTGTAAAATGAGGAGTAAAAGGGTTTACATTGCTTTCCTCACTGAATTTAAAGGTATAATTATCAGTTAGCCAGGCCGTCTAAAAAGCACCTACTTTCCACTCTGCAAAAGATCCCTTCATTTCATTCACCTCGAGGATTCAGAGTAAAAAACAAAATATTACGTACAACACCACAAAATGTCACTGCTACGTAACCAATAGCACACTACAAAACGATTTACTTTTACATTATACGTCACAGTTATAACAAAAAAACTTTATAATTCATTTCACACTCAATTTAAAACACATATTAATTCGATCATACAGCAAATGAATTCGCAACACATACCAGGTAATCCGTGGAGAAGGCTCAAGGCCGATGGCCTAGAAACCCTTTCTAAAGGAACTAGTAAGGTTGCTGTGGTGGTGTCAGCAACAACTTGTCTGTACAAGTGACTACTTCTACAACTTAAGATTTGTTAATTGTTATTCTACGAGTAATAACAGATTGTTGTTTAGGTCATCGGCCGAAAGGCTGGTTTGAACCTGTAGAGGTTTTACTAAGTAAAATGAGAAGTGAGGTGGTTTAAAATTGCCTTCCTCACTGAGTGGAAGAGTACGCTTATCAGCATGCCGGCCCCGCTGTAAAGCATATATTTTCCACTCTGGAAATGGCACCTTCACTTCATTCATCACAGGGTCTGGCTGTATAATGAAATTCATTACTTTCAGAGGAGACAACTCTGATTAGTGTCTTTTGCACCTCTACCTCTTCTGTTCTTAAATGATTCAGTCATTTAATTGGCTGACCATGTGAAAAGAAACAGAACTTTATTTAAGCCCTGCAATGAACAAATTGAGTGTAAATAATTTGACTCTCCACCTGTCTGTTATGGGCAAAATAACAGATTGTAAATTTTAAACATAAAAAAAGTTACTAACAATTTTTCAACCAACTTTCTGTATTTAGATTAGCGTGGGCTAAAAATCATATACATGGTTTTTTGAAGTCTATTTCTCTAATACATCCCAACAAATTTTTTATTTTCTTCGTTGAAATATGTTTATTTATTCTCTCGAAATAATCGTCATGATATTGAATACTACAAATATTTCCTGGAAACTGGATTACGTTTAGAGTGGTATTTAATGTGAGTCATAAGAGCACAATTCCAACACAAAATTTACAAGTTTAAAACTGATAATCTTTTTCCAGGCAAAGAATGACCAAGTACCTTTTTTTATAAACACATATTTTCATTGCGAGGTTAAAGTTTTGGAACGCATTCTGAAGAAAGAACATTTTATGAAAAAATATTAACCACAACATTACTTTGGCATTACTCTAGAAACGTTAAATTGCTACAAAAACCTTTTGGTTTTATTTGTGGAAGTGGTTGACAGAATTAGAGCAAAAGGTGGAGGGCTCCTTATGAATTTGCGAGGGTCACTGGTGATAACTTGTATTTTTGTGTTCTCTTAAGAAGACACTTTTTCACAGTTTTCCAACTCTCTTTATAAAAGAACAACGTATTTTAAGTTTCTTTCTCTTAGTAAGTTTGTAACTATTTTATTTTTGTAGACTACGTTCTCTTTGTTTACACGAACTATTTAGAGATTATTTTTCTCAAAACTTTAGTTTAAATTTACTGTAACCATTTAATATTTTAAAGATAATCATGTAAGTGTCGAAAATTCTCGTTTAGTTTTAATGAGATGCAGTTAAAATTCATAGAATCGAGTTTAAAAATGTACTGTGGAATAAAAATAAGAAAATTATAAATTTTAAGTTGTAAAGTATATTGTTAAATAAATGTAATTCAGTTGTATTGTTTATTACTTTTTTAAGTATTTTGACTTTGTTGTAAAATATGAACAATTGTAAATTCTTTTTTTGGGAAAAATTGGGATTAATGTTGGGTGCAATTTAGTAAGCTTATGTTACTCGCTCCAAATTGGGTTGTTGATTATTTTCTTGTTATTTTTCACTAAGAAATATTTTGTAATCTTACGAAAAATTAATCGTACTTTCTGAAGAATCCATTACCTTCATTGGTAAGTTCTTAAAAGAACCAGTTATCTGTCAGTTTCTATATTATGTACTTACATTATATTAATGTCTAATTAAATAAAAGAATCTCATATATTATTTAGAATCAGTATGGAGGTTTACTGAACCGGAACCAAATTTGGGAGGTAGCAAATCAATGAAATTTGGCGCTGACCTGGATGGATCGGAAGTGTGCACCAGCGGAACTAGAATAAAACTGCTGAACAATGTAAGAAATTTTGGGACGATATCCCATCTTTTCACTCATGAGGTACTTGTTCTAGACAGGAAGCCATACAGAGTTGCTGTGAGGCTGTTGACAGAGTATTGTTATCTTGGAAAACATCTATGCATCATGGGGTTCTTTAGTGTTCACCCAGTATGTAGTTTGGGTGGAGAGGAGAAAAATTTATTTCTAACATCTTTACATCCAGAGCCTTGGCTGGTAGGAAAAGAGAAATTTTATGCTACCAAACCGTAGATGGTAATCTGCCACAGAAAGACTTGCACTTCCGAAAATTTTTCGGAAAGTGTGGAAGAATGGGGTAATGAAATAAGTTCTTCAGAGTTATAGAAGAGACTGAAACTACAAACTCCACCACTCGTTGTTAGTAAATGTGAATGGGAAATTAACCCAAAAATAAACGATAATAGACTAAGGGTTTAGTAAAATATTAAGGACAAATGATATTGAACAAAAATTTAATTTCTCTCAAAAATAGCTAAAACAATTGACAAAATTTTCTCTCTAACCCTTTCTTATACAATTTTTAAGCTCAATAAGATGATGATAGTTTGGATAAACAATTCGTGAGAAACCTCTTTCAAGTCGCAGAACTTGTTTGTTTCAATTGCACCCTAAAGATGTAGTAAGGGCAGGTTTCTACATGAATATTTAAACAAATACAAAATAGTACTCCAAATTTAACGTGCTATATACCTGATAATATTTATATTCAAACAATTCATTCATTATTTAGTAAACAAATCCAGCTACAAATCTATTTCTTAACTAAATTTTAAAGTTAATCATAGAGTAGTGTTTTCACACTTTTGTCTACGTACGCGTTAGTAGATTCTGTCTAATTTCTCCAAGAATTGTTATACTATTTTTCGACTAATGGGACGCCCGGTTTATCAAAAAGTTAAGTTGAATTATTGTAAAAAGTAATTCCAATCTGACATGAAATTTTATATTTTTATTCAATCACAATATTATTTTTCAGTAATAAATCTTTAGAGGATAAAACTAATTAGATTCATAACTTTTTAATTTAACACGGTAATATTCGTTTATTTATTGAATAAAATTATGAAACGGGTATTTATCTAATGAATTTTTAAATCTAATACGCTAACAAGAGTTGACAATTCTAATTAAACTAGAAAATATAACGCGTAGAGAAAGCAGTTAACAGGCGCCAACAAGCCCGTTGTGACTCACAAAACCTTGCTCAATTTCGCTAATTGATTTTGGCTATTAACAAATGAATTCTGGGAAGAAATTAAGTTGCTTATAATTCTTAAACGTCCCGGGCTGGTTTCGTTGTAATTGGACTGCTGCGTTATTTTATATAGATATAACCAACACGTATTCCTATAACCCTTAATAACTCTTTCACCGCCAATTACTTTCTGTTACCCTTTTATACCTTTAAACATAATTACTTTCTAAAAGTTTCATAAATCAACTTTATTCTATTAATGCATTTTATACTGAATTTAAAAAAGTGTGTTTTTTACACATTTATATATTACATTAACCCAGTTTATGTACTTTTTTTTACATCCAAATGTTTTACACATTAGTGTGTATACTCGTAGACACGGTAATAACATATTTCTTTTGATTTCAGTATGTACTCGGCTTTGGATTAAACAGTTAAGCCAACTTAACCGAACTTAAAATTATTCTCATACAAAAATACACAATTCAGAATTATCGTAAACATCCAAAGCACTTAACAAAACGCTTGTTTGTTAAATGAAATATTCTCAAACTTCTACAATATTCCTTTGTTAAATTTAATACAAGTTACGTTCACCTTACGATGTCAAACTTGTCCATCTGTAGTGCTCAATAACGTTCACATCCCCCAGGCGACATTGGTGTGATATCTTGGCTTGTGGCTTAACTTGAAAGCATCAACTGTGTACAAATTTTATTTTGAAGAGACCTTAAATTATCTTACAATGAGTACTTTTCTATTGGAATCTTTATTAAATTTAGAATCAAATAACTTAATTTTACATCCTAGACAGTAAGTAAGATAACTAGGATAATAAAAATATGGTGTAAAACACTCACACAACTTTCTCTTGCCAATGCAAATAATTAACAATATAACCTAACATCAGTAATAAAACATTGGAATTAAACAAAAAAACTAACCTCAAAAAATAACCTAATTTTAATCATGAGGGAATGATGCAAAACGAAAGCCAACCTTTATTTTGCTTAATAATACGGAAAATCACTTTTTGACGCTAAAGAAGGCTATTTAGAGAAAAATCTTTGAAACAAAAGTTGTAGATCTTTTAATTTTCTATCAATTTTATTATAAACATTTTTGTTGTAGATTGGATGCTACGGCCGAAATAATAAAAAAATGGATTTTTTTCACAGATTTTCATGAAAAAGAACAGAAAATCGCTAATTACAGATAAACAAAGGTTATATAAAAAAAATTTCGAAATAGAAGTTGTAGATTTTTAAATTGTCTACAACTTTTATTATACACTTTTGCGTTAAAATGCATATTAAAGCTGCAATCTTAAAAAAACCGTGTTTTTCTTCGAGTGAACAGCCTCCCCAAGATTTCAGCAGACATGGCGCCTATCCTATCTTGCAGAGCATAAAAGATGTAGAAAATGAGGCAATTTTTTAAAAAATCTTAGAAGCTGTTTTCGAGAAAATCGCAAAAAAGTGAAAAATGACACGAATAAAACTACCTACTACTTCTGGTGGATCGATTTTGAAAATGTTTGTGTCGGGTCCTCTAGTGGTACCTAACTAAAGTTTCAAGTTTCAACTTCGTACAATGTTCCGTTCTTGAGACATTTTGTTCGCACAAACAGACCAATTGCTAAAAACATGTTTTTGTGTTCAGGGGATCTGAAAATGTGTAGACGTGGTGAAAACTCGATTTTGAAAAATCGACATGAAATTAATACTTTCCTTCCTATACATTCATATAGGCAAGAGAAAGTAATTAGAAGTAACATATTTATTAAAGTCTATTCTTATCTGAAGTGTATAGTACAACACCGAACATGTTAGATGCTAAATGAAGCGTAAAATGAAATTTAAATTTTTGTGATGTCAAAAAAATGGATTTCGGTTGGAGCGATATAAATCTGGGAAGCTTAATCACGTTTAAGACACAGCAACTTATTCCATTCAAAAAAGCTTAATTTTAAATGTAATATGAAACTGCAATATTCACAAAAATATGAGAAATGTTCGTATTGTAGCCTAGTAACTACGTAGCCTACTATGTAGTATTAGAAACATTTCCTTTGATTTGTGACGTTAAAAGGATTCCAATAATAAAACGCGCGTGTTCCAGGAGAACTCGTGCTTCAGCTTCATAATATTTTAAAATAGGCTGAGCAAAAAGTTTAATATATTTTTTGAAAGGATTATTCATGAAATATTGGTAATTTTATACTCTAAAAGGTTCAAAGAAGGCGGAGATCACTACAATAAAAACCTTCAGGAAGAAGGTCTTTTGTGTAAATTATCATTCCTACTTAGAAATCTCCAGAAATTGATCGCAAAACCTTCAGTTTGTAGAACAACTAAAATTATTCGTGTCTGTAACATGATGTTTGAAACAGAGTGTGTCAAAAATCATTTTTTTTAGGAAAACGAGAAACCTTTATTAATTTAAATGATTCATATTTTTAAACAAGAAAATTTTTCAATTTTTATCTGGTTTTGTAACAAAAATCTATATTTTGTTAAATATTTTTCCTGTGGATTGTTTAGAATAGATTAAGGCTATATAATACAGAAAGAACCTCCAAAAATAATATTAGATGACTTTCACCTGATTAAAACAGTCAATAGGTCCTTTCGAATGTCATGTACCCATCATTAGTTGTAATAGTCACGGCAAGCTGGCAAAAGTGTGCATCCATTAATATATTTATGTTACAACTGATAATGGATATATATGATATTCGAAAGGACTGTTTTAATGAAGTAAGAATAATTTAATATGTATGTTTGGTGGTTTTTTCTATATTACAACACAAAATTCATATATTATTCATTTTATTTTCATTTAGGATCATCTTAGACCACAAAAAAACTTTTAAATATTTCAGGAAGCTTTTTCAGCCTAAAATCATCATTGTTTCACTATAGGCTTTTATTTTTTGTGTCCATCTACTGTTCATTCTTGTCACATTGTTCGTAGGGCTTTTAGAAGACCTGGGTTCTTAGATTGGTTTGGATTTGTTGGTTGGGCTCAGAATACTGAATTATCAAAATTTGGTCATTCTGTTACTTTTAGGCCTACTCTTTGTCTCTGGAACCGTAGATCCAAAAAAATATCTTCTTCTTCTTTTCACGGATTAGGCAGTACTGCCTGTTCCGGAAACCACTTCCTTCTCAGACGACCAACACCCTTTTAAAAATTTCGCTTACTATCCAATTGCCAATCTAAGCAAACGGCTTCAAATGGCTTCTTGCGTTTCAGATGAATACTCCAGTTGATTCCGTACTCATTGATCTTCTTCTCCAGGCTAAATAATTGCAACTCTTCCTTTATAGCTTCACTTCTGATCTTGTCCTCAAGAGTGAAACCCTTCACTATAGAACAATATTTAGAACAATCAATCATTATATAACAATATTAAGATTATATCTATAACTAATTTCTAAGGAGTTACAACGATTAGTTACCTAAATATTTGTTTTTAAATTTTAAAGTTGTTTAATTTGAGAATTTTATTTTTCACAGTAATCTGAAACATTGAAAATAGAGTATACCATCATTGATTAAGAATAATAATATCATAATAATATCAAATTTATAAAATTGATTTCAGATAAAATGTAAAATTTCATTAAATAATATTTATTATATTAAATTAAATGCACAAGTTGATTTAGTAATTGAGTTATTGAATTACAATTTACAAATTAGGAATCCTTTATTATTCCAATTTAATTAAATACATATATTTAATAACTGGTTGATTAAGAGTCTTTCTAGCATTAGAATTTAAATTAATGCATAAGGGGGTTTTCTCTTGTAGTAATGTAAGATAGAAGAGAGCAGTTCGGACGTTCGTGTGCTTTTCCGTACAGTGGAGGGGCAAACGGCGCCGCGACGCTGCGGCAGGTACAGTCTCGTCAGTACGGCGCCAATCCCGGCCCAACCCTTACTCGCTTTCTTACTGAACAATCGCTGCAGAATAACTGTTTACAAAGCGATAAATATTTCATTGTTCGTAAAATTGAGCCATTCTTCCTACTGTTAACAACCAATGAACAACTGTGTTTGCAACACTTTTATTTTAGCTGCACGAATGAAGACATAAATTTTAATACTTTTTACAACAGCATTAATTTTTTCACAATTGTATCTGTTTTTTTATTTTATTTAAATGATATATAATACTTTTATAAATATTTGTAAAGTTCCTGTAACGCACGCACACTTTACACCACTCTAATAGATGTGGTGAAACAATTTTTAAACACTGCAATGCGAAGAAATTTTATCAACTACATTCACGTAAAGTAAAATAACTTTTTTTTCTTCAATGAATTTATTGCTTTTAAAATTCTATGTATAGAATTTCATTTTTTGATGTTAATTTTCAATTTCTTCAAATCAATTTTTATTATTTTGTCTGATCGGAAATTTACTCGCTGTATTATTACCAATTCAGTGTAAAATTATATTATGTCCGCACTCTTTTTTTGAATTAATGAAATGGTTTCAAAAATTTAAAACCCTTGAAAATTTAAATAATTACATTTTCAGACCGTAGTATTAAAATGAAGTGCTGTAGCCTAATATTTTGGCTGCCATTTTTTTATAATTTTTTTTATTGAAATTTTTTCAGCTCCGAAATAAAAATAGAAAATTGTGCGGTATTAAATTTCGTAATTAATGAAATGTACGGTTTTCATATATCTGTGAACACTTACTGTTCTTTACTATTATGCATGTACACCTATTTGGCTAAAAATTCCAACGGCCTTCTTAGGTACTACGCTGATAAATTATAAGAGTCCTCACCACGAAAGAAGTCCTTTGTGTTTGAAGAACTGTATTTTAATAAATATCGAAGGGAAAATTTATGTTTGATACACCAAATAAAAGCTCACTTTCTCTGCGTTAATTCGTTTGATTTATATATTTTTATTTATAAATTACTGGGAGACAAGAAAATTTACGCTCACAAATTACCCAGTTTAGTTAGTTTTCCGTTATCGGGCTCCTCAAAATCATGTGTTCAGGCCGAATATAAAATAAATCAGTGTTCACATAAGTAAAAAGTCGTAGTTTTCTCTATTATGTGAACATTTTGAAAATAAAATCGAATATCTGTGTTATGACAGCCGTTTTAAAAATAATTCCTATTTCAGCTCCACATGTAGATAGAATTGATTGTTAGTCTGACCCATGCATTTTTACAACACTATTAGACCAACTTTTTCATTTTATACCAAAAACAACCATAGATTAAAGAATGTTTGTTCATGTTTGTAGTATGCTTAGAAATTGGAATTTAAAAGTTTAAGTTGGATTGATCGTCAGTAAATAATTATACAACACGTACGAGAGTATCTAAAAATTATTATTTCAGTTCAATTAGAAAATTTAATATAGAAGCAAATTCTATACATTGACTGCCACGGTCATTATCCCTTGTCAAAATTCTTTTAAAAAGAACCTCGTGAAAGAAATTATACGAGACCGAAAATATCGTTTTTGTCAACTTCATTAAGATTATATTCGCTTACGCTTCGTCAGTTAAATTACAAACGTAACAAGTACACAAATGGAAAGGATGTATAAGGCCCTTGACATTTTTAAACTGAAACATATTTGAGTTCTAGTAAGGACTCTGTCAAACATCAAACATTTAAACACATACGCTAAGTCTAAATTTGCGCCAAACATACAATAGATAAATAATTATTTTATACACAAAGTAACATAGACACAAAACTTATTAAGTTAAAGTATAACTAAATAATTCGCTTTGTTTAAAAAAGTTGATTATCTTTTCAAACTCAAAACCGGTTCGCAAATCTTTGATACTTCCTACCTTGTTTAATCTCCTTTTATAAGTTCTGTATTTTGCGTACTCTTTCAACGTGTGGCTAACAGTGAGAGTGTACGACAGTTTTCACATATAAGTCTGTTAGTGTCGGCTACCAAGACTCCATGGGCCTACCTGGTACGTGTAATCCATAACCTTGTCAGCTCTACATATGAACTTCCAGATACACTCGACCCTCGATGTTCGTGGACTCCTATGTTCGAGGTTTCGACCGTTCGAGATTTTGTATTTGTACACAAAAAATTCAATTTTCGAGATTAACACTCGGTGTTCGTGATTTGTACTGGGATCTTGAACAAGAAATCCAACAGCTTTAAAAAACGTACCAAAACACACTTTGCCGGTAATTTGGAAAAGTAATGAGAAATATGGGTGACGAGACATCCTTACAAACTAAAACTTAAAGAACTTCAAACCAAAGCAAAACAAACAACGATTTTGAATTTTTTTAAGCCGAAAAGAAATAACATCATTACCACTCATCAAGGTTTCACCATCAACATCAAGGACACAATTTGCAGCCCAGAAGGAATAAAATGTACATAAAGAAACAACTTTGAATGTTTTATAAAATTCACAAATAACAGAAAAATATAATAGGGGAATATTTTCGATTGCAAAGAACATTTTACATTTGAATCAAGATAGTTAATAATATTTTGTAGGCTATTTCTTTTTTTAAAAACTAAATTTTTCTACAACACAGTTTTTTTTATTGAAAATAAGCCGAAACGCCTTGTTTATCTCTTTAAAAACCACGCATTTTTCACTCACATGGAACCGATTAGAAATTTTACACTGAAAATGGATCTCGATGTTCAAGATTTCGATTTTCAAGATGGTTTTCATGGGCCCAATTAATCTCGAACATTGAGGGTGCAGTGTACTGTGATAATAAACCGACTTCCTCTAATCATGTTACAAATAATTCCATAGGTTGATTCATTATTTTCTTATTTTAACATAAAATTACCGAAAGATCTGAAATAAGATTAGTTATTGAAATAATAATATCCGAAGTAGTTATTTTATGTAAATATGCAGGTTAACTGTTGAGGTGATGGAAATTTGACCTTTATATAAATTTTAAAAAAATCTGCTAGAATACCAAAAGCAGAGAAGTTATAAGGACACAACACACTTACCAAAGAATAGGCCTACCTAGAGTTTCCAAAAAGCGCTGCTGTAAGAGAAATTGCAAATATTTAGAACGTGCTTTTTAGGATGCGTTCAGAAATGATCCGTTTCGAGTATATAAGGGTATACACGGACGTTTCCCTTACAACTAAAGGTTGTGGCTGAGAAATCGTGTTTCCTTTTTTAGAGCTCCTTTACAAAATTAATAACACATGTACATTCTTTTCATATTATATTCTTTTGCGAAGCCTTCGTTATTTATAAAACTCTGGAAATTCTCTCAAAATTCCAATTTGTAATTTTTACAGATTGTAAAAATGTTCTAGAAACCATGTTAAGTTTAAATAATAAAAAACCGTTAATTCAAGAAATTTTTCAAGAAATAGTTTTTATTGTTAAACATAAAAAACAATGCAATTGAATTTGTAGGGACTACAGCAAAGGTTGGTGGTACATCCGGAAACGAGACGAGAGATAATGCTGGTAAACGATCCATAAATGGAGTATTTCATAATCATGCTGTCACATTTGTTGATTTGTCAAAATTTATTTACAAGAAATGTGGAACCATAATGAAAAGGCCATCAAAATAAACAAAAGACTTTAGAGAAAACACACGTTACATATTAATATTACAGAGCAACAAACAAAATCAAGTACTTATAACACGTTTACGAATCGGGCATTCAAGACTGACATACGAATACTTAGGCTACTTTATATGACTGATGTACCGGCCTGTTATTTTTGCAACGATACTAGATAGACAGTAAAACATTATCTTATACAATTCCCAGGATTACGCAATCTACAAGAACAGTATAAAATAACACAAAATACGAAACTCATGCTGACGGACATCAGAAGTATACATAACGTGTTCTTGTATCTCAGAGCTTACAGTTTCACTAAACATTTTATTTAAAATTCTGTAATTGTTACGTGATTTTGGTCGTTAATGACTTTAATATTGATGCGAACTTAAATAAATAAACATTAAAAAAAATTAAAATTTTATTATTTCTGTTTGTATATTTGTAGGTAATCTTTTTCACATTTTTAAAACTATGGATGTATGAGATAATCGCGTATGCTAATTGGATAAAGTTGTCCTTTTATCTTAATCAGTTTATTTACTGTTAACTGAAGATATTGATGAAATTATTACGATGTAGAACTTACCTATCATCAGATGTTAATTACAAGTTTATGTGGTTATGGGATTGAAAATTTTTAAATTTTCTTCTTATCTGTTTATATTATCTTTATGTGTTCTTAAGTAGGTTTAATAAATTAAGAAAGACAGCTGATCCATGACAAGTACACTGCTAATAGGATGATTAGATTAACTATTAAAGTACCTTACTAAATACATGACCCATTAAATCCGAGGAATCGAACTCCTCGCATTCAGTACAAAATTACAAAAGTTTGTTAATAGTTTGCTTCAAAGTTAAGAAAATTTTAAATTATATAATTTTCAGAAGTTAGATACTTGGTAGGACTTTAGTTTTTTATTTTCCTAGTAAATAAAATATTAATTCTTATTTTTAAAACTAAAGGTACTACACCTTGAAAACTTTTAAGATGTACAGCGAAAGTTTCCGTGGTTAATGCCATTAACATGAGTGATATGTCTTTTAAGAAATGTATCATAATATCTTGAATAAATTTATAAGAAACACAAAAATATCTCTTCTACTTTTATATTAAAAGAAAACAAATACATTATGTGAAGTTTTATAAGAAAGAATTTATACAAGGTAGAAGGAGACATTATTGGCTTTAGAAGCAAAATGAAAATCTGAGTAAAGTATAAAGGAAGCTTGAAATGGGCAAAACGTGGGGAGTGGGGTGTTTAGGTAAGGCAAAAGAAAGAAAGTAAGAGGGAGAGAAGAGTTTATGCTTTGATCCCAAATCTGTGGGAGGGGGTGGTAGCGGAGAATTGGGATGATTCATGTGTTCTCTGGAAGCATTACCAAAGAAAGTCCTCCTCCCTCTCAGTATCTGTAAAACCAAATATACGTGTACTTCTCTCCTTCAACCATTCTTCTTGACTATCTTTCTTGCGATCTTTATCTTCTCTCTCTTTTTTAAGTGATAGAAAGAGGTCATGACTAAGGAGAACTTGACATTTGGATTGAAAGCATGTATTTGAAAATATCGTTAAAGTAAATAATTCGTCTGTATCCAAGAAGTACTAACAGTACAGATTTTAAAAGGGTTTATTTGTTTTCTATGATGATTAGATCAAGATTGTATTCGTCTGATATTGTTATTTTCAGCACCTGGCGGATAAATTGTTAATTATCTACAAAGGTATTATCATAAAAGATTTAGGTTATTAGAAGTTTCAAATGTTTATATACACTTTGAGGAAAGTGCTAGTCAGTAAGTTGCAGAAGAAGACAGTTTTAACATTTCATTACACCTTGTTTCTTTCAGTATGATTCAGAGTCTTGAATTCTGACTGCTCAGTATAATTATATGAAGAACGTAGAGACTGCTGTGATGAGATTGTTAAGACCTTCAGTAGGGTATCGTTTTATCGACCGTAAAAGAAATAAAGATAGGCTACTATGCATGAACTTGATGTCCTAGGGATCATATCAACGATTCAAAAATACCGGTAAGAGTCGAATAGCCAGTTGTTGCAGATCGAGATGATCGAACTCTCAGGCAAGTGTTTACTTAAGCCAGTCGAACAACGTGTTAGTGGACGACCTCAGTAAAGATCCCAATTTCTTTATGAATTAATTAACTACTAATTTTGAGATTAGAACAGACCAGGAGGCCTAACCTGTTTATTTGTGATGATGGTGATGAAGTAAGAAACATAAAAATCAACAAATAAACAAAAGCAACCCCTTTGTAATTATTTTTCAATTAAATTTTCAAAAATTAATTCCTCAGATATTTTAACGTATTCCTAAACAACGTTTGGGGAGAAAAGGTAGGAAAATTTTGATCAACAAAATAGAGCTGTCTAAGAAATATAGGCTTACATTTCTTTTATCTTGTAACACCCAATGACCCAATAAATCTGAGGGACAGAACTCCTCAACCAACACCCAAAGAACTCATCCATTTGAGGATTAGCCTAACTAAAATTAGAAGCTCGTATTTTAGACAAAAGTAATAAAACTCGACTTATTTTAGTCTTAAAACATAAGCTGACACATTAGTGATATTCAACCAGAACTTTATCAAAATAATAACCATTTAAATCAAAAAATTAAATTTGTTTATATTTTTCCGTTCTGGAAGTACAACAGTTCTAATAAGTAGGACCTTGATTGTTCAGTAAAGTGCGGTTGATTGTTAAGCCAATTATAACAACGGTTTCTATTGCCAGCTAAATCTTGAAAATGTTCAATTCGTAATACATGTATTTATTTATTTGTAACTAATTGTAGTTACCAAAGACCAAGCAGTTGATGACACCGTCAATCATATTATTAAACAATACACTATTTTCCATTTATTTAGTTCACATTTCCTTCTAATAAAGAGCATAATATGTAAAATTATCACGAACACTCAAATACCGGGATACTTTAATTGAAATGACTAATTAGCGTATTGTTATTATTCTAGTTGACACTAAAATTTAAAATAAAAATGTAGAACGTGAATTGCAATTCTAAACGTAGCACTATTTTTACTATACCTAAATCGGTAAAACACCGGTTGATTTTTAGATAAAGGTTTTATACTTTGTTGCAAATAAATTTATTTTACATGACAGAAGACTCATTGTATGACGCAGTTTACTAATTTTGTTTTATTCATCTAGTGTGACAGTCATTTTAACTAATTTCAACTTCAAATCCAAGTGCGATGTTACACAGAAAAATAAATTCGTTTGTACTTCCCATACGATTCAATCATCTATCAAATATAAAGCAATAGTTATTTGCCCTGCACTATTTTTATAGTATGTACTATATAGATGGAGGTACTATTGTGTTTGGATAAAATGTTTGATACTCGGGTTACTACTCGAATTCACGTTTTATGACCTGTTGTTGTTTAGGTCAACAGCCGAAAAGCTGGTTTGGACCTCTAGAGACTTTACTAAATAAAACGAGGAGTGAAGTGGTTTACAATTGCCTTCCTCATTGAGTACAAAGTAGCCTATGCTTATCAGCATGCTGTGGCCCTCCGAAAAGCATCTACTTTGCGCCCTGCAAGTGACACCTTCACGTCATTCACCACAGGGTCTGGCTGTATAATAAAATTCATTACTTTCAGAGAAGATAACTCTGCCTAATATCTTTTACACCTCTACCTCTTCTGTTCTTAAATAGCTCAATCATATAATTGGCTGATTAAGTAATAAGAAACAGAACTATTTTTAGTAGCCCTGGAACTAGCAGATAGAGTGCAAATAATTTACCACTCCACTTGCCTGTTATGGGCATTTCACGACCTATTAAAGCCAAAAATTGATCGATAGATTGATAACCGTTCATTATCTTAGAATACTTAATGATCGCATTCTTTTAAAAAGAACAAAAAGTGTGCCGTTTGGTAGACGTGATGTAGGACGACCAAGGAAACAATGATAAACCTTGTGAAATGGCAAAAGGCTAATCCCTTCTGGAAGAAGAATAATGAAAATTTGTAATATTACAGAGGTCTGAGAATGTAAAATGAAGCGCATGTTAGGTTTAAGCATTCTTTTTAATTAAAAATTCTTCCTAAAAAATAATAGTTACTTTTCCGTTTTAGTACCGTTATAACCACTAAGTTGTGTGTAGACTTAAAATATTAAGGAAACTCGGGAAAAAGATACTCACAAAAGTAAAAGCCACCTGAATAATATTTGACGATCCCTTGTTTCCTTTCCTTCCAAATTAAATAGCCAATAAAATGCATGATGTACTACATCTGATAATTCGATAGAGGGTTCTTAGTGGAAGTCATGGAACTGGCTATATCTGTCAAATTAAGGTTAGATATTGGGGTATATTTCTTGGTTAGAATAGCAAAGTAAGTAGTCAATTATTCAGGAGAGTCGCTCCCGACAAGACACCTGGGCACTTCTTGAGACTTGTATAATGAATCATAACACACAAAGTAATGCCGTTTTATTTGTTCCTCTTTGACATATCAATATTTCTTTTTCTCTTTAAAGCACTACAAACGGTAGAAATATACTTTGTGTCGCCTAAATAAATAATAATATTCTACTTTACGACTACTTCTATAAGAACATTTACTTTCTCTTCTATTCAGTAAATTAAAATTTTATAGAAATGTCAAATTTTTTTGGGTTAACTATAAATTTATAGTTTAATTTATTTATTTTAAACAAGCGTTATTACGCATTTTTTATTACGCGTTATTTGTACGGTTAAAACTTTACAAATAAACTAGAGCTTCTAATCTAAATAAGTAGTTCAAAATTCAGCAATAATTTTATCAGTGGTTTAAAATTAGTCCACATACTAAGCTTTAAACGGTGCTTGATTCGTACAACTTGGATATATCTGTGATCAAAAATAAGTCAATGGTATTTTTTGGTAACTATCTCTGACGTTGTAAGTTGATGTTGCATAGCGAAGGTATTGGACAGGTCAAAGAATTCAAGTTCCTTGGTTGTAGGATATCGTGCACTGGTGAATTGGATGTGAACCACAAGCTGGTAATGTGTAATCTTAAACGTGGATCGATATGTAGGACTTTAACAGCAAAACTTTAAAATAAACAATTATGAAGTTCTATACAACAATGACTGTCCATGAAAATCTTTATGGCAGCAAAACTTGTGTTCCAAGTCCATATTGGGGTCCAAAGATATGTGCCAAGTACAACAGCAGAAATGCCCTTTTTACACAGAATCCTCTGTGTTTCAAAAAGAGAACATAAATAAAAAATTCTGATATAATAAGCAGGCTCCGTGTGTTTAGTTTAAAAATAAAAAATAGTTCTGAATCGTTAGAATTGGTTTGACCTTGTCGGTAGGATGGAAGAAAGTCAACTGTCCAGCAGAATAAATTATCACAATTCCTGGTGGTGACAGAGAGGTTGGACGACTACGAAAGAGATGGGCTGACCAATATGAAGTAGCAACAGGATTACGAGCCTAAGCTTAAAGCTTGTAGGACAGGAAGAGGTGGGTTGGTGTACTTTTAAATTTTTGTTTATTTCATTTTTTATTATTGCGTAGTAATGGCAATGGTACAGCAATACTAAATAAAAGACAGAACACTTACGCCAGCATATGGTGGCATTTATCCACAGTTGAGTAGGTCAATTTCGTCCACCTCGTGCAGTCTAAATTTTTATAAATGTACCAACCGTTTTTAAAAAAAAGTAATGCGAAAATTTATATAGTAAAAAATTAAAATAATGTATTACGTATTATTTATTTTTTGAAATCGGTAGCTCATTGCCAACAGTTTCATCCACAAAGTTTTTTTAATGGTTTATGCATTTAACTGTAATCATATACAACAAGTATTCATTACAATTATGTGTAACATAATTAAAATAAAAAATACATTAATAAAATAATTATAAATGGCTTGCAAAAATTATTAGCTGTAGGAAAGTAAAAAAATTAATGATTCATTCTCAGCCACCCATTTTTAATAAAATAATAAAATTACTAAACTAACATAAAATATAAAAGAGTTATTACATAGAAAAATATATAACCAATATCAACGTTAAATATACTTTAATGTTTGTTCTCCATTCTTATAATATCATGTTATAAAGTCTTTTAGACTAAGAAAAAGCTATTACAAAAATATTACAAAACACTTGAGATAAACTCTTGAATACAAACTATCATACATTTAGAAAAATAATATTATTAATATTATTATTATTATTATTATTATTACTGAATGTATAAAATTATTATTATATATTCCTTACAAATTACTATCTGAAATAAAGTATTAGAACAAAGAATCACAACTTCTTGAACAACTGAATTTTTATTATTACTTGCCTTGTAATATAAACTCAAAACTCATGATGGTTTGTGATTGTAATACTTCTTTTGATTTAATACTTTATTCGCTTTAATGTTCTTTCATATTTTATTATTTTTTCATTTTTATTATTGTAAGCAACAAATTTGTTTTCATACTACTTTTTGATGTTACATTCTACTCAAACAGTTTTTCCTATATAACAGAATATTAGGATACTAACTTGTGTAACATTTTCAGTTTATAAAGATGTTTTCGTCGGGATAGATTTTAAGAAAACCATTATATTTTCAAAGAGATATTTCTACAATTTTAATAAGGGATATTAAAAGATTTTCGTGGTTTTTACGACTAGGAAGTTCTTATAAATGGGACGTTTCTAAAACTTTAAAATAGTAAAATTTTCGTTTATAGAAGGGAAAGACTCTTCTATAAACAACCACACTTCATGGAACAATAAAACAAAATTCTAGCTAGTAGAATACGTAACTTTTAGATGACTTTGATAAGTGTCACTAACCATCTCTTCTCCTCCAAAGTACTTTAGTTAATACTACTTTAATGTTAATACTGTGTATGAGAGAATAACAGATTTTTATGAACATTTGTACATTCCTGGAACCAATAGGATATGTACAATCTGTTTAACAGTTCACTTCTAACGGGTGTTTTATTAAGGGTGCAACCCTGATTATAAGAAGATAGAAGTAATACATCGGTCAATTTTCTATCCCCAAATTGGTATGTTGGCAACAGTGTACTCAAGGCCAACTACTAAGACAGTTAAAATGTTCCAGTCAACCATTAGTGTGGTGACAGCAGTCGTTTCGTTATATTGTGTCAGCAATGGTTTTTTCCAAGGAAAAGATTGTGGCTTTAAACATAGGGCTGCGTTCTTAATAAAACACCCGTAGGGTGTTTTATTAAGAACAAGGGTGTTTTATTAAGAACGCCACCCTATGTTAAAAGCCACAATCTACGGCATATTTTTATTTTTCGTACTTTACAAATTATTAATTAATCTAAATTATTATTAAAATGGGTGTTTTATTAAAAACGCAACCCTATGTTAAAAGCCACAATCTTTTCCTTGGAAAAAACCATTGCTGACACAATATAACGAAATGACTGCTGTCACCACATTAATGCTTGACTGGAACATTTTAACTGTCTTAGGTAGTTGGCCTTGAGTACACTGTTGCCAACATACTGATTGGGGGACAGAAAATTTACCGATGTACTCTATCTTCTTATAATCAGGGTTGCGTCCTTAATAAAACACCCGTTATTAAGGAGAGACTTTATGATGACTTTACTGAAAATTTCGGTTTTGGTTTTTTATATTTTTCAATAGTTCAGACCTAGATCTACTGGAAAATCATAAAATTACGTCAAAAAAATTATTTTAATGAAAAAATTAAGTTTTTAGCAGGTTTACCCAGAAAAATTATCATGTCACCAACAACGAATATTTTACTTTTATACTAAGCGTTTTAGAGCAAAGGGAATTTTAGTCTTTTAGATTATCTGCGTTATTGTTTTAAATATTCTCAGCTGTTGGTTTAGATTTCTAACCAACTGTTCATGGGAAATTTACTTGTTTGTGTACATCTTGTTTTTGCCTGTTCTCGTAAATTTATATTTTAAAATTTAGGTACATTTTTCTCGGAAACCATTAAACCTAGCAGGCTGAAATTTTTACCAGCTATTCATCTTGTACATGCACACACACCCGCACTTTTATGACTTCCTCAGATGCTCTAAAATTTAGCAATGTACAAAAATCGTAGAAAAAATTGTTAAAGTTTTATTTTATTCATTATTTTGTTTTCAATTTTCTGCTCTAACAGATCAAATTGAAAAAAAATGTTAGTAGCTAGAGAAACTCGACAACAATTAAGTGTGTAAGGTTTCATTCCCCTCTCTTTTACCAATCCTATGAAAAATTTATCTGAAAATAGCAAATTTAACACTGGCGGGATACAAGGTAGAGTCTCCCCTTTAAGTTATGAAAACGTTTCGCATTATGAAATGCGAAAATCACTTGCGTGAACGAGGTAAATGCAATAAGAGCTTGGCCACCTGAACTGATAAGAGGCGGAGACCTGTAATTTTGTTAATAAAAGAGAAGTACTAAATCTCTTTACAGACTGTGAAGTTAGAAAATTAGGTACACGGCGCGTCTAACTCATGTTTATCATTCCAGTCAGAACAGTTCTATGTTAGTGACAATCCAAGCCGACCGTTATGCTGACTTTGTTAAACTTAAAAGTATTTTCCTCTAGAAAGTAAAAAAGTTAGAAACTTTTAAACTTACATTTCTTGCTCTTCCCGTTCTGCAATAGCTTACAAAATGGAGGGTAGGAAAGCAAAGTAGATGTGTGAAGTTTCTGTCTATATTTTTCCTTATCGGAGAGAACTGTTGGGACTAAAAAGTTGAAGCAATTGTAGACAGAAAAGGTTCTTTTTTGAATTAAAACTTGTCACATTCTGTTTCAACTTTTCATGAATCTATTTCGCGGTTATATTCATTTCATTTACACAAGCTGTTGTGACCTGCCTTCCTCACTTGTCTCTCTCCTTAAACTCTCTCATTCTCTATTCGTCTCTCAATAACTTTTTCTCATTATCTTAATTCTTCCGCTTCGTTCTTTCTTTTGTTAAAGTGTTTCTTAAAAGTACATTTGAAAATATTAATACGAGTACATTACATCAAAAGAATTGATAACATTGCTGATCAGAAATATTATATTTGTATCACTTTATTCATATAATTCGTGTTAAGGGTTACAAAGTATTAATTGAACTGGATGATTATACCTACTAAACAGTTAACAAACAAAAGTAATCCAAGTTTTATTTAGAATACATTGAGATCTTTATACCAGGTTCTCTTATTCTCTAATAACAAAACTTTTTTTAAATTTATTACAAAACATTTACTTAGAAATTAAGTACTTGAATTAATATTATTATATGGTTAAAACAACTAACACTTTACAATGAACTATTTAATTTAATAAAATATTAAATTTCATTTTAAATCGTTTTAAAACTTAACCAAAATTTTAAAACTAAAAAGAAATCTAGACATTACAATCAACTAATGCATTTACTCTTGCAAACAAAAACAATTGTACTCCAAATGCTCGCTGCGTAAAAATGCTACAATCGGATCGTGTTATGTACAAAATTGGTTTAAACAGTAGTTTCACAAACGGTTCAACCGACACTCACAACCCTGACTGCTTTCACAAACTGTTCTGCTTGTAAACTGACTAAAGGACAGTTGCTTTAAAACCAACCTTTAAATCTATCATGTTAAATAATTATAAAGAGAGTTTTGATAAAGCGTGCTTAAGAAAATTAGTTTTTTTTTAGATTATTATGCACATTTTTCGGATAATCCGAATTGGTCTCGGTCCCAATTAGTTTGGATTAGTAGGGTTATCATAGATTTCAATTCTACAGGTTTTTAACTATTTCTGAAATTTTTTATTGATGTTTCTTAAATTTTTCCAGTTATACCGAAAAGATAGAATTCGGTAAGAATTAATGAACTTCTAAATTTGAAGACTCCAGTTAATATAATATGGACTCATAAACTAATATTAAATGTTATATACTAGTACAAATTAGCTCAATTTTACTTTTTTTATTTTGTTAGTCGGATATTTCGTCAGCACTTAATCATTATCAAGAGCAGTAATGCAGTGTTTTATTTATTAATTTGAAATTTTTTCATAGCCTAGCAGGGAATCGAACCTGTATTTTTCAGCTTAGCAGGTGAGTTTCAAGATTTACTAGTTTATTTTCATTGTAGATTATTTTTAAATAATGATAATTATTAATTTATGCCAACACGAAGGATTTATAGATTGAAATTTAATACATTAAAATTAATAAAATATTTATAACTAATTTATAAAATTTACTTGTACTAGTATCTTGTATGTTTTAATCTAGTCTCGCATTTTGTTAAAGTAAGAAGGAAGGAAAAGAAAATTTAGCCCATTTATTTTGTGTTTCGCCCTTCGTAATACGTTGTCTCGACTACATCCTCTTGGCTCTACTTTACAAACGATAAGTGACCTAATTCTGAGTATTTCTGTTTGGACTTTTCGGTAGAATTTATAGGCTGCTTTATTTATACCAGAGAATAAACTCTAAATTAAAAAATATATTGTGGCGTGTAAAGAAAAGAACTTAAGAGGAGACATTTGTGGAGTAATGGAAACGTTTTATTTTTTATGTAGAGAAATAATTAAAAACTAATGAAATTTGTGGAAATTTTATGGCGGTGACATTTTTAATGCATTCGGAAAACAATACACAATTCATAAAAAAAGTCTATTACAGCGGGTGGCTGCAATTCGTTGTTTTCCCAGCGGATTTGGCCGGGTTTTGCAATAATTTGTCTCCGCGTCGGTCGGCCTGGCGCCCAAGCTTACTGCCGAGCACGGCGCCTCGCCGCTAAGCCAGACGTTAACTTGCTGTGCGTTTTATGCCTTCGTCTTGCCATCATGACCTCCTCAACATGCACCACTACATAAGTAATTAGATTCCTTCCAACTCTCCTATTTAATAGCTCCTATTTTTTCATACCATAGATCCATTTTCTTAATTACTAAATTTTATTCAGTATAATTCTATTTAACCTAGTATAATTACTTTAAGCGTTATGCATTTTATATCACAATAACGTGTTTACTCATGTCTATTTTACGGTTTGTAATATTATTATACAGTTGTATAATAACAATAAAAATTTATATTTGTATTTATTAAAATAAACTTCCATTAAGATCGCTTTTTAGTTATTTTGAAATTTAATTCCGGAACTAGAACCATCTTTGAATTCACAACAGTTAGCATGTGTTTCTCAAATATAATGCACAAGTACCCCGATTCATTGAAATAAATAATGGAGATTCATTAACTTAATGTAAGTATTTTGTATTTCTTATGTACCCCAAATCATAAAATTTTATGTTTTTCAATTATATCGTATAGAATTTCTAACGTCTTAATCGATAAATGTTTGTAAAAAATTAAATTATTTATGTCAAGAAATATAACTCAGTTTCACGGCACGTAAATAATGAAATAATCTGTATAGGTCTCAACATACTGTCCGACTATGACGAAAACAATAAAAAATTTATAAAAATATATAAAAATTGGAAGGTCATTCAAACATCTGATCTATCATTATTTTACATAGACAAACAGCTAGAACACTGAAATCGAATCACCTGACGGACATCAAATTTTCATAATAAGGAACGGAAAATGAAAATAGCTAAATAACTGATTCTACGTTTGTTATTTTATATCTAATTTTCGTAACAATATGATATAGAAGTTTATCTTTTTGATGAGAAAATTACTTCGTCAATTTTGTCCCCAATGTCATTTCTATGTAATTTTCTTTATCCTTGCTTATTGTTTTTCTTGAATAGATCTTTAATTTACTGTTTTTTTAAATAAAAAAATATTTTCTTTGAAATCAGAAGTCTGTAAGCAACGTAATGAAAGTAAATAAATACTAGTGTGTGACAGAAACGAGTGGGTTCATTTGCAGACACTATGTCACGGAAGCACCTGTTTTAAATTTTTAGTGTATCTTCTTCTTCTGCCACATATAGACAAACATGTTTGTTCTTTTTCAAACCGATCATAAAACAGACTCTGAGCATCTTTCCTACATGAATCCCTCAGTGTTTCGAGAGATCTTCTTCGTGGGAACTTTGATCCAATACCTCCTTCTGTACTCATTAATTCCAGTACTTAGTTTTTAGACTCCCAGCTCTGCTCAAATGAACTGCTCTAAAGCCTGTATTTTCTGGAACAACCTTTAAAATCTTAATGGATTTCATTTTTGTTCCACTTTTCATCTCGTTTCTTTCTTCTTGGGTTTCTCTTTCTTATTCTGGCCACCAAAATGTTACTTCCCTATTCCATCTGCTGTCTTTAGTTCTCATAAGACAATCTGCTTATTTTCAACTACGTTTTTCTATTTCTGCTATGGCTGTCAAACGCGTTTCTAGGGATTCATCTGTTAGTCTTCTTGTCCAGCAACCGTATTTCCAGCACGCTTCTCTCCATTTTTCTTTACTCTCGATCTTATTTTTGTGTTGTATGTATATATTTTAATGAATATATTAATTATTCCCAAAGATTTTCAATAAGTGCAAACCCAGGCCTATTTATTTTCAAGATGTAAAACCTAGAACATTTAAACCGCATGTAATTATGTAGGTCTAATATAGTATTATCTACAAAACTAAAAATATGGTGTGAAACATTCACACAACTTTCTCTTGCCAAAGCAAATAATTGATATTATAACCTAACATTAGTAATAAAACATTAGAAATAAATAAAAAGCTAACCTCAATAAACATAACCTAATTTTAATCATGAGTGAAAGACGCAAAATGATAATCAACCTCAGTTTGGCTTAAAAATACGGAAAATCACTCTTTCACGCTAAATTAGGCTCTGTACAGAAAAATTCTTTAAATAAAAGTTGTAGATCTTTTAATTTCCTATAATTTTGATTATATACTACACTTTTGTCCTTAAATGCATGCTAAGGCTAAAATCTTTAAAAAATCGATTTTTTACGTGAGAAAAAACCAGAAAATCGCTAATTACCGCTAAACTAAGCGTTATAGAAAAAATATTTGAAATAAAAGATGTAAGATTTTAAATTCTCTACAACTTTTATGGAATAAATTTTTGCGCTAAAATGCATATTAAAGCCGCCATCTTAAAAAAACAATTTTTTTACGAGAAAACAGCCTTCCCAAGAATTTCAGCAAACATTATGCCTACCCTATCTTGTAGAGCATAAAAATAGTAGTAAATAAGGCGATTTTCAACAAAATCGTAGAAGCCGTTTTGAGAAAATAGCAAAAAAGTGAAAAATGACACGAATTAATTACTACTTCCGGTTGACCGATTTTGATGAAAATGTTCGTGTCGGGTCCGGTAGTAGTATCCAACTTACGTTTCAAGTTCCATTTTCTGTTCTTGAGATATTCTATTCACACACACGCGCACACTTACTCAGACACGCGCGCGCGCATACACATACACAGACGAATCGCTAAAAACATGTTTTTTTGGGTTCAGGGGATCTAAAAACGTGTAGATCTGGTGAAAACTCGATTTCGAAAAATGGACATGAAAACGATATTTTCCTTCATATATATTCATATAGGCAAGAGAAAGTAAAAAGTTAGTTAGAAGCTCTTAATAAATTACCTTATTTATTAACATTAACATTGCCGGCCGCATTGGCGCAATTGGTAACGTGCTCGCCTCTCATCATGCGGTCTTGGGTTCGAATCCCATTCAGGCACGGCATATTTTCATACGTTACAAAAATCATTTCTCATTTCATCCTTCACCGTCCGCATTAGCAGTAATTGCAGAACAGTCGGACGTTAAAAAAAAAAAAATATTAACATTAATTTTTGTATGTTGCATTATATATATTTACGGTAGGAGTTGTTATATATATTATATATACATTTATCGACATTTGTTTGTGTGAAGCAATATCATATATATTCTTGAAATTTATTTAGAAAGAGTGGTTTTATGGTTTAAAAAGTAGATGAAAGTGGAAGTGAAAAGAAAGATGTTATTCAGTGAGAGGCTCGAACGCAGTGGTGTGTATTATATGAAGACAAAGAAACATTATGGTATTAGAGGAGTGTTGTGCATTTCATATGTGAATATTATTGTGGATATATTAGAGAAGAGACGGGTGGGTTGTCAGCAGGTGAATGACATGAATGAGATTACGGCCCGCTGTTTTCCCCTTTCCCACGGGATCCTCCGTCAGGTCGTGGGGGGAATAAAAAAATAGCTTGGCTTGGAAAATGCCTTTATATAGAACTATTATCCAGAGGGGCACTGGGCTCAAAGCGGACTGCTTCATTCGTCGAGCTACCTAACTCGTTATACATTCCTCATGCCTGATAATGTTTTATTAAACGTCCGTACGTAACCATCTTTCCGCTTTTACCAAAAGAGATACGTCATGTCAGATAAAGTATCTACCAACCGCAAATACGCCCACTACATTAAATCTATCATTATTAAAGCTGTACCATTATTAAAACAAAGTATATTAATAAACCCAATTACAGAAGGAAAAAGAACCTTAATACTCTACTGTAAATTTCTCGCCTTAAGTTTAGGCTTTATGCGTACAGAAAAAAAGTTTTATTAATATGCAATTAAAATTTCTATTTCTTATAATGAATTTATATAATAATTTTACCAACCTTCTTTTTAAACTGCGTCACCTTTATTTTTATCCTTACACGTGTTTCGGTGGATCCACCATCATCAGAGTAAATAAAAAAATTGTTATCTCACTTATTTAAAATTTACAGAAGATGATACATCTTCAGTCATTTGTACGTACAATTTTTTCAATTAAGTTTCAATTTTTTTATTTACTCTGATTATAGAGGATCCACCGAAACACGTGTAAGTAAGAAAAAAAATAAAGGTGACGCAGTTTAAAAAGGAGGTTGGTGAAATTATTATGTAAATTCATTATATGAAATAGAAATAATTTCAAACTGCAGGATGCATTATAAAGATTTATTTTTGAATGCAATTAAAATATTTAAATAAATCATTTAAAGATCAATTTTAAAAATTTATTAAATATTGGGACTAACACCAGCTGGGACAATGATGTTTTCTCTGGGCAATGGTGTTTTTTATGAGTCGATTGACTTTAAGAGCTGATTAATAGTTTAATTTTAAATAGTCCTATTGTTTTTATTTAAGTTTAGTTAAGTCTTGGTTAAGTTTTAAAACATTTTGTAGTAAATTTTGTTCGTTAATAATTTAAATTTTTTTTGTAATTTATCGTTGCTATATCTGTAATAACTAATGCAAGTTTATTAATATATATTTTAAATTTAAAGGAAGATTTATTATTTAAACAGTCGAACTTCGATATAACGAAATCGAGAATCCTGGAAAAAAATTCGTTAAATCGAGGTATTCGTTAAATTGAAGTAACAAGAATTTCCAAGCTAATTTTTATTAACGAATTTTTTTTCACGTTGTATGATGAATTAAATACAGTTAATTTTCTTAATAGACACGTCTTAACTAGTTTTTTTTTTTTTCAAACACTGCTTAATCTACAATCTGTTCGCAAGGAACAATGAATAGATGAGTGGTAGAGTCTATTAACTGGCTTGTTGAAGAAGAACTCATTAGTTTTTCTCCATTTTACAAAATAAAATATATAATCACTTTAAAAAAAAAGGTTTTTTTTTTTTTTGACAATGAATATAGTTACGTTGGTTGTGTTTTAAAACAAGTCTGTCGTGTGAAGTCTTTGTAAACGTCGAATTTCTTCACTGTTGTCGAGGAGGTTCACCGCTAAATAATTTGTGTGGCTATTAAGTCTTGTATGATACCTCGAAAAAAATCTTGAGATTTCATCCGTGATGGTTGGTATGTTCAAGTCTCGTTGAATGATCCTGTTGGTGACATACCACGGAGAGTCCGTGATTGTCCGGAGAAATTTCGTTTGAAAACGTTGAATTATGGCAACGCTTGACTTTGTCGCCGTTCCCCAAAGTTGTATCCCGTAAGTCCAAATTGGTTTCAGAATAGTCTTGTAAATTGTTAGTTTGTTCGTTAACGATAATTTAGAATTTTTGTGTAACATCCAATAAAGTTTATAAAATTTGTAATTTAGTTGTTTCCTCTTATTCCAGATGTGTGTTTTCCAAGTTAGTCGACGATCTAGATGCATTCCAAGGTATCTTGCTGTATCTGATTGTGGTAGTGTTTTATTGTTTAGTTTAACAGGTGGACAAGTGTCTTTTTTTAGTGTGAATGTCACTTGAACACTTTTTTCTTCGTTAGACTTTATCCGCCACTTTTTTTGCCAGCTCTCTATGTTGTGTAGATGTTCTTGCAGATATTTTGAAGTAGTATGTGGTTTGCTATGTACAGCTTGGATTGCAACATCGTCAGCAAAAGCTGCTAATGTGGTGTTTTCCGAAACAGGCATGTCAGAAGTATATATACAATACAGGAAAGGTGACAACACACTACCTTGAGGAACTCCCGCATGGATAGGAAATAATTGTGATGAGTCTGCTTGTAATTTAACCTTGAAATATCTGTCTTCTAAAAAGGATTTAAATAAATTGAAAATTTGATGAGGTAGGTACTTTTTGAGCTTGAAAAGCAGACCAAGGTGCCAAACCTTGTCATAAGCTTGACAGACATCAATAAAGACTACTGAGCAAAATTCTTTTTCTTCGAAAGCCTTTTGAATTTTAGCAGCTACTCTGTGGATTTGCTCGATCGTACTATGCCCCGCTCGAAAACCGAACTGGTAATCTGGTATTACAACACTTTGTTCGAGTACAGGTATCAATCTTTTTAAAATAAGTTTTTCAAACACTTTAGACAACACTGTCAACAAACTTATTGGCCTGTATGACTTTATTTCGTTAGGTGGTTTACCTGGTTTAGGGATGAGCACAATTTCTGCTATTTTCCACTGTTTAGGATAGTATTCAATACGAAGCATAGCATTAAAAATGATTGTTATTAGCCTCAGAGTTTTTTGTGGCAATTCTTTTAGAATTTCTCCTGTGATTGAGTCGTGCCCCGGCGACTTTCTTGAACAAATATTTTTTTGTATAATTTCCTTGACTTCATTTATGGAGAATAATTTAAGAGGCATTGCCATTTGAAATGGAGATTCTAAAAATTCGTTAATTTCCTCTTCATCAATTGAATCTGAGGGAAAAGGAGTGAAAACACTTTCAAGATGACTAGCAAAAGCTTCTGCTTTTTCTTTGTTGCTCTTTACCCAGTTGCCGTTCGGTAGTCGAAACGGTGGAATGGTGTGATTGGGTCTTTTAATCCGTCGCAAAGGTTTCCAAAGGGAAAAATTTGTATTATAATTAGGACCTAATTGCTTTAAATAATCTTGTAATGATTCATTACTATATTCCTGCAACAAACGCTTCAGATTCCTGGCTGCATTATTGTAATTCCTTTTATCTACTGGGTTTCTTGTAGTTTGCCATACTCGCCTTAGTCTCCTTTTTTCGTTAATAGAAATTTTAATGTTCAAAGGTTGATAGACGTCCGTATTGTCGTAATTAGTTGTCTTGTCCGGAGTTGACAATTTGGCTGCTTCCTGGATTGTTTCGGTTAGGTAATGAACAGCCTTGTCTATATCATTTTCATTTTTTAAAGGAATATCACAGGTAATTTTGTAGTCTAATCTTTGCCTAAAATAGTCCCAGTTTGTATATGAATTTGTCAAATGTTTAGGCAACTGTGATTTATTAAAAATGGATGCAATTGATAATATTACAGGTGAGTGGTCTGACGACAAGTCAAAGCAAGACTCTATTTTTACGTGTGCGTCAGGAACTCCCTTTTTAATAAAGAAATCTATGACGTCAGGAAGTCGTCTAGTATCAGTAGGCCAATATGTAGGTTCATTTGAAGAAATATAAGATAATTGTGTTTGATCGATGACTTGCATTAACAGACGACCTCTCGGGGAAGTTATTCGAGACCCCCAACGCTGATGTTTTGCGTTAAAATCGGCACCTATTATAAAACGCCTTCCCAGTGATTTGAAAAATTGTGTGAAGTCCTCTTTCCTTAGCGTGTACCTTGGAGGAAAGTATGCTGCTGATACGTTTAATGGTCCAAAATTATCTGTTATTGACACACTTGTGGCTTGAATGCATTCAGTTTGGTACGCTGGTAATTGATAATGGGCGATGGTATTTTTTATTATTAATCCGGAGCCCCCATGAGCTCTACCATCAGGGCTGTTTGTTTGGTATGTCGTGTATCCTGTCATTCTGAACGTATTTGTATCTTTGAAGTGAGTTTCTGATATAAGTAAAATGTCCAGTTTCTGAAAAATGATAAAAGACTTGATTTCTTGGCTATGTTGGGCCAAGCCGTTAGCATTCCATAGAGCTATTCTAAGAAGTCTTACCATTATGACAATTTTGCTATAAGGGTAGACATCATATTTAGTATGATCTTAATGTCGTCATATAATTTAGCCTGACATTCTAGCTGCCTCGAGATCAGCTGTTCCAATCTGCTGAGGGTTTGACTGCCTACGCTTGTTTCATTTCCAGGAATTGTATGCATTAGTACTGGAGGTGACTGTGTTGAATATGTTATACGATTTCCTTCTGAGTACGGATGAGGATTCAGTACACGATTATTAGTGACGCTATTATCTACATAGTGCTGAGTTGTATGCACTTTAGAAGCCACCTGTGCGTACGTTTGTAGTGAGCCGTTTATAATGCGCGGATCACGCGGTGAAGCAGTCGGTATTGCCGTAGGAGTTTTAAGATGAGGTTGATTAATTTGCTGTTGAGAAGGATTTATTTTTGGCCGAACCTGAGGATATTTTCTTTTCTGCATATCTTATATACAGAGCACCCTTTATAGTTTGCTGGATGGGATCCTCCGCACAAAACACATTTTGCTGGTGTTTTGCGATCTGTTTTTTTACATTCAATCGTTGGATGTTCTTCAGTACACTTAACACAACGGAAGGGGTGTCTGCAATACGCCTTAGAGTGACCATACCGCTGGCATCTTAGGCATTGTACCACATCCTTCTTAGTGTGGGGGACTTCAAAAGAAATTTTGGCATTTAGCAAATATTGAATCTGATATATATCTTTGTTATTATCTTTTCGCTGTATATCAACAAAAAACATATTTAGTGGCTCTTTTGAGATCCTGTGTTTTATGTTATGAATTCGTAAAACTACATGGTCCTTTTCCTCTAATTCGGTCTTCACGTCATCAAGACATGCTGTGTGGTGCATCCCTTTGAGTACAACTCGGAAACACCTGTTTTGTGTCAATTGGTACGTGTGAAAGCTTATATTACGGGATTCCAATAGTTTAGCTATAACTGAATATAATTTAGTAGTTTTAGGAGTTAATTTAATTTGATTTGTATTTTCTAATTTGTAATAATATTGTCCTTTAGCAACCTTGTCTACAATTCCTAAAATATCATTTATGTTCACAAAATTTATAAAAAGAGGTTTCGGTTTTTCTAAAACGTTTTCAATTTGGGTTCCTTCGGTATCTTCTATATCTTTATCTTCCATGACTTCTTCGTCACTAGAAGATAAGCAGTCAAACATATTTGTAATCGTTACAAATTGTTTAGAGTTTATCTTAGTCTGGTTTTTATTGAAGTTAGGTTTTAAAGTTCTTTTAAATTTTTTTGAATTATCAGGAAGAACATTTTTATCCACATCGTTGGTATCGACATGATTATAAGCACGTTTAGATTCTTTAATACGTTTCTTCTTCGTCAAAGAAGAGAAAGTAATTCCATTAGTTGACTGTCTATGCTCCAAGTCGTCTAAGACCTGTAAATATTCTAAAACAGCTGTTGTTCCGACATCTGTACTGCCAGAGCCTGCTAGATCGCTAGAACGAGGCGTAGTTGCGTTACCGTTTCCATTACACTGACTACTGAAATTGGTAGCCTTGGCAACTAAACACCAAACCTCGTATAGGTTACGTAAACCATATATTTAGGTTATTAAAAATTATTTAATTAAAATTACCTTGGAGATACGTCTTGACGAAAGTAGACGAAACAAAATAAAAACAGATTAATGAAGCACGGGTACAGACCACTATAAAATATATAGGTCACAAACATTCACCACAAACTCAAAACACGTTTCTATAAACTTTATCAGTTGTAGTCGTCTTAACTAGTAAATTAATTTTTTTATAGATCATGTTTTAAGTAATTACGGTTAATAATAGTACAAAAAGTATGTATTGATTTCAAGTAGGAACTTACCTCGTACAAAGATCTTGGCTATAATTAAAAGCATCTGAAACTCATTTGTAGCTTAATACTGTAATCTAAATACTGTATTTATATAAGTGAGAAATTCGGGTTACCCCATTTAGGAATTGAATAAAAATAACCTTTCATTCTTGCATGTATTTAAGAATGCGTTGTGCTTGTAAACAGGTAGAATTCAGGTACGGAAATTAAAAGAATCTACCTTAAAACTAACAGAGAAACCATAATACAGCATGTCACTTTGTACTTATGGCATAACACTATTTCGTTATATCAAGGTACTTATTCGTTAAATCGAGGTAAATTACATTTAGTTAAATTATAATGCCACTGTGCAGTAAAAAAATTTGTATAATTAAGGTTTTCGTTATATCGAAGTTCGACTGTACTAAGATCCTGAAAAAAACCCGGAATGAGTATGTTAATAAAATGTTTTTTGATAGGAAGAAATGATGAATTCTATTAAAAAGTTGACAAATCATCGGATGTGATTCAAAAACGTAGATTTGCCTGGTGTGGTCATGTGAATTGATAATAGACTAACGATGAAATTGTTGTTCAAATCGACAATATAGAGAAATTTATCAAGTGATTCAAACAAATCTCAGATGATCTAATAAAACTAAAAACAGAAATATACGAAATCACGTTTCCATAACAACTTGACACTTGTAAATGATTACAGGTAAGAAGGGAAAGAACAAAATGAAACCAGGAAATGTGTAAAGAACTCTCACACAAGTTGAGAAACAGTAGAAACAAGATGCCAAAAATGAAACTACAGTATTTATTGAAGAAACCATTTGTGGCCTACGAAAATTACGCTATATTGTACCAGCTATTAAAATATTCAGCTGAAGAGCTTCTGTAAAAATTATATAACTTAGGTAAGATAAAAATGGAATTAAATTATTCGACTAGCTCTCGATGTATTTCACTTCATCAATGAGTACGTACAGAATGATTTTATTTAATTATTATTAATAAAAAATATCTGCGTTTTATTTATGAATTAATAATTAAGTTCATTTACCGTTAATACCGTCAGTGGACTGAAAGGTGTTAATTAATGCACTATCATGACAATAGTTCCTTTCAGATACATTTTATGTGGTTTTATTCACCATTGGGCGTGGCTACAATACTAACACCATTTGGTTCAGAGTTAGTTCATTCCTATAGTTGTTTTTTCATCTCGACGTTTTTTCTTTTCTAATTCCTGAGCAATCCAATTTGCTGGACAAAACGAAATGAAACTGTTACGTACAAAACTCATTTAGAAAATAAACACAGCCTAGACATTAAAAAATGTCAGAAATTTTAAAGTAATTTTATTATCGGAAAGGTCTAAACACTTTAAAATATTTTCTATAATATTATGCATTGTGCCAATTGGCATACTTTGTCATATCTTAGCATTGATTTGTAAAACGTTAGCTTTGAAGGATTGAGAGGTAAGACCAGGTTTTGGACATACATCCCGTCATCATTTAAAAACTTTTCGATGGCAAGAAACTTTGTTTAGATGGGAAAAAATGGTAGTTGAGAGAGTTTGTCCAAGCAAAATGAATTAAGCCGCGTCATCCATACGCGTACGGAACTTGGTCGTGCATTGCAAAATTTTATTAGTTTTATGAGCATCCAAATTAGAAAATTTACATTAATAGTATCATCCAATTTGATCACCACTTATATTTTGACTTTGAGTGGAAGTGGGCTTGAAATATCCAGCGGAGTTTATTCATGTGTAACTCTCAAATTTTTTTCTTTGGTGTAAAGTCCGACTTTTGTGGGGTGACAGATGATCACCATATAAATTTTCACGCTTAAAAAGCGTTTATAACATTTAATAGCAATTTTTTACCGGCTGACTGGCTAAGCTGGTCCGAACGCTATTTTAAATTTTGAGCTCTATATAGATAAAAACTTACTTCATTCAGTAAACTTTTATACTCGTTTCTTGAATGTTGATCATTTTAGGTGTCATTAAATGAATGAATTCCAGATTTAGAATTAAATGGTCATTTTTCAGAATCAATAACATCTAATTTTCTGCATTAGCCGGTAAACAGCATAGTGTGCTACAACCACGACCCAATTTAGAAGAAACTTCACTGATCGTTTTGAGTTTTGAATATTTATATCTAACGAACATAACAATAAAATTGAGTGACAAAAATTAATCTTTTACCAATTAATAGTGATAGTAAAAGAGTGTAAATAGTATAAAAATACGTTTGAATAATGTAAATTATGAAAAGAAGGGTAGTTGTTTGTAATTTGTGTAGTGGTCAGCCCAACTAATTTCTATCCTAGGGATTTCGGTTAGGTCTGACATTTTTTCATAATAACCTTTTCTCATATTATTACCTAGGCACAAGCAAAAAAAAACTTATGTAATCAACATCTACCAATAAAAAGCCAAAATTTTACTTACTAAGTAATATATTTTTACATTTATTACAACTTATAAAGAGATAATGTCGTTGCAGCAAATTAGGTGTTTAACAACGAATTTTCGGAGACGAAAGTTCTTGGTTCAAATCTTAGTAAAGGTAGTTACTTTTATACGGATTTTAATACTAGACAGTGGTTACGGGTGTAATTTTATGGTTAGGGTTGAATTAACCATACTCTCTCAGGAATAGTTGGCCTGAGTTTGTACATGACCACTCCTCATTTACTCGTACTATTCTCATCTGATTGGGTAAAGGGATTGCTTATTGTTCTTAAATTGACCAGATTGCGATGTGCACATATTAAGGGATAAGAAACCTCAGTAATGCATGATACTAAAAGTAGTATCTTGCAGTTTACTAAAAGTAAACTGTTTATCCTATCACGAATAGGATACGTAGAGGAGAAGTAAAAATCAAGATGGTTTTATTGTAATGATAGGAAGACTGTTAACAGTAATAAAAAGCATAAAATCACTACCTTCAGCACGCAAATTACGGTTCTTTTATTTTTAAGCTCTTGATAAGTATCACGATATAAGAGTATGAATTTAATATGCATTGAAGCTTAGAAAAACATATGTATTTATCATGAACATAATCGTGAATATCCATGGTTGCAGCATAACAACACTAGCGATTGCTATAAAAAACTGATTTTTACAAACAAATATGCATGTTCAATTCTTTCTATGAAACCCATATTATGTTTTTAAATCATTAAACATTTTTTTCCAAAAAATTATCTATAGCGATTTGGTTTAGTACCTGGAATAACCGGTAATAACTGAAAAATGACTCTGCATTGCTTTTTACTTTCTCTCGCCTATATGAATAAAAAATGTGGAAGGAAAATATTGTTTTCATGGCGATTTTATAAATCGAGTTTTCGCCGAAAATACATGTTTTTAACTCCTCTGAACCCAAAAAACACAAACATAAACATCGCTAAAAACTTAGCGATTGGTCTAAAATATTGTGTGTTTGTGCGTGTGACTGAGCAAAATATCTCAAGAGCGGAATAGCGTACAAAGTTGAAACTTGTAACTTAAGT